>CM053783.1:446898608-447218608 GCA_028749045.1 Cupressus sempervirens | reverse complement strand
ATATTGAATTCCCTGTAGCACAAAGAGAATGTCTTCTACATCTTAATTCTCTGGATGAGATGCGCAAAGCTACTTTGGAACAGACTGAACTGATACATAAACAAAGGAAACAGTGGTACAATTCTCATATTATCAGTAAACAATTTCAAGTTGGTGACTAGGTACTACTATATGATTCTAGATTTAAAGATATGTCAGGAAAGTTGCAGACAAGATGGCTGGGACCATATGAAATTAGTCATGTCTTTGATAATGGAGCTGTTCAACTAACTACCATTGATCTGGTACCTTTCAAACTATTAGTCAATGGTCACCAATTGAAATTATACGAATGGCCCCAAACAAAAGTAGACTTGTTGCAACAGTTTCAATAGCTAGATTCAAAAACAAATCAAGTAACTCTTCCTGCAGCCAAAGGTGTCAACCTTCCGACTGCCAACCTTTAACATTAGTTTCTTTGTTTGTACTCATAATAAAGACTTTATGTTCACATAAAGTTCACTTTTCTATTCCCTTTTTCTTTCCATCTCATCTCTCTACCTTCCACCCATCCACCTCATCTCATTTCTTTATCTTCCATCCATCCACTTTCCACGTCATGAATTTTTCATGCTTTCAATAAACCCCGCGAGATGCTGACGGACACTGCTGATCCTGATATCACTTCCACCACCTTTTTGGTACGTGTGATAATCAGAATGACAGGTATAACATTTTCAAATTATCATTCACTTATAGTCCAGAGATTTCATTAATTATATTTAATATTGCATAATTTATATGATGGCAGTGTTATGCCAGTCCCTTACCCATACTAAGTCTAACAATTGTGGACACTTGTCCAAGTTTAGCAAGGGGTAGGGAAGGTCACTAATATCCAATGGCATTTCTATTTACCCAAAAAGATTTTTCCAAATCTTCGCATTCCCTTCATTAATAAAAATTAATTGCCATAAGTACACGAGTGAGGTGTCATACTCTCCATTTTTGAATGATTTTCTTTGTCAAGCTGTGATGTGACTTTTGTTTAATTTTTTTTTTTGTGATCTAAACCCCCTTTTCAGATGAGTCTCACACATATTCATGATTTTCCTTCATTAAAAGTCATATTATTGCCCGTAACAATTTGTTATGACATTAATTGCCTAGTTTAAACAAAGAAGTGTGAGTTAAGTCTGCAAAATAACAAAGCAGTTTGAAGCTTGAATTCAAAAAGGGGAAAATCAAGTAAACAGAGGAAGTGCTAAGAGAATGGGTGGATAGTTGCATAGGAGAGAACCAGTGGAACACACTATGTTACTCTTAGATGTAGAAGTTGTAAGAAGGTTTAATGCATGCAGATGGCTAGGGTATTTTCTGAGTTTGACCGCATTTGATGAGGAGGCAATCACAGAATTTACAAGGACATTTGATGAGGGTGAAGCTTCCGTTTGGGGTTTAAAGGTGATTGCAACAGAGGAACACATTGCTGAAGTGACTGGGTTTCTTGCAATTGGAGAACATTACCCCAACATGCATAATGCAAGGTTAGCAAGAGCTCAATTTACCAGACCACCTGATCCTCAAATGGACATTACAAAGCAAGGTTGCAAGAGAATGTCACTGTTGCCACCGTACAATGAATTATCCATGCACATAATTAGGTATTTTACATGTGAAGGCAAATTCTTATACTTGCATGCACACCATTTCAAATTACTTAGTTGTGTAAGGCATAATCTTGCAGTAAATATTCCAAATTTCTTGTATAATATGCTTTGTATTAGTGTACAAGAGACTCAGAAAGGAAAAGATAATTCCATTACTCATCATGCTTTAATCAAGTTACTGATAGAGAGGTCGCTTGGGGATGTGTCTCCCATGACATGGGATGAATTTGTGCAAGCCAAAACTCTGCAACCACAAGTTGCCCCTAGTGAATGGCCTAGTGAGGAAAATGTCCCTACCAATGAGCCTACTGAACAAAATACCCAAGAGGCTAAAGCCAAAAAGACCCAAGAAAATGTGCAAGAAACTATCTTTGATCAAGAAAATGTGCCTTCACCTGTGCAAGAGACCCCAAAACCTACTTCTAGCAAAGCCAAGAGGAAATGAAAATTGTCAGAAGAAACCTTTGTTCAGGAAAAGGAAGAGCTGAACCCTATAATTATAAGACAAAAGAGAAAAAAGAAAAGTCTTGCAACAACCACTCCTGTAGCAGAGACACCCAAAGCAAAAAGTAGGTAGAAGACTATGATGCAAGAAGAAACCCTTGTAAGGAGAAGCCCTAGAATGAGAGGGCAAGTTTCTAAAGATTCCACTCTGTCTAAAACATCTACTAGGGAATCCCCTTGTTTTAGATCACTCTCCTCCCCATCCTGAGATTACAAGTATTCCCAAAAATCCTACCGAGGAATGCGGGAATGGAGTTGAAGAAAATCTAGATGATGTCCCAATAGACCTACCAAGTACTTCTAGCTGTAGGGATGAACCAGTTCCTAAATATGTTGATCCAAACACTACTCTTGTTCCCCATTAATCAACATGGATTACTAGTTTTGTAGAACATTTATGGTGGGAACAGAGAAAAAGGAAAAGAGATCATGAAGAAGATAGTGGTTCTATCACACTACAAAACTCCTTTTTTAGTTGTATGGATAACATCTACTTGTTGAAGCCTTGTGGAAAGAAGAGAAGAAAAATATGAATAAGATTATAGTATCTTAAGGTGAAGAAACTGCAGAATTAAAGGAACAGTTAGCAAGCCAAAAGAAACAAATGGACCTTGCCCTCAAGTTAGCTGATCAGGCCCTTGCTTGTAGACCACCACCAAGAGTTTATGCTATCTAGTTGAAAGAGCAATTTCTTTTGTTTCAATTAATGTTAACTCTTAAGAATGTTAATGCATCTAGTTCAAATCAACACAAGAATTTTATGGACTATATCAAACTCTGCCACCTTGGTAGCAGAATTTACTTTGTGAATTATATGATCATAATTTTGTCATCCCTTTAGAGACTCAATGGAATCCCTTGCTTTAAATAGGAGATATAAAGTTAAGAGCCCTCATGTCCTGGATGTCCAATGAAGCAAATTATGATAGATAGTTAAATAATTACAGGGATGAGGAGATGACAGAACCTTTGCCTTTAAGAGCAAAGAGTAGCAAGCCAGATGAAGTTCTCAGGGATTGGTTCACATTAACCTATGGAAAGAAGAATCTAGAAGTAAGGTATAGGGTCTTTGCTGCCAAAGCTAAAGTTTATGTTGATTATGAAAATCTGCCCTACTTTGCTTTTCAGAGAGCTATGACTGGTGCAAGGAGTAGATGAGCCAGACTGCCTAAATCTCTTAAAATGTCAGAACCACACAGTCCCATTAAATTGGAAGTAGCACTTAACAAGGTTCCAAAATATTTAGAGTTAGGGAAGCATATTAGACCAAAATTGTGGTGTCCCCTAACCATGCAGCCTCCAATGCTTCTGTGGCCATTATATGACATTAATGTTGATAGACTCGACAAGCTATAAGAGGATCATTGAAGGGAAGTGTGGGAGAGAACCAGAGGATTTTACTACACTTTCAAGAACAATAGAAAAGGAAGGATAGAGATTGGAGAGTTCAGGTCATTGACAAGGAAGTGCAATGCTTGAGGACAAGCATTAGTTTAGCAAGGGGCAGATGATGAGACCAAAATTTTCCTTTATTTCATAATAGTTTTAAGATACTTTGTTGATACTCTGTTTATCTTTGTCAAAACATTTGTGGACCTATGTTTACCAAACCTATGATAAACCTATGGGTAGAAACTATGCCACCTTTTTTGCTAGTATTATATATAGTATGTAGTATTTCATATAGTTATCAAAATGTGTGTTCTTATATTTGAATTTAATTTGATAATGTTTATTTGCAAACATGTCTTTGTATTGAAACTAACCTATTAATGAAGACTGAAAGATGATTGGAGGAATTCAAAAGTTGAGCGCCAACAACTTTCAAGGAGAAGAGAATGTTAAGGAGCAGCAACCACGGTGGAGGGAAGTTGCAATGGTTCTAGAAGACATGACAACGAGCAAGGAGGAGCTATGAAGACTTATTACCTTCTCTGCATTTATTCTATGGTGAGCAGATGTTCAGACTTTATTATTCCCACCTCAAGCCGTTATTCCTTCTTCCCGCCTTCAGTTGTTATCCTCCTATTTTCTCTCCTGCGGATTTAAAGCTAGGGCATTTATTTTTCTGTTATGAAATAAGTGTTGATCTCTTATATATATAGGAATTGACCTAAGTGTATTAGTTTTTAGCCAGTTAGAAGAAATAGTTTATGAGAACAGACTGTTGACTTTTATAGTTGTGTTTTTACAGTTTTGTGTTATGTAATGAATTTCTAAAATCTAATGAAATAGTTTTTGGCTTCTATCTTGTGTTAGTAGTTTAGTGAAGCTGACCAAGGGGGCCCACTTGGAAGGTGGATTAGATTAGAATAGAATAGATTTATTTCCAAGCATTCTTAGTTTCGTAAGTAGAAGTTGTAAGTTCCTTCCTATAGCATCACACTTTGTCAATGTTCCTGCAATATATGTGAGAATATTTATAGTGGATGAACCGAGTTGGAATATTTGTTATCCTTTCATTTTATTTCAAGTATTCATAGAGTTAAGTGTGTTAGTTTCCTACAACAATAGTGTAAGTTCTTTTCCTTTCATTTTACTTTCCTGCAACATAAGCTTAATGAATCATTAAGAGACCTAGTGCACATACTATGTCGACCATTTCAAGTATATGTCCCTAGGTTGACAAGATTAAATGCACCTCATGGTGGGAGCAATAGTCCTTAGTTTGAATATATTATTCCTAGGCATGGCCTAGAACATGACAATGATACACCTATTGTGAGGCAGACCAATTGTCAAGGTAGCGTCCTTTACTTGGAAAATCATATTGTTTGTGGATAAAGCCTACATCAAGATAAAAACCTTTTATTAATAATTGCATGTCATCAAAACTTCAGATCAATGTATACATCTTCTATGAAAAATATATATTGTCCATAGCCATTAAATCACTTCCCTAAATGTTACCATAAGATCTCAATCTACCATATTCAATATCTTAATTTAGCCACTCTTGTCCACTCTTTTATACCATTTCAAAATTGAAAACAAACAATTCATATCATATCTAATCTAAAAGTGTGTTCCTCAAATGCTTGATGTTCTCTCCTTGTACTTTTATTTATTCAAGAAGTTGCTCATTTTCTTTGTTACAACCTAAACTACTATATAGCTACCTTATTATTTTGGCACATGGTTTTCATGAGAACATAGAAAACTTGATCAAATGTCAAGATCATGCACAATAATGTTGTAAATCTTAGAGATAAAGGAAGAGGGAGAGGGAGAGAGAGTACATGTGTGCATGAGTGTGATAAATATGGAGATGAATAAAGAGATGAGAGAATAAGTAAAGATATGTAGAAAGACAATGAGAGAGAGAGAGCTATAGATAGAAACATGAAGAGATATAGATAAAAATAAAGATAAAAGAAATACAAAGATATACAAAGTGAGAGATATATAAAAAATATACAGAGGGATAGATGGTAGGATAGAAGAAGGGGGGGAATAAACTAGTATGTGCATGCGTGCCTTAGCATGTTTCTGTTTGAGAGCGAGAGAGAGAGAGAGAGATTATATTATATCATTAATTATATATAGAATTATAAACAATAATGCACTTATACAGTCCATTCTTATTTCACTTTTATAAAGAGATTTGAATAATTATAAGTAATGTATTCTAGAAAATATAGAAAAAAGTATCGATTGTAATCTTTCTCTTATACTAATAATTATCCTAAAAATTACAATTGTTTCATGCTAAAAAAATGTTGTCTTTAAAATACATATATTTATTTATTTTTTTCTAACAATTTAAAATCACTTCACTTATATAATTAAAATCACGCAATAACAATTTTTATTTATAAAATTATTTTTAGTCGAGATCCTCCACCAGAAATTGTCCCATCCAAGTCATAAGATGATTGTGGTGCCTAAAAATGGTTGGAGATCTATGCTAGAAAATTGACTGAGCCAAAATGACCCACATTTGGAAGGATGTGACTGTCCTCCATCCAAACTGTACAATTGACCAATTTTCAAAAAATAAAAAATATCTTAGATTTTTCTAAAATTTTCAACATTTAATCTGCATAGTTTCTAGTGAAAAAAAAATTGAAAAAAAATCACTACATTTTGCTAAATCTGAAAAGAAAAAGAAAAAGTTTTGACTTTGTTTTTCCTTTTCCTTTAGTTCATTTTGAATGGAGATTAGCTTGTTCCCATTCGAAAGGTGCCACAGTGCATGGGATGTCCGTGCTTAATCCTACTATCACGTTGTTTGCCGATGACCATCCTAGTTACATGGGACAAAGGCCACAAATCTTCTTGACAACACCATCTTGCTTTTGTGGTGCATTATCGTATCCTGTTAGTAGTAGTTGGGCAAGCAGATTAGTATTGGGGCCACTTGAAGATTTATTGGTTTATGAAGGATGCCTCCAATTTCAATATTTCATTCTATTTAGTTATTTGGTAGAGTTGAGTGTCAATAGATGAAAATAACCCAAATTTTTGATATATTTGATTTGCAATGTGCATATGAAGTTTCCATAGAATCAATTGTTCAAGCACTTCTCACAACAATACTTCATGCACATGATAATTTTGTTCAAAACATTATATTTTGATAAAATAATCATCTTGGGGTATTTCAGGAGATGGGTATACCAGATAGTGTATTCTATTACATTTTTCTCTTATTAGAAAATTTTGTAGGTTTGTGTGGAGCAATATGATGCTACTATGGTAATCAATCTAGAAAAAATAGATGAAAATGGTATCTTGAGTGCACAACAACATTATATGTCCTTGTTCCTTTTGAAGCTGCCAGGTCTCCCTTTCTTCAGGTTTGCTCCTTAGAATGCCCAATCAAGTCTTGTAATGCTTTTATCTTTTTTTTATTGTTGTTTTCCTCTATTTCTCAATTTCCATTGCAAGAGTTGTTTCCACCAAAGATTACCATCATATTTTAATTTCTAATTGTCCATCTATTGTATAGGTGTCAGTTATCATTAGAATTGTTTACACCTCAATTTGTTGTTTCTCATTTTTATTCATTTTGCCTCTTTAGTGATGTGATTCTATGTCAATCCACCCCCAATAATCAATCTGGAATTTTTAAAAAAAAAATTCCCATTCAAAATGTAGATTATATTAAAGTATTTTATGTAGTGACCTAGATTTGCGATAGGGTAAACAAGATGAGAAATGTTTTCTTGTTCTTTGGATTTCAATTCCAATTTAATGGCATTTAATGGCTTATCACAAATTCACTTGATATAGAGGATTGCAGATATTTGGGTTTCTGAGATTCATTGTCTTGAGCTTCAATTTAATATACATGATTTACTACACTTTCTATATACTTCAAAATTGAATTTTAGGACCCACTATACATTGGATATGTCCACATTAAATACAAAAAGGTAGGAGTGTAGAAATAGTACTTTAGAAATTGTTTTATTTCTCTTGAATATATCAATTTTTAAAATTAGTTTCCTAAAGTGTTGATGTAGAATTTCAGTGCTCAAATGTAATTTAAAATTTATGATAAAACCATTTAGGAAAGTTACATTCGCATGAACTCTAATCCCCATGCTTTCACATGCTTTGGTTGCAGATTTCACTCACTAAGCAATAATTGTCTAACCCTCTAAATATATTCCTCAGTTCATTATTTTAGTAGATTGCCTTTGATATGTTTTTTAAGATCATGGTATGTTTAACTCCACAAGAAATAGAGTCCATGATGTGGAGATATGTAATTTCTCATGTTTAAGTTTTGACTTGGTTGATCAAGATGACTTGTCACATCTAATGTGTTGTCCCCAACTCAATTTTATTTGATGTCATACTTATTTCAATAATATTTCCACTTTGGTGGTATATTATTTACAGTATAATATAACATACATCATTAACCTCTGATTTTACATGCTCCTGTGAGAAACACCAAATACCTATAAATCAATCGTTTTGATTCTAGTGCATCTAACAAATATATAGTACACCATAGATAGTTTGTAGCAGCACTACATACATTTCCATCCACATCCACAATCAAAAAGTTGTGATGATCTCCATTCTCTTGGACCTCATCAACCGACATCCTTGTTTACCATTTGTTTAGGAGGACAAAAATAATGTAATCATAACCATAAACTAAAAACAAGAATCAATTCCAAATGAAGCATTCATATTCAAATTTAGCTCTCCTTAACATTCATCAATGATATCCTTTTCAAAATAAAAGTTGTAAGTTATTTCTAAATCTGATTTCATTTGAATTTTTTTTATCAATGTTTAACCATTTAACATTCTGAATATAGATCATAAAGTGAGATACAAAATCTTAAGGAAAAACCTATACACAATCGGATTCAAAAAAAACTTCTTACAACCTAACAAGATAAAAGTTGTTGGCTCACCATCTACACCAATCCCAACATTATTTCCATGAATTTGACATCATATTTCATCAACATTCATTTTCCCATCAGAGGTAGCCATCACAAGAAAGAAGAGCTTTTTTCTCTTCACCTCTTCCCTTGACACATTCTAAATGAAGTAAGGTCTTAAAACACAAAAACAAACATTTCAATTATTAAGGTGGTTAGCTCAAGTATGCGTTGGCTGATTGCATAGCTTTTTGGTGATCTCTAACCCTTATAAGGTAAGTTGTATTATCATTGATTTAATGGTCACTCAAACTTTTTAGGAATTAAGAGTCTAAAGTTACTATTTGGGGGGATCATAGGTGATTATGAGAGTAAAGTTACTGTTTGAGATCGCCTAGATCATAAGGGATCACTCAATTTGGATTCACTACTCACAATAGCGAGTAGGGCATAATACTGAGTATGAAGCGTGGGAAGACATTGGGAAGTGGCATGGATGGGTATCAACATGTGGGTACATTGACATTAGTGGGTTTTCCATTATGTTTCTTGAGGTCTATTCATACATGTCCCAAACTATTAACTTCAATAACAAGGAGGAAGTACTCCAAATAACCTAGAGATTAATATGGTATCAAAATGACAAGTTATTCCATTGGACAAGTTTCCCATTATCTATCTTGATGTCTAATAATATATGTCCCAAAAAAATAGCTTCAATAACAAAGAGGTTTAACTCTAGTCATTTGTGTTTTGTTTCCCTCTTAAAAATACACTTGGGTTCTAATTTTTTTCCAGTTGGTTCAAAATACTTATCATTGTATGAGATAAAAGATCAAGGTAATTACTAGATCCTCACTACCAATCTTTTGAGTTCATAATCCTAGAATAATATTAACAAACTTGGGGCAATTCATGCAACAATATGATTTTATTTTGTATTGCATTAATTGGGTGATGGATTCAACATGATATTTGTGACCATCTAACCTTTTCCCTCTCTCTCTGTCCATGCCCACTCAAATTGAAGCTCCTCTATTTGCAACACCCATTTACCCACCGTACAACCAAATTACATTATCGAAGTCAATGTCTTTTTTAGGTTTATTCTAGGATAGCTTTTCCAATCTACCAAAGTTTGATCATATATTTTTAGAAGAGTTATTTTTTGGAAGATCTAAGAATCTTAAAGTTCTAATAGAGAATCTTATTGGATTGGAAATTAGTGGATTTTTTTGGAAGAGTTATCTCCTGAAAAATTCACATTTCTTATTCTTTTAAAATTTCTTAATGTTGAGCTTCTATTTAATGAATCTAGATTGAGAGCGACTTTACTTATGGTATTCATATCTGATTTTCATTCCATTTTAGATATTTTACTAGATAGTAAAGCTTCCATGTTATTTGAAATAGAGAAAATGGATTTCTTAAGAGTGGTATTACTAATTTAGAGTTGAAAATTATGCCTTTTCTTGCATATTGAATTATGATCATGTTTGCAAGGGAAGTAAGAACCATCCAATAGACAACATTTGCTAAGGTTTATTTGCAATGTTTGGTGAAATTTGATTAATGGACAATGGTCTATTTTACTCTCCCATAGGAATCTCAATTATAATTATGGATAAGATTCTTGTTTAGAATACTACTATTTAGTAATAAAACCTGAATGAATGTAGCAAGAAATTGTTGAATCTTCATACCAAATTTAACTATGTATTAAAAGGATTATAGGCTACCTCCTTATAGAATATCGCTTATTAGTAGTAAACCGCAAATGGATGAAGCCAAAAAAAAATGCTGCATGTTTATACCACTTGTATCTATGTTCTTTTAGCTATGTATTAAAGAGATTATAAACTATATCCAGTCAAATTAAAGGCAATTGGATGGAGAACATTCAAATTTACTAATTACAATGGTGAATTTCAGGGACACAAGAAATTTGGCATTGGAGGATTGTGCAGATTGAGATGAAGCCACATGAGAAAGAATAAATAGAACAAACACCCAAAGAATCCCTTCCATGATGTTTGAATCTAAACAGACCATGGTGTATATACATGGCTCTTAAACCATTAGGACTCACCCTCTAAACCACAAAGACACTTGTTACGACTCAAAATAGTGCTTGTCTCTGGCTCAAACCAAAATGAATGGACATGAAAATGAACATAATTGTCTCTCATGTTATTGCCTCAAAGGGCATATATTTTCAATTTCCTTAAAGTGGGTCATTATTTGGAATAAATAAATAAATTGCTGACCTTGACTTGGTTCAACCATAAGATACGACCTACACACTTCCTTCAACCTATTGTTATCAAACTTACTTAAATTTTAGATCCAAATTCTTACCACACAATTATATAATTTTTGAAAGTTTTAAATAATCAAAGAATCAAACAATTAAAGATAGTTTAAATCTAATCATCATAAAAATTATGCCGAATTAAAATTTCCTTAACCCAAAATTATTGTCAGTTGTATGTTGATTTGTCAAGATGTTTTTCATGTGGCCAACTGCTGCCAATTTTAACAAATGACGATAGTGGAAAAATAAGATGAAATAATCTTGTTTCCTTCAAAAAGATGGCCACTAAATTTACCTTCTTTATTTGCGAAAGAAACGAGCATCAAATTTCATTCCTTCTTCCTTGTTGCTACAAAATTTTAGAACGACTCTACACACACCGATTCTTAAAGCAAATGTGAGCATAGTAAAATTTTTAGGCATCTTCCTAACTTTTGTTTGCAAGCATTCAAGAATGAACTGTATAGGTATAACATAATTAGATATTTTTAAATTTTATTTCGAAATATTTGGATATTGATATATGGAGAAAAGAAAAAGCAATGAATTTCTATTAGCGCTTTTTATTATTATGGTTGAAGTGAGTGTGTTGGTCTATAGACAAATCAATTATTTAGTTAGACTCTGTGTTGGCAAATATTTAGAATGTTCTTTTGGGATTCATGATATGATACAATAACTTTGTCTGAGAGATGAAAGATCCTAAAATTACTTAAGCTTGATTACATGTTTTTGTTTAGACCTCTTAGTACATTTAAAATAGTTTCTTGGTTCTTTTTATGATTTTCCAAACATGAAAACTAATGTGGCTTCTCATGATTGTTTGTTTGTTTAGACTATTTTCAAGATCAATCTTTGAATATTAAGCTAAAAACACTAGACTATACATAGTTAGTTCTTTCTTAATTCAAGAGTAATTTTTAATCAACACCATCTTGGTGTGAAAATGTCAATAAGCCATCTAACAAATAGTATGAACTATACATAGTTAGTTCTTTCTTCATTCGAGGGTAACTTTTAATTAACATCATCTTGGTGTGAAAATGTTAATAAGCCATATAACAAATAGTATGAACTAAATGAAAGATGTCTTATCAAATTTTAGTAAATAAAAAATAAAAAATAGATTAAAACATATCAGGATGAAACTACAACTATTATTATATTATAAAAACATTAATATTATCAAATTCACACAAAATAAAATTTAATCTAAAATAATATTAACAAAAATATAAAATAATAAGCAACAATCTATATTTAGATATTCTAAACATTAAATATTAAATATTAAATATTAAGATTGTGTGTAGAGATTTCTAGGATTGAAATTGCTCTTTTCAAAAGCTTGCATTTCATGTAAAAAGGTATATGTATATTTTCATTGATTACTAATTTCTTAGTTCAAAAATTTGTACTTTAAATAAGATAGTTCATGTGAATTTTTATTAATATTCTTATTGAAGTTTTCTCTATTAATTTTTTTTTACTTTAGAATAGAAATTTCATGTGTTTTTAATTAATATTTGAGAAGAATTGATTAAAGATTCTCTTTGGAAAATCTTTTCTTTTAGTAAGGAGAATTGGTTGAAGTTTCTCCATTAAAAATATGCTTTTAGTAAGGGATTTCATGTGGATTTTCATTGATTTGTGAGAAAAATGGATGGATTGGAGAGACTTCAACAGTAGTAATAGGGCATGTGCAAATAATTTGTGGCTTTATGTTTCTCTTCATTGCCTACTCTATTGTATTGTGTGTATCTTCTTAATTTTGATACGTAGTGGATATGAAGGAACTCTCGTGAAGATGTTGAGTCCATGTCTTTTTTTCTTCTATAAGCCAAGTCAAAGAAGGATATAAATTTGTTCAAACAATTCTGTTGTTTGGTGTGTCCTGGGCATATCAAAACCTAATTTGAAGTGGATGTTTGTTAAATCTATCAAATTTAAAGAAATCTAAAGTGGTTATTCACTAGATATATGAGATGTATGTGACCTTGTGTTAGATGCATTCATTAAATGTATGAGATGCCAATAAATGTTAGTTGAGTGTTGGATAGATTTCTTATACATGAACATGGTTAATAGCACACTCTAAACTGATATGTTGATCTTGAATGTGATTTTTTGTCAACTAGATATTGAGAATTCACAGATTGTATTAGGTAGGATTTGGATTAGGATATTCTTTTGAGAAAGTGCATTGTTTGATCTTCTTATGAGAAAGTGCACTATTTGATCTTCTTATGAGAAAGTGCACTGTTTGATCTTCTTCTAGGCGTTAATAAGTAGTACTAGTGGAGATTGGTAGGACAGGCTAGTGGGTAGGGTTGTTGATCACAGATCGTGGTGTTAACATTTGTTAACTTATGATTGAGCGTTGCAGATAGCTTCTACAACCACTGGAAGCTTGTAGAAGATGTGAGAACATTTAAGATCTTATTTTTATTTTTTTTTTACAATTTTAAAAGAACATTTTAGATAGCAAATTTTCTTCTAATTTTTGAGTCAAAAATTGAATTTTACTCCTGTTATGACCAATCAAAATTTAGAAATTATTGTTTGAAAATTAATTAAAAAATAAAGCAATTTTTAAACTTTACAAAGTCACTACATCTTATTGTAAAAATAAATTATGACCACTAGTGGGAAGATTGATTTGATGTTTAAGCCTTCAATGTTAAGACGAGGATAAAGAATTTGCTTTATTGTCTTTGGAAAATATCAACCCAATACGATTAGAGTAGCTTAAGAAAAATGTATTATTTTAATACATGAAAATACAATAGGGGGCTACAAAAAAAAATGGTCGATTGGGTTTAAGGGATAACTCCCATCCAAAGAAAAGTGGTCCCCAATGAAAGAAATGGGAAGAAATTTCCAGTCTTTGAGTCCATGAGTTTTTGTGATTGGTGAGGAGTGATTAAAAGTCAGATTTCACCTACAATTGAAATCTTTGTTTATAAGTGAAGTCTATGTGACAACAAGACACTAAAGAACATCATTACAAGATTTGCTAAGAAAAATAATAATTATATCACTTGTTCCAGGAATTCTCAGAGTTGACAGTGTGCTGGAAGTTATTTTTGGATAGCAACTCGATTAGGGCATTTTATCCCTCTTTTGTAGACATCAAACTTCCTGACATACAATGACTATTGCTTCCCCTAATTTGGACTATCGTCATTATTAGTGATTACTTAAAAATGGGGTGACTACTTAAAATTGGTGACATCTTCTTATTTCTCCTAGGGAACTAACAACCATTTAAGGATGTTTATAGGTTGTACCAAGGAATGACACTTTCTTATGCATTTTCAACCATCGTTGGAGCATAATTTCTTTTGAAAACTTGAACCCCGTGAAAACAAAAAGGAGTATTCATATTCATACTATTTTGCCTCTAATAAGAAGTAATTCTATATTGATTATTCTGAGCCCATCCCTATTGTTTACAGTACAATGGTATCTATTATTCATTATTTATAAATGAATCTCATCTATCACACACTATAACCGCTCATCTCTATGCACAAGTGACACTTGGCAAATCCAACTATCATACCATCCATCACATGCAGAATACAAACCAATGTAATTTTTTTTGTCTAGACTCTATACCACCCAAATCTTGAATGAAATATCATGAATGATAAAATATATATCTTATTGTGCCAGATATCAAAACAGTTCAAAAAAACTCACGTTTTGAAAAATTATTGTTGAATTGTGTTGATTATCTTTCTCTCATTTAGAAATTGGTTTAGAAGCTTTTGTTTTATTTGTAGTTTGCACTAACATTATGATTATTGAAAGTTCCTTATTTTTAAAAGTCATTTCTATATAGTAATTTTTAGGGTGGATGTTTTAGATACATGCATCTATGTCCAAAAAGAAAAGAATAAAATAGGGATATACATCCATCGATCTAAGATCATATTAATGCATCACATAACTTTAATATATGAGGATCAATTAACCCGTCCTTGTAAGAACATATTGGAAAAATAAATTATAAAGCATCGAAACAAGTATGCTTTTAGATAGTCTAGTCACACATATTATGAGCCATGGAAATTAGCCTATGCATTGTAGCCCTTATATCACCACAAATTAATGGATTAAATTACGTATATTATAGACATAGAAATTGAAGAGTTAATATTTTTAGTAATTTTATTTGTTATATACTTTTCCTATTTTCTCAATACATATTTTTATGTGTTATTTATATTTATAAATGTACTAAAATTTAATATGAAAAAATATCACATTCAAAATAGATTATTAAATGTTTAAAAATAATTGATAGAAATTGGAGTAACAGTTCCACAACTTTAAGTAAATTTCTAGCATCAGAGTAGACATCAATATCTCAACAATCATGCAGAACATTTAGTAAATGATCAATAGATAGGAAATCAATCAATGATGCAAACCACTGCCTTTACCAAAGGTTCAAAATATTAGAACAATCATTAGTTTCTCAGCAATCATGGACAATTTAAAGACTACTTTCTCAATGTCACATGCCTAAATGACAAAAAATGGACAAATTCATGGTGGTGATGTAGATAGATTATCACCATTTACACCATTATACTTGTAACTGATGAAAGAGTCAATGATTCTCTCTAAATTTAATGTCTTTATCAACTCTATTGCAAATGGTAGGTGTAACATTTGCTTATAGCTAGCCAAAATTGATTGGGTGGTTAAGATTTTGCTCCAAAAAATAAGAGGAATACGTTGTTCTCTTTTCACAATCTTGCAAGAAAGATATCTATGCTTTCTTGTCATTTATTTTAAATGAAGTTTCATATTATTCATTGCCCTGGTAGCCTTTTGTGATACTTTTCAATAGTCCCTACTTGTGATTGATTTCTTAAGAATGAGATTGTAAATAGAACATCAAACCCTCATGGTTGTACTTATTATTTTGTAGTAAGAGACTACAAAGTTCAACATGAGACCTATACCAATCTGTGCATGTAGGTCACCTAATATGTAGAGAGAAAAAAGTACCAATTGATATTGTTACAGTTTCAAGCAACACTTCAGAGGCAACTCCACCCCTCTTAGTTGCACTTGAGCAACAAACATCTCAGGCAGACTACACTTCCTTAAACCGGATGAGATCGCCAGAAACACAAGTACAATAACTTGACAACATTAGCACCACTAATAGTGAACAAATAACAAGGTGACTGAACCACATAGATACCTCTACACAGAGTCTACAAGACAATGAGATAGAGGAAATGGACAAGGCTATGCAAGGACTTCATACAATGTGTGGAGTAGTAGAACAATATTGCACTTTAGAATGAGAAATAAGATACGATGAGTATAACAAGATGGGAAAATGTGATGCACTATGACATATGTTCCTATTTTTTTAAAACATGTGTGGAATATGGCCTTTGCATAGATGACCTTCTTGAAGAAGGAAACTAGATTTATTTTTGATTGTACTACATTCTTCTAAAAAGATTGGAGGTTAGACATTGTCTTTTGATGTAAAAAGGGAAAACTTGATTTTTTATTTTATTTTATTATGTTCTTGTAAAAAGATAAGAAGTTAGACACTCTCTTTGAGTAGGCTAATTGGTATGCTTTTGATTATCTATCCAAATGCTATTCAAGGTTGAAACCTTGGTCTTGTAATTCAGGAAAGTCAATTATTACGTAATCGTCTATTTTTTGGTATATTTGTGAAATTGTTAAATTAGTATTTTTGTGTTGCTACTAATCTGCCTTAACTGTGACCTTTGCTAGTGAAATGTGAGTCCTCAAATTTTTAACATATGCATACACATTTTAAATGAACCAAGACTTTGAAATGAGAAATGCATATCTTATTTGAAATATTTGTTTCCCATACTGCAAGAACATCTATGGAGCTCGTTTGGTTTCATTCTACTCATGATTTAGAAGACAATACAATATTGGGCTCATAAGTAATGACACATGTGCATACATCTAAGTTCACAAAATCTTGTGTTAACCTTTGCAAGTTGAGGCCAAAAAAATAATTTTCAAGGAATCCTTTTTTTCATTAGACAAAGCTCTTTTGGTCGATCTAGAATTTTGGACCTTAATGGGCATTTGTAGAAATTGTCTAGCACTCAACATCTAGCATTGTGTAGAGGCTTTATTTGTCGGCATTATTTTTGTGATATTGTCATCTTCCTTAGGTCTCCCACTATCTCTTCTATCATTGTATCATGCACTAAAGTAAACATGCCTATGCAACTTTTACATTACGGTTCTAAAAATATTCTTAAGCTGTAAATGCACTCAAAGGTCTTAAGAATCAGGTAGCCACACTTAGTTTCAGCTCAACTAAGCTTAACTTCCTTCATCAACTCTATGAATAAATTGATAGGCCACATAACTTCTAATGGCAATTGGATAGGGAAAATTCAAACGTCCACTTTGTCCTCTAACTAAGTTATTTACTAATTAAAAATTATATTCGATTATGTATTAACATAAGTAAGGTTAATTCCTAACAACTGACAAGGTTGAGACTCCTGTAATGACACTTTCATTGAAGGACCAACCCATGTAGTAGACGAGGATGAAAAGTTTAGTGGAGTTCCAAGAAGTTGTAGATTAAAAGTGAATAAAAATGAATAATCAAAATCAAGACTGTGACATTAGAAATTGATGTGACTCTTAGACCTTTAAGGTACAAGTGCTAGTTACGCCGAAGGCGTTTCCTATATGAAGATGAGGAGCTCAGTATTTAATCCAACGACTGAAAATCTTCAAGAGGCAATACCTACCATTGAATCAAATCCCATACGTCCATTTTTTACCACTTTACATGTCATCTGATTGTTGTTTTTTACAATTTGCTATTGATTCTGTCTACATCATGCATCATATTTGTGTTTATTATTGGTTAGCAAATATGTTTTTTCGTGAGCCAAGTTGAGAAATGTGGTATTTCAGGCCTACGTAGATGACAGGGGGGCTCCTACGTGGAGTCCGCCTCGCCCACGTGTGTTAGTAGTAAGGGCGGACTACGCATGTAAACCGACAATTTGGATCTTTATTTTTTTTTCCAAAAGTTCTTTCAATATACTAACCATCAATGTAATTCTTTTGAGGTCTATCTTAATTGTTTACAGGAGAGCCTGCAAAACAAATGCATAATGTTTTCATGGTAAAGAATTTGATCCTACTCTTCTTCATAGCATATTTTGAGCCATTTTATTGGGCAGTCTGTGAATCAGTTGGATGTAGTAAAGCCAGTACCTCTCGGATGCACTCTATTTTAATCTTCATCTCATTTGATAGTGGTGGGGATACACATACTAAATTATGTGCGATGTTATTGCCAATCAGGGGAGCGTATTCCAATCTCCAAAATATTGTCGCAGGCATTAACCATATCCTTGTTGTTGGTAACGATCTATGGTTGCTGCCCAAATACGGATTGTGGACTTCAAGCTGAATAGAGTTATAAGAATTGAGGGTTATTTTTGTTCTCAATTGCAGGCTGAAAAGAATTATATGAGCACTAATGGATTTTTTTTTTTTTTTTTAAGAGTAGAATTCAATAGGCACCACACAGAATCAAAATGTATGTTTATTTTCCCATTTAGCAAACATTTGTATAAGTAGTAAGCCAGGGAATGATTGTGATGGGTGCAACAATTGATGTCTTCTAACGTAGACTGGCCTTATATATTTTACATTTGAATAGAAAGATGCAAAAAAATAAAATAATTGATATTAGTTAGTCTAATTTGGTAGATAAAGTATATGTAATTACTTTCAGTTATGACAACAAAATTGTATCAAGATTTAGGAGGCCAGACTTTATATTTGTAAGAAAAATTTGATAGAAAATAGTTTTCATGAATTATTATACTATCAAAAATTACATTTGTTTCAAAACTATAAATAACATAATTTGGTAGAAGAAAGGAATAATATCTATTTATAAAAAGAATAGTTCTTTATATACTATATATTATATTTTTTAAAAATAATTTAAAAAATACATTTTTAAAATAAAATATCAAGTTTTTTAATTATATAACAATAATTATATGAAATTAGTAATGTTCTATTTATCAATATGTTGTGATGGTTAAATTGGTTTGTTGTTATTATCATATTCATTCAAATCTTATTAATAATGAGGACCCCATTGGTGGCCTCACTTGTTCATTTCTATGTAAGTCAAAACATTTATCTCGCTTTGGGGATGACTTCACAACATAGTGGTAAGTTGTATGCCTCTCATCTTGGAGGTATTAGGTTGAAGTCTACTTAAACCCCATGTTGTTCTCTCTCCTGTCCAATTTACAAATACCTTCGTCCTTTGATACTCTCTCTCCAAATAGTACAATTATGAATGTCATTTTCAATAATATAATTGCAAATATTAAATGTTTATACTACAAATGAAGTTTCCTTGGATCAAAACATCGGATTCCATCATGAAACGACTAAAGTAAATCAATTTCTCAATGAATTTTTGTAAATAATCAATTCATTCTCCTTTTAAAGCTTTTAAAACACGGTGCCATTTTTTCTTCTCCTTGTAGTTTGAGGAATTTTTGAGCAGATTTTTTTTTCTCTATGAGATAGCTCCTCCTGAGGGCAAGTAGACTGCTATGTTGCCCAGCCATACTATTATGGCCAGAATGGAAGAGCGATACTCAGGTAGATCAAAAATATTAATTTTTGAATTGAACATAATTTTAATTTTCTCTGAGAAACTCTTTAATTTGATCTTGTTGAACATAATTTTCTTTTAAAAGTTCTTCAATTTATTCTATTGAGCAAATTCCATTCAATTTGAAAAGCAAAAACTTTGGGAGAAAAATCTCTGTTGGAGATTTCAGCATTTGTATCTCATTTAAGGATGAATTCATTCAATATTATTGAACAATGAAACACATTGTTTGTAGGGCTGCAGAGTATTTTAAAGTGAAGGTGAGCTGGGAAGATAGAAAATGGTGGTTCAAATAGGACAATTGACACCCATCAGAAGATTTGATGGAAACAAGAAAGCATGGTTCAATCAAATTGCATTTTGGGATTCAAACACACCTCGAATGCTTGGAGATGGATCCCCTCCCTCAAGAGGCAATTGAACGATGCATACAAATAGCAGAGGAGGTGTGTGTAAAAGTGAATTGGGAGGTTAGTCATGTGCTTCTCATTAACAATAGGCTTGTGGAGCATGCTAGATAGCCCTCCAAATCACCCAGAAGAATTCTTGTGGCCATCTGCATGTAATCGATTTATATTCAATGCATCTAATATTAATTTTTCCCGACTGGAAGCAATTCTAGTTTGGGATATATCTATCTTAAAATTTCTCACTTATTGTAATGCAATCTCTCTGAACTTTTGTAATGCAATCTCTCTTTTATGGAAAGGGACAAGGTAAACTAAGTCAATAAATTTCAGAAACCTTTGAATTCTAGATATTTGAAAGTTGATTGATAGAATCAACAATTTTCCTTTTTTTTTGGAATTCTGTTTGCTGGACCTTATTTAGAAAGGAGATTTGAACTTGAGAAATTTTTTCTTTGGGGTTAAACTAAGTCAATAAATTTCAAAAAACTTTGAATTCTGGATATCTGAAAGTAGATTGATATAATCAACAATTTGCCTTTTTTTGGAAAATTCTATACATAGCATCATATACTATATCATACTGTAATACAAAAAAATCACATGGTTAGGACATGATATAAATGACAGAAGATTTAATATAGAAATGATAGATACACTCATATGAAAGAAATGGAAGAAATCGATAAATTAAGAGGAGGATCACTTCATTATTTTATGGTCACTTTTGGACTTCATCCACAATCAAAACCATCACAAATGAATTTGCCCCACCACGAATGCAAGCATGATGGATAGCAAGTGGAAGAACTAATAAATGCAAATTGTATCTAGATAGAAGATTGCTGAATTATGTCAATAGATTAGGAATCTACCTGGAAGCTCCCTCTCGAACTGCTTAGTTGTTTTCCACGTTCATGATTGCCAGTGATATATGCTGCCCTCCCCTTTTTTACTTTGTTCTAAGCACCTATTTAAATCCCTTTCTCTTCTTCTTTCTTCCCATACCACACTTTCTTATCTGTCTCTACTTTGTATCTTCCAAATTTGTGCTCTCCTGCCACAAAAAATGGTGCAGCTTGACCCCTTTCCCAGTGAAGGAAGTTGTCTACTCTAGTGGAAGAAGAGACCCTTGTAAAACAATACCACAATGGCCCTCTCCTCACCACATCTCCTATTCTCAATCTTCATCTCATTTGGTATGACAATTTTACTTTTTCCCAACATGCTACTATTGCCAAGTTTGTGTAGTCTTTGGGAGCAGAAAGTGGGAAGCAGAGGGTCTTCCCCATCCACATTAAACCTGAAAGCTCCGCCTTTGACACAAAGGCTAGGGAAGAAGAAGCTTGACGAATCTTGTTCTCTCAGAAAGTCCCTCAAAAGAAGTGACATTCCCAACCTTGTGAATGGTGTGATCAAATCTGGAGCATTTGAATCATTAACCTATGAAGTAATTAGTAAATTTAATAATATAAATAAAGTGTATCGCCAATAGCTATAATTGACTTTCACTCTATATCTCAATATCCACACATACTCTATGTTCCTCCCTTCCTATCTCATCTAAGTCAGACATGCACATACACACACAATGCAATTTCCTCTCACTATCTATCATTGTCCCTCCATGTCCCCTCTCTTCTAGGATTTTTTTTTGGGTGAAACATTATATTTATATTAATAATAACTAGTACAAAATAGTTCCCTGAGAAAAGATCTAGAAAAGAAAAACTTCGGTCATTGCCTGATACAAAAAGAATGTAGAAGAAAAAATATTGCAACAACAGAGAGTATCTATCAACACTAATGAATCTTGTCCTTGTGATTCCCAAATCGAGAATATTGTGATTACAAAGAGGCCAAAACTCATATGAATACAATTCATTGTTTGGTGTCAGAGACAAAACCAAGAGCCAAGCCAAAAATTGTCAGAAAAGTTTCCATCATTGATCTTCATCCAAAACTCCAATTGAGACCATGATATTAGAAAGCCATCTGATGCAAATGCAATCCAAGATCTTGAACTACATACAATATCTTCTAGGAAATTTTATAAATATAAATATAATTTTTTTCCCCTCTCCCTTTCTATCATTGTCTCTTCCCCTCCTCTCTTTTCTAAGGATTTTTAGAAAAATGATTTTAGATTTTATTCTAATTATTATGAGAATACATAAATAATTAAATTCTCTATTATATTTTATAGGAGTTGGTGAGAAAGAGATAGAGGTGGGAGGTGCAATGTTAAGTAGGGTACAAAATAAAGTTCTCAATTGATCACATATATTACATATGTGTATACAAAAATAGACCACAATTTGGTACAAAATAAAGTTTCCAATTGACCACATATCTTGCATGTGTATAAAAGCAAATAGGCCACACTTTTGCCTAATTGACACCCCACACCTATTCGACGTACCTATTGCACACTAAGGTGCGATTGCTAGTAATATATTACACGGATATGTCTCACTATAAACACAACCATTACAAAAAGTAATACCAAAATGAAATGTTAAAAAAGAAACTAAAACAAACATAGAATGAGTGAAACACATTGAAAATAGGCATACTAAAACTTCTCCTCCTTTCACCTATCAAGACATGAATTTGCAACTTTAAAAATATGATATAACGAGTTGCAACAAATGGTTTCCCATACACGGCACCAAAACCTAAGAAGCCACGTTAAAGCACGGGAGCGTGAACACTAGCACAGATAAAATATTAACACTGGGCATATAAATTTCACTTGGTCTCATCATTATCTCACGCGATTTGTCGTCGAGGAATATTCCCCAAATCCAAGTGTGTATGCACCTGGGAAGCATTCATTTATTTATCTTCTGACTGGTCCTCCAATTTGCTTTAAAAAAGGCGACTACTCCCAATAATCTGACCTCGTAAATTAAATTAGTCTCCGCGATGCCACTGTCTCCACTTTTTTGTTTAGTGCAATGAACATCATGATAAATGCGGTAATTTTCCTCCTCGTTCTGCTGCAACAATGCATTGTAAACAATTTTCCCGGTGTCAAATTCCACGAATTGATAAATTCTAAACAAAAAAAATTTCTTGTGTAATTGATTTGTTCAATGTCTGTTGCTACTGTTGCGAGGGACAGCCGAGAGAGAATTAGTACTAGTACCATTTTGACCCAGTAGGGACAACTGGGCATCATGGGATCTCCAGAGAAGAGTAGATTGATGTCCTTTTTAGATGACAATTTGTTGGATGTCGTGGGTCAGCCGGCTAATTCATTTTTATGGCCCATCAATGACCACCAAGATTGCAGGTAGGCCTAACGATCTCCATTTCTCTGAGTATTTATATGTTTTGAGTGAATGTTGAATGTTGGATTACGTCTGCTGAATTCTGTTCTGGGAAGCTTTGTTTGATGTCAGTGATTTCGTTTTTCAATGTCATTTACTGGCAAAGAACGGATATTGTTTTCTGTATCTGCTGAGTTGGAGAAAATGGATGTTAGCTTTGATTTTTGTTCATGGTTGCTCACTTGGCTTTGATTTTTTACGTTTGGGATTTTAATTCCAGTAAGTAGAATCAGAGAGTGCATCCATTGATGTGGAAACAATGGTTTTGTTTTCCTGTATTAGCGCACTGGAAAGAATGGTAATAAGCTTGCATGAATTTTGATTTTGGGTATCAGTCATTAGGGACCAGGGTTGTACTTTTAAGTTTGGGATTGTAGTTAGATGACTGTTTTTAATGAATTTATTTGCAATGAATTTTCATTTTTTTATACACTGTTTTTTGAAGGAACTGTAATTTCTCAGCTTAATTCACTTATGTTTGTGTGCGTTTCGCATTGGGGTTGTGTTTTAAACGTACAGGAATATTTTGTGTCCATTTGTATCAATGGAATGGTTTAGATTTTTCTTTATCAATTGATTTGAAAGAAATTATTAAAAGGAGAATTGAAGAGAGTTTTTAACATCTGCGAGGCCAAACACAATTCAAGGAGGCCAAACACAATTCAAGGGACAGCTAACCCGGTCATTTTAGCTTTCAATATTGTTGATCTTATTTCATTTTATTTTGACCACGAATTTTCATTTTTTTGAACCTCAATCTCTCTTAACAGATATTTTAAAAACTGCTGTTAAAGCATCCATAGGGCCTGAATATCACTAAGCTTTGCTTATAAGATCAAGCGTACCTTTCCATTTTTTTTTTTTTTTTTGTCTTTTCCATCTTCCTCTTTCACATTGAACACGATGCGCATTGATTTTTCTACATGGTAAGTTTGTTCTTGATAATCTGTAGAGTAAGGTTTTTGTTATTCAATTTAGAAGTCATTCATCATTGTGTCTATTATCAGAACTTATATTTTAAGTTTATAGTATCTAGGGGTCGCTTTTATGTTTAGTCTGTACATGTATGGGTGCATCCATGTGTGACTTCTTTGCTGGAGGGGAACCAAAAGTAAACTCTTTTCTTTCTGTTCAAAGCTGCACATCTTGCTTCCTTTGGTTTATATAAGTTTTGAACATTTTGAAAGCTTTGAATCCTAAAACTAGATAGATCCATTCTTGACATGTTAGGGCATGCTGCTAGTTGGAGATAACCATGTTAGTTTGTGTTTATAGCATGTGTGGGTGTACTTAAATTTTTATGTTTAGGCTGTTATGTATGTGATGCAAGAGCATCCTTGGGCTATTTGCAATCTTGCATCACCCAAAAGATATTTTCTTTAATCTTCTGTTTCCAGTTACTCCCTGACTGTTTTGAGTTGGTGGCCACTTGATTTCCCGTTCCAGATTCCATGGGCCTGGCTTCTTATTGTGGACTATCCTGGATCATTCACCTATGTTTGCAGAATTTAAGGTTACACATATTTGGAGTTATGTTTCATCTTCTCGGGTGTTGATTTTCTAGGTGGTTATTCAAATGATGCATGATATTTTGCTTCTTCGAGGTTCATCTCTTTTTGCGAGGTTTCGTGGCTTTACATATGGTTTCTTGGATCATGTGAGGACCTATATTTAAGACCGCCGATGTTCTTATAATGTATTATGTATTTAGTCATTTACTCATTGTGTGTCAATCCTATATTGTATAATACGTTTCCTGTTTTGGAGAATGTAAAATCAAAGCCGACTTGTGAGTCCTAATGGCTATATATGTAATGTAGATGTGTCTTAGAGAGCATCATTGAGGAGTTAGATAAGGAAGTGGCAGATGAGGCTCAAAGTATAGAAGTTGATCTGCAATCTAGAATGTATTGGCTGTTACCAGGAAGGCTGTACAACCCGACTTGTATGATGATTATTTGATGTAATTAGAGATCTATTGATGATAAATTGGCTCGTTCTCAATTGTATCTTGTTGCTGCTGGGGGTTTTGGTCATCTCCTTTGGGGACATACTAGCCTTGTATTGCATGAGATGGTATCAAAGCGTGGTTGATCTTGTGGGACTTGTTAAGACCTAGACTTCTTGGTTGTGAGGTGGCAGATCGTGGTTCTAGCTCACAATTGCAGATGACTTGCACAAGTTGTTGGTAACCTGTTACAAACCTATTGGCTTCTTGTTGGTCAATAGATCGTCAAAGATTGAGGAAGTTGCACCTTGTTTTGATTTAGAATGCCACCTAGAAGGCTGAATCCTAGGAGGGCTTCTTGTTGGTCAATAGATTGTCAAAGATTGAGGAAGTTGCACCTTGTTTTGAGGCAGTTGCACCTTGTTTTAATTTAGAATGCCGCTTAAAAGGCTGAATCCTAGGATTTTGGAGCATATGTTTGAAGAATTTAAGGCAAAGATGAGGAATGCGATTCGTAATGTCTTGAATGGCTTGAGGAGAAACCCTGAGACAGAGGATGAATATGTGGAAGTTATGGAAGATCTTGAAGTACCTGAAGTAGAGATCTTTGCAAAAGAGGAAAGATTGCCGAGAGCTATGACACAAGTTGGTAAGATTCATATAATGGATGTATCAAATTATTCTGGTTCTTTGGATCTTGAGGAATCATTAGATTGGATTAATGAACTTGAGAATTATTTTGAGCTTGAGAATATTGTAGATCCATAGAGGGTTAGGTTGGCATAGACTAAATTGAAAGGTCATGTTGCCTTGTGGTGGAAAGAATTGCAGAAAGATAGAGAGGATAATGATGAACCTAAGGTTAGTAGATGGAAACCTATGGCTTCTAGGTTGAAGGCTAAATTCATTCATGAAGATTATGAACTTTAATTGTTTAAGAAGTTGTAAAACTTGAAGTAGAAAGATATGACTATGAAAGAGTACACTGAAGAATTTCTCAAGGTACAGATTAGATTTGGACATCGTGAACTTTTTAAGGAAAAGGTTGCAAGGTATGTTAATGGTTTGAAATTTAACATTCAAGATGAATTAAAAGCATGTTGAAATTTAGGTTAGTTGAAGATGCTTATCAATATGCATTGAAGGCAGAAGATAAGTTAGGAAGAAAGCAAGTAAACAGTTGACAAAAGTGGATAAGGGGGTAAGCAAATAATTTCTAATAAGAAATTTGTGTTGAAAGGTACTTTTTTCAAATGTGGCAATGAAGGACATCGAGTTTTTGAATATATTGGTAAAAAGTTTGACAAACAAAACTTAGTTGTACAGGAAGATTAGAAAGACGAAACATCTAATGTTGATTTAGCTTCACCTAAAGTTGGAGAATCTCTCTTGTTGAGAAAGATCATGTTGGCTAAGCATGACAAGGAACTAGTGCAAAGAAGAAACTTGTTTAGAACTATTTGCAAATTTGGGGGTATATGTTGCAAGGTTGTTATGAATGGAGGTAATACTGATAATCTTGTATCAAAGAAAATGGTAAAGAAACTTGGATCGCGGAGGTTAAAACATCCCACTCTCTATGGTATCATTTGGTTGCAAGATGATCATTAGGTGCAAGTTAGAGAGCAATGCTTGGCTAATTCTAGTATTGGGCCTTTTAAGGATTAAATTTTTTTGTGATGTTAACATGAGTGTTTGTCATGTTTTACTTGGAAGACCTTGGCAATTTGACAGAGGAGCTATTCATGATTGTAAAAAGAATACTGTTATAGTTAAAAAGGATGGCAGAAAATTTGTTTTGATTCCTTTGAAGGATGAGGAAGGAGGAAGAGCAAAGAACTTGAGTGTTTTTAGAACTTTCAATTAGTACATTAGAGCATGTGGCTAAGCTTATTGATGGAAGACAGTCTAATTTAGGAAAGTCATCTGATTGTGTGGTGAAGAACAAAGGCAAAGGAAAGAAGACTTCTAATGGTAAGTATGATTCATTTGATCTTGGTAGTAGCAGCAGATTTGAGGTATCTGATGTAACATTTAGTTGCAGTAGTAAGTTTGAATAGACTTCTTTGATGATTGATGAAGAGGATTTGTGGGTTAAGAATGAGCATGGAATTTATGTGCTGAATTCTTTCAGATGTTCATAAGTTCTTATGGAACATCTTTTGTGACCTTGGGTGTCTGATGCAAGAGCATCATTGGACTGTTGGCAGTCTTGCATCAGCTAAAATATATTTGCTTTGTTTTCTGTTTCCAGTTCCTATCTAACAGTTGAGTTGGTGATCACTTGATTTTCCGTTCTAGATTCCGCAGGCTTAGCTTCTTATTGCGGACCTATCCTGGATCATTATCCTATGTTCGTGGAATTTAATGTTACACATATTTTTTGTTATGTTTCATCTTCTCGGGTGCTGATTTCCTATGTGGTTATTCAAATGATGCATGGTATTTTGCTTCTGTGAGATTCATCTCTTTTTGTGAGGATTTGTGACTTGCATATGGTTTCTTAGATCATGTAAGGACCAATATCTAAGGTCGCCGACATTCTTATAATGTATTATGTATTTAGTTATTTTCTCATTGTAGGTCAGTTTTATATTGTATAACACATTTCCTATTTTGGAGAATGTGAACTCAAAGCCGACCTGTGAGCCCTAATGGCTATATATGTAATGTAGATGTGTCTTGTAGAGCATCAAAAAGGAGTTAGATAAGGATTGGTAGCTAAGGCTCAAAGTATAGAAGCTGGTCTGTAATCTGGAATGTATTGGTTGTGTTTAGTGGTAAAATGGAAGCACTTCAATAGGATGTAGACCTCCACTTTACTGGGCACCGAGCTATTCAAATATGTATGTGAGGGAAAGAGGGGAATATCCAAATATTATTCTACTTATGATCCAAATTAGATTAGCTAGAACCCAAAGGAAGAAGGGTGCTAATACTAAATTTGAATTATAAAGGGGAATGCAATACAAGGAAATGCTCTCTTTGGCCCTTGATAGGATAATGTGAATGTGAAATTGAACTAATTGCTTGAATAATGTAAATCTAGATGTTATGTATATACCATCAGCCCAATTAAGATTTAAGTCTAGGGTAAAGATATGAAAGAGAATAATATGAAAGACACACCTTGACATGTGTAGAGGAAGATTTATTTTAGCTCCAAAACTCGTAGATCTAAATTGTTTTGAACTTCCGATGGCGAATCTTGAATAAAATGACGAAAGGAAAAAACCCTAGAAAACTCCCCAAAAACGGAGACTGAAGGATTAGGTTGACTTGAGAAGATGTCTTACAACCAAGTTGATGTAGTCTGGCAACTTGAAATTGACTTGTCTAGAAAACTCTAGAAAAGTAGGTTCTAGATCTGCAAACCTTTCACCAATATCTTGTAAATCAACATAGAAAATAAGGGTTTTGGGGGTTTTGTCGGGGAGGGCATCCCTTGGTCAAGCCCGAGGTTAAGGGATTAACCGTAAATGATAAATGTAAATATAAAGGAAACAAGATAAATGTAAATATCCACCTTACTTGCAGAAACCCTTATCAATAAGGATTTGTTGCGATGTATGTTGTAGATCTTGAATTCTGTATGAAGGATGTAGGATATCTCCGCAATTGCAATGGATCTATCATAACCACATCATGGAGCCATGTATGTAGATGTGCATCAATGAAGAAGATAATGAATGCCTTAGTGTAGATCTCCTCCCTTGATGGCCGACAACAAGCTAGATCTTGAGGAGGAAATGCCCACAAAGAATCCTTGAATGCATGAAGAAAAATCGCTTGCTTGCTTGCTTGAATACTTGAACTCCTTGTCTTGAATACTTGAATGCCTTGAGAATGAGATGAGATATGAAAATGAAGCCCCCAACCTCCTTACTAGTTTTCAGGTGGGAAAACAACTTAGGTTGATGGGGGAGTAAAATTAATTAATTGGCAAACTCGAGAACTTTCAGGCCCCGAACCGTGCAATTACCAGGGACAAGGTCGACTTGTGTCAACCTAGTCTAGGTTGACCTAGTCCTAGTGGATAGGTTAGAAAGGCCACATAAAACTCTAGAAGGTGGTGCAGGTGAAACTGGAAGATAGTGAACTGAACAAGAGATATGGTTAAAAGGGTATCAAAATGATACCTAAAAGACCATGTCAGAGAGCGAGAGTGACAAAGAAGAGTGAAATGGAAGAAGAGAAGAGAAAAAGAGACATTAAACACAGGTCCATCCATGGTTTGAGGGAGGAATTATGGAAAAGGGTGCTAAAAGGTCTTAAAATGCAAGTGTGTCCATTTTAAGATGGTACAGATTGTAACCGGGAAGGCCTTACAACTCAACATGTATGGTGATTATTTGATGTAATTCAAGATCTATTGATAATAAATTGACTCGTTCTCAACTACATCTTGTTGTGTTATCTTTGTTGGGGGTTTTTGTCATCTCCTTTGGGGATACACCAGCTTTGTATTGCATCAGTATGTATACATGCATGTGGCTTTTCTAGTGGAGGTAGATACTAGGCAAAACCATTTCTGCTTACTCCAAAGTGCTCATCTTGCTGCCTTTGGGTATAGTGAAGTGTTGAATTATAAGTAGGCTCTACATGAGTTTTCTTTGTACTACTCAACATACCTTTTGGTTAATCATTATGCCTCATCTACCATTAAAAGTTTGAATCCAAACGAACTTAATCGATCCATTTCTGGTATGCTTATGCACCAAGTTAGTTGCAAAAAACTAGGCAAATCTGTGTTTGCTTCAATTTTTGTATACATCTAACGACCAAAGGAAACTTAACCAAATAGACTTTTTAGATTATTCATTGACTGATACCAAAATGTGTTGTTGTTGACCTTGAGACCACATTGGCTTGTCAATATATACATCCACTTACAATTAGGCCAAGACTGCTAAAACCTATTGTGTAGGGATGATGTAACAACCACTTTTTTCAGGTCTTACCTAACAACTAACATATCAAAGAAATACAGTTATTACTTCATATTCATAGGAAGATAGTCATACAATTATGTTCATGTGAATGAGATTAATGGTTACAGTCAGTTGAACAAAAATTTCATAAGTAACAATTGAAGACACCATCAATGAATTTAACACGACATTTAAGATCTACATACTGTAGAATTCAAAACTGAAATTTGTACAGGGATGCTTCTGCAAGACCCAGGTTAGTCCATAAATACCACTTAGGAACAAATAGCTATACCACTCTATCAATATGACAAATACCATCAAAACCATTGTATCAATTAGGGCATCAAATACCATTATATCATTTAGGGCATGAAAACCACTGTACCAATTAGAGCATCAAACACCATTGTATCATTTAGGGCATCAAAAACCATTGTACCAATTAGGGCATCAAATACCGCTGTATTATTTAGGGCATCAATTACCATTGTATCTTTTACGGCATTAAATACCACTGTATCATTTAGGGCATCGAATACCACTATATCATCCCTTCTCCTTCCATTGCTAACTATGGCAATAACATATAATTAGAAGATTCGCTCATATTTATTATTCACATAAATGAAAGACTGAAATAACAATCCATTAGATAAACCTATCTCTTGCATATAGACATATTCTATGTTCAGTTGGAAGATCAACCAATCTAACTGGTTACCAATTATATTGACAAGAAAAGTTGCTTTCATTAAAGGAAATGATTGAATCAATGATATAAATTAATCCATGATAAAGTAAAATGCCTGTTACCGTCAATGTTTTGAATGCATAACTTATCTTTATATGGTGCATCTCCTGACATTTTGTGGAGAGGGAAAAACACTGTCAGGGGCTTAACTACCCAACCACGGACCGACCTTATCCCCACACAATCTCTAACGAGAAAGGCCCTTCCTACCTGAAAATAGATGGGGAACACCATATCCTACAACAGAGCATCTTGGTATTTAGAGTATTGTCTCACCATTCAACTCGGCAACTGAGTGTACTTGGACAATCATGAGCTAACGCTCAAGTAATTTGCATTTGAAGATTCTTATCATTAATGGAATGACTGATCATATTGTTTCTTTCTTGTAGGGGAGCCACTCCTCTTCACCCTTTATCTAAGGCTTCTCCGCCTTGGTGAGTCCTTGGAGTTTACCAGACTTCTTGAGATCCTAACACACAATCTCACTACATATATTCACATATCGGAAGTACAACATGCACCCACTTGTACTTTGTTTGCTGCTCCTAGAAAATTTAGAGCTAATTTAATATAAAATCTCATAAGAATTATAGAAACATGAGAGAGATAGCATTATGGACATAGATTCTTATCTGGCCTAAGGTTTGGCTCTTTGATATACATTTGAAAAACCAACCCAACAATGCCATATAGTATCAACTGCTCATACAAAAATATAATAAACACGATCTAATTGTATCAAAGCAGCATCCCCTGAACTCGTAAGTTGAATATATGTGAGATCTTCCCAACTCTTTTGCATGAGCCAAGAACAGAGTCGTAGAATTGAATGAGAAGGAATGATGAAGATATGAGGAAATAGAAAGAATAGGTCGAAAATATTGCCAGCTATGCGGAAATATCAGATGTATCTGCAGAAATATTAGAAGTACTACTCTGCGGATTTAGCAAAGGAAAAAATGAGAGATAGCTCCCAAATCCGCATCCGCGGTGATATATAATAGGAACTCTCGATTGGTTTTTAACAAGAACATCGATTATCAAGAAGATGTGATGAACATGGCCAATATTGGCTTCAAGATACTCTTCAGATGTTAATTTAAAATTTATAAGAAGAAAATACGCCTATACAAAAATGGCATATGTTCAATGACGTGGAGCCAAAATAGGGACTTAGAGATTATATTTCTCAAGATTGATAAAACAAAAATATATTGGCATTATGGTATTATGCCATCTCTGTTTGTACTCACATGTTTACGTACATGTGCATATATTTTTAATTATATATTTATTTAATATCATCATATTGATATATGCACATATACATATACATGTGTGTGCAAGTATGGATATCATAATAATATGATGTCAATATGCTGAGAAGACTCCACAACAATCGAAGGTAACAATTTAAATTATTAAACAATAATGCTTATTAAAAACTTCCCTTTTCTATCATATGAATCGATTGGGTAGCTCATGGTTGTCCCACACACTGTTGCTTGCCTAGCCGTTTACCCGTAGCTAGGGTTGTTCAAGACTCATACCTATTTGCCCAGTGATGGTGATTCCCCCATGCCCAATTCCTTTCTAGCAATGTTTTCCCCCCCTTCGACATACTCCTACAAGAAAATTCCCCACGATTATACCATATTCCTCAACAAGTTATTATTCGTAAACCATCATAACGGCTAACACCAATTCACTTCCATGATGAATAACCAATTTTCCATAATATTTTCAAGATAACAATATAATAGCATCATAATGACTAACTATCATGCCAATTTCATATGAAGTTACAACGATTAACCATCTTACCCTTTCACATGATCATAACTAATTTTACCTGTCAACTGACTTCATAGGAAACCTCAACGACTATATGAAGAATTTTAAATTGAGCCAAAATTTGGGATGTAATAGATGATATATTTTCTCTGGAACTTTAGCTTATTACCATCCTTTTGGTTTTTTCCTAGTGGTGCTTCATTTCTTGAACTTGTGCCAAAACTTTCAAATTGAATAAACTACAGCATATTAATAGTTGGAAGAACAATAAAATTTGAAATGATTAAAAACAGGATGGTATTTGTATTATTAATGATCTATTAAATAGAGTTTACAAACACTAATAATATTATGAACCAAAATGCAAAGTTGTCTAAATTAAGACAACATCTAAATAAAGGTCCGAATAAGCAATCTAAATTAAAAAGCCTAAATGACCATTAACTAGAACTAGCTAAATATAGAAAGAGACTAAAAATATTAACAATATTTGAATACCCTCCCATAATGGTCATTCTATCAACTACACCAAGTTGTCCTCTAAACTTGATAAACTTGTCCAGATTGAGAGACTTTGTGAGGATGTTTGTAGTGTTGTCCTCAGTGTGCACAAACTGCAACATCATGGTTCCATCTTCGACAAGTTGGTGGATGTAGTGACAATGATGATCTACATGCTTTGTCCATTCATGAAAGACTCGATTTTCGGCTAACTTCAGAACTCCCTCATTATCATAGTAGAGGGGAGTATAGCCTGCTTGAGGCATATGCTCGTCGACAAGCATCTGATGAAACCGAACTACCTCACAAGCTACCTTAATTGTTCTCATGTTTTCAACTTCAGTAGATGAGAGTGAAACTGCCTGCTGCTTCTTGCTGGTCCATGTGACTACACTTCTGTCCAAACTGAAAACATATGCAGAAGTAGACTTAGATCATTAATAAAACCTCCCCCAACTGAGTTTGTATAAAAAATGAGCTGGGGATCTTGACTTCTGCCATACAAATTGCCAAAATCAAGAGTGCCCTTTACATAGCACATCACACGCTTTGCACCAAACCAATTTTCAGTCTTGGGGTTGTAATGAAGTGAGAAAGATAATTAACATCATAGGTGGTGTCAGGTCTAGTGTTAGTGAGATAGATAGGCTGCCCACTAGCTGCCTAAATGCTGATTCATTCTTTGCTAGTGAATCTGATTTAGCTGAAGCTTCAGACCTTTCTCCAAACATGTAGAAATGGGATTGCAATCCTGCATTCAAAAATTTTCCAACAAACTTTTGGCATACTTTGACTGAGATATGAATATGGAAGTATCTGTTTGCCAAACTTCTACCCTAAGACAATAATGGAGAAGTCTCAAATCTGTCATGTCAAATGTCAGACACAAATTATGTTTGGCCTGCTTGATCAAATGTGTTGCATTACTAGTATTGATCAAATTTTCAACATAAATGACAAGAGCAAAATCTCACCACTAGCATGCTTGTCATACAAATTAGAGTTTGAAGGACTGCACCAGAACCCCTTATCAATCAAATATTTATTGATCTTGATGTATTGTGATTCCTGTTTGAGGCCATAGAGAGCTTTTACCGATTTGCAAACTTGATGCTTTTTACCTGCAACCTAAAAACTTGGACGCTGTGTCATGTAAAGATCTTTTTGCAAATCACCATTTAAAAAAGCTCTCTTGACATAGATCTAATAGGTGTGTCAACCAAACTGTGTTGAAAGGGCTAGGACAAGACGAATGGTACTCATTTTGGCAGTGGCAGCAATTGACTCCTCATAGTCAATGCCGTCCCTCTTTGAGAACCTTTTAGCATCTAGTTGTGCCTTATACTTATCAAGAGTGCCATCAGCCTTATACTTGACCTTATAGAGCTATTTGCAGCTAATAGGTTTCTTCCTTGGTGGAAGATTGGACAACACCCAAGTGTTGTTCTTCATGAGTCTTTGATGTTCAGTTGTCATTGCCTGTTCCAAGCATGGTATACCCTTAACCTCTGATTAGGTGTGGGGCTCAAAAATACTGTGAATATTGGCCATAAGAGCAAAATTGAATGTGGCATCTCTTATTGCGGGAAGATCTACCCTCAAGTAACTCATCATCATGAAGATCACCAATGGTCTTCATCTACCACTTAGGTCAGACAATAGAAGGACTAACATTTGTTGCAGTAGGAACAATAGGATTTGAAATCACTAGATGTGGAGCTTGAGTATCCTACGGAGGGACTGGTAGCACAATGTCAATTGGATCCCTCCCATCAAGAGAACCAAATGGAAGACAAACATCCACCTCTCTAGCCTTAGGAGATTGATCCTTTGGAGAAGGCTGAAATGGACCTCGATCCTCTTCAAACACCACATCTTGATTGAATATGAGACAATCTGTATGAACAACAATTACTCGATAAGCCTTATGTGTATCACTGTATCTAGCAAACATTAATCTTTAAGCCTTGGAATCTAGTTTGATGCGCTTTGTTGGTGTTTTAAGAAGTGCTAAAACTACTAAGCGACAAAATGCTTAATACCAAAATGACAGTACATACACAATCTAAAGACTAGCCTATTCTCATTAACAATTGCATATGTAAGGTATTTGGACCCAACTTCAACAAAACCACAGATGGTTTTCTACTCTTTTGGCTCTGCAAAACCAGGGTGGGTGTACCCAGGGATGGTTCAAAATTGAAACAAATGTATGAGGATTGTTCTTAGTTTCATTCTGATTCTCATTTCAAGATCCTTGAACATATACATAATTCTTACTAACTTGATAAAACACATCCCATAAATAGATATGGCCAAGAATTCTTCTATAGATCTGCAGATGTTTTCAACAACAATGGCTAACTGAAGCTAAAACATTCCATGCAGACAAGTGCTGGCCAACTTTGAAGATCTACAGGGAATAAAAGTAAAATTTGATTTGATGATGCATTTGAAAAAACCATTTGTAAGATATTTCTCCTTCAGCTGAAATAACTTGATTAGTGCCTAATCCATTGGGGTTCAGAGTCTATAGCAAATTCTTAGATCTAATTTGTTGCCTTACAACAAATTTTATCAGCAATTCTTATCAGAACTTATCATTCAAAAATCCTTTTCAATACTTAAGGAATCTTATCACATTCATCAAAGCCTTTATTTAATCCATTGAATTAACAGCAATGATAAATGGATATACAACCTAATTTGATTGCATTCAACTGCACAAGCTTTTACTCATACAACATCAAGGTAGCTAAGTATTTAAAAGGAGACAAAATTCAGAAAGAACTGATATGGGGACAGTTCATAATTTGTATTCATTTCCTTTGAAAATGGTATATCCTTTACAGTAGACTCGGAATGGCATTCAGAAAGAAACACAGGTCATTCTATATTCATGTATTCTCAGAGAATTTTGACAGCAAAATACATTACAAACTTGCTTTCAAAATTTGGACCAAAAACCAGACTAAGCACAATACTTAGAAGAAATAGAATTCGGACCATTCTTTAGCCTTGGAATCTCACTTAAATAATGTGAGATGCAACAAGCTTCAGGCTAAAGAGAGTGACATGTGTCCCCTTAAAAGATACTGACAAATGTCTGTAGTAAAAGACAAAAACAAATAACAGAAAAGCTAACACATCAAACCATCTTGGGTGGGTCCCTTTCTGTTATACTTCTCATTTGTTTTAACAAGAAGATAGGATCTGATTCTCCAATTATTCTTCATCCTCAGAGTAAGTAGCCATGAGGTTTGAAAGTGATGTATCGCCTTCAGTTACCTGTAAATTTACTTCAACTTGGGGATTTTCCATGTCCTCATTATTAACTTCGGGGGTGACTTTTACTTCTACATTTTCCTCCTCATCATCTTCTGACATTTGTTCTAGAAACTGATTTTTCCATTTATTAAAAGCATCATCATTTGGCCAATCAAAGCTCAGAGCTTCTCTTTGTATCATTATTAAAGAATTTGCATTTTCTTCTAAAACATCAAATTCTTTCCTCATAGCAGTATAAAACAACTGTATTTTTACTAGCTCTTCATTTGTCTTTGCCCAGAACCAGTGGCTAGTTTCACTTATGATGTTTATTATTCTTTCATTTAATAACTCATCCATCTCCCTTTTCCACTTTTCTTTTTCTTTTATTGTATCAACAGATTCTAAAGCACAAGGAAATAGGGTGAATTTTTCAGCAATGTATTGGGAAAAACAGAGTGTTAATCTTCTCTGTAAAGAATCTCTTTCATCATCGAAATTCTCTAGCTTATTTAATAAATCAAAAATCTTCTCAACTTGATGATAAGGCATTTGGAGAGCAGATATACATATGATTGTAATATCATTATTTCTCTCCCTCCATTTCTGTGCAAGAAGAGTCAGTTTATCCTTATCCCTGTTCAACTCATCCATGAGAGCTACAATTCTTGTCAACTGATCAAAAAAAGTTGACCATTGAATTTTATCCCTCAAATATATTACACCCTGCTTTAATTTTTCTTCATATTGATTTCTCAATTCTATCTGCAACTCATGCAATTTTGTTTTTTCTTCTTCAAATTCCTCTACAGTATAGAATTGGGGCCTTCCAGGGGTGTCAGGTATTTCAATAATAGGGGTTGATCCAGATCCAACCAATGGCTGTGAAGGGTATGCAATTGTAGGTGCACTGGATTCTCCCATTTTTCTTTTCCCCAGTATCCTCTCCATTTGAGACATTTTGTTTTCCAATGATTGTATCCGCATACCCCTTTCCTCATATGCCTTCAGAACTTCTTCAAACCTAGCATTGAGTTGGGCAAATTTATCTTCTTCTTGTCCAGATACAACACCACCCAATTTTAGCATTTCTGAAGCCATTCCCATTACTTGTTTACTACTTACCTCACCAGCCCTGTATACTGTCAATGTACCAGTATGTTCCGCAGTGGGAAACTCATGCATCCTGGTACTTTCTCTCTTATCTATGGACCACAAAACAAGGGCTTGGTGGTCATCACTAAATTTGATCCCTCTATGAGCCTGTAAGACTTCTTCAGCAGTTGTCAGTTGAACATCCTTCTGCTTCCTTACTGAATCAAAAACAATAGCATTTGCTATATCCCATTCTGGCAGAAGGAGGACTCCTGATTGTCTAACTATTTGCCTTCCAGCTTCAGGAGTGAACCGGGCAAAATCATTCAAAAACTTTGATTTTACCTCTTCCTTGATAACCGGGTCAGATTTATTTGGTTGCTCAGCATTGATCTTCTCACAAGCTTTCTCAAAATTCTTTATATTTAATCTCCATAAAAACTGAGCGAAAGCCCTAGATTTTACAAAATTTTCATCATTAATAAATCTTTCAGAAGCCTGGGCAACAATTGGGTCAATTTCCTTACCTTGGTAATCAGCAATGGTCAGGTCTAAGGAAGGTGTAGGAGGTTCTTGTGGCTCTCCAACATTCAGGTCTATAGAAGTGACAATCACATCCCCATCTCCTCCCATTTGTCTAAGCTGTTCCTTTAGAGATACCTCATCATCTATTTGGATTGGAGACTGGCTTGGGGAGTATTGTTCTTTTTGAGAAGAAGAAGACCCCTGCTCCAATTTTCGTCTTTTTGGAGAGCTGGCTGCAGATGGACTTCTTGGCCTTGGCTTCTCATGAGTGGGTACTTGTTGCACACTCTGAACCATGACATAACCTGCCCTTTTCTGCAATGTATATTGGCCAGGAGTTACTACATTTCTACCACTCATTCTTCTTTGTATTTCTGCTGCCTTGTCTGGGTGTGCCTTAATAAATATATCTTTCTTCTCATTCATAGTCTGAATTATTATAGCAAAATTATTCATTAATGCCTGTATTTTATCTCCCCAGTATTTCTTATCTTTCAATGGGTCGTACTGGGGGTCAAAAGCATTAATGAATTCCAGGTTTTTACTGAAAACTATCCATTTCTCTTTCCTTAATTCTTGCTCCTGCAATGTGAAAATATTTCTGATTATATCCTCTGGATAGTAAACCTGATGTACCATATGGGAAGCTCTCACCCTTTCTCTTAATAGATCATAGAATCCTTCAGGGTCAATGAATCTGGCATGAGATTCTGCCATGTTATATTTATTCAAAACCAAGTTTAAATGCTTCCAGCCCTTTTTAACAAAAACAAAATCATGCACTACAGTAACCATTGGAAAGAAAGTGCCCTTCTTGACCAATTCCCTCTCATCTATAGTACCTATCTACCACAAGAGCTCGGCTATCCCTATCTTCAAAGGTACATGAAAAGGTAACGCATGAGGTTTTCCTAAGAAACCATAAACTCTTATTACTGTTGAAACATTGTAGGGAATTATATCCCCCCAGTTGTGACTGACAAGTAACCCTTTAGCATGATCCTTGGGTCTGATTAATTCTAATAATGCTTGTGGGATTCTAGGGCTATCTCCTCTTAAAAGCAGTCTAAGCTTTGATGCAAAATACCTATCAAATCTTACATAACTAGCATCAGTGGCCTCTGAAGTCATATCCACACTCCATAATTGCACTGGATTTCTTTCTCCATCCTTTGTGGTTTCTAACTCCATACCTTTGGAGAAGAAAGCATATCCTTTGTATAAACATACATGCATCACCAATGAATACCAACAGAATGGTTTGTTTACTTTCTCCTTTGCTATTCCAACCAGCCCGTTGTGAATCTCTTTTGCTAGGAAAGTGGCAAAATCCAGAATGGTACTCATTCCAAATTGAAGGGTTTGAGCAATTATAAGGACCACAGAACCTGGAATTTGATCACCCTCATCTATACCCAAGATCTTGCAAAGAGAAAAATATAGTGCTTGAGCTCTCAGATTGAAATGTCTTCTCAACAATGGCTCTGGAGTACTGGCTATGATCACAGGCAAATTTCCAACCCTAGCAGCATGCTCCTGTAGTGGCCCTGTTCTCAAGTACACTCGTTGTGCATCATATCTAGCTTGCAAATCATCCAGATCAATGATTTCATGCACAGCGTGGTTAGGGTTCAGGTTGAAAACCTCACTGAACAATTCAGGGCAAACCCTAAAAAGGTTGACCCCTAAATGATTTTTTACCCACCCTGTGATAGGATCATACCTCTTTGCCAAGTCCATCAATAAATCACTATCAAAGAAAACACTGGGGACTACTAATTTTCCAATGTCAAATTCCCATACATTGCTCATAGGAGTGTCCAGTTTTCGCTCTGAAAACCATTTCTTAAACAACTCCAAACCTCCCATGGAAACCTGGGCATCCCTTATCCAATTAGCTTTGTCATAAAATCCTTTTGCCACAACCAATCTAGGGTTTTTTGGAATGAGCTCCCTTCCCTTTGTTATTTCATGCACTGATAAAGGGAATTGTTCGAGAAAATCATCATGCACTGAACGTTTTAGATAATCTTTTTGTCCAATAAACTCTTTTCGCAGCGGCATTTCTAATGAAACTTTGGAAAATTCACAACAGATGCTTCAAACTTTACTCAGAAAGTCACAGAGTACTTACCCGCCAGAAATCGCACTTCTGCACTATATGATGTCTTTTGCAATTTTATTGGAATATTAACCGAGAAATTCCGTGCCTTAGCTCTGAAATCTTGAACGCCCTTTTCTTTCTGTACTTTGGTGATTCATTAATGGTGAAATCGTGGGCCCTTTTTATGAATTAAAACCGCACACACCAGGTCTGAATCACATTTACTCTCAGTAACCGTTGCCTGCAATTTGCACTCAAATTTGAATCCCATCCGTAGATTTTATCAGATCGCACGGTCCTGATTTAAAATAACAAGGCTTTACGGTCTTTTTTGAAAAATGCCACGTGTCATCATTGCGCTTCCCCGCATTACTTAATAACCTGCATCTTTATTATGCGGGGATGCATCAACCGTCGATCAAGACAAGATTGACGATTGAAATAATCCATTTCGTATTAACGACCAGCTAGCTGTACTGACCAACAGGAAATTGCCATATTAGCTTATACTATCTGACAACACTTCACGCCAGTGGATACCATATCTTCTTTTGAGCAAGCAAGTGTTTGACGTCATCACGGACACGTGTCATCATTGCGCTTCCCCGCATTACTTAATAACCTGCATCTTTATTATGTGGGGATGCGTCAACCGTTGATCAAGACAGGATCAACGGTGATACGGCTTCTTATTCATTAAGCAACCAAAAACCTTCTGTGCATACCTAGCATCACACGTCATCAGTCGTTTGCAGTGTAGCATAGTGAAATACAAATAGCTGACCCCACGTTGCCATGTGTCACCACTGCGCTTCCTCGCATTATTTAATAACCTGCATCTTTGTTATGTGGGGATGTGTCAACCGTTGATCAAGACAGGATCAATGGTGATACGGCTTGGTAAGTAATCTTCATAGCTCTGCCGATGAATCCACCAATGATATCACGGAAAAAACAAAACGTGTGCAAAAGTATTGACAAATCTGACATAGAGGAGCTTTTGCAGCGTACTGGATCTCACAAAACATCAGGGGCTACGTGTCATCATCGCGCCTCCCCGCTTTATTTAAAAAACCTACAACTCTATAATGCGGGGATGCGCTGACCCTTGATCTATGATAGATCAATGATGATTGAAAAACACTTCAACTTGGCGTCCTTTCAAACGGAATGTCGCAATTAAAGGTACACAAAGGGTTTTCAAAAAGCATTATAACGTAAATAAAATATTTAAGATAAAAACCCCGCCAGAATATTTGAAGAAAATACCTCTTTTTAAAAATTTGAAAACGAGGGCATCACAAAACAAAGACATAACTGATTTTTCACCCAAGTACCAGAAAATTTTCCTATACTATGAAAAATCACACCAACACGCTTGGTATTTGGAATCCAAACATATGATGTAAAGCCAAAAACCTTAACATCCAGGCCAAGCTTCTTTTGGGGTCATGTTCTTAACAAGCTTCTTTTGTAAAGATTGCCTCTGCTCTAAACTTCTTTAGAACATTGCAATGCTCCAACATTGATCAAGCCATCTCAGTGACTGAAGGATTCCTACTCTCAACAACACAATTCTGCCTGTGGATTGTAAGGTGTAGTAAATTGATGCTTAATCCCATGTGATGCAAAAGTCAAAGAACTCAGATGAAAGAAGTCCTCCATTGTTGTCAGACCTAAGAGTGATAATTTGACAATCAAACTCTTTTTCCATTAAGGCCTTGAATTTTTGAAACACATTGAAGACCTCTAATTTATGCTGAAGAAATTATACCCACATCTTTCTGCTGAAATCATCAAGTAGAAGAAAATACTTGCAACTTGTGATTGATGGAGTATTCATGGGTCCAAAATCATTTGCATGGACTTGTTGGTTCCCAAAATCGCAGATTGAAAATCCAAGAGCCTGCCACTTCTCCTGTAGGATCTCTCAATCAAATTTTGGCCAACAAACGGAAATCACTTAGATTCCCCTGCACTTTGGGCTCCGCTTCACCTAGGCGGGTAAACCCTCACCTTGAACACTGACCACCCAATTCAAGGGTTTTCTATAGCGAATTTAAACTTTGCGAGTTCCTCGGCTGGCAAGGTCCTTGAACTCGATCAGAATGAAACTGAAATGTTGGATAATGGTTAAATGTTTTGAACAATTGAATAATAATAAATTTGATGCTTGCAGGAGGAATATATGGATTCTTTGACTTCAATAAAAAGACTAGTGCCTTTGTTCATCCGGGTGATAGAGTCAACTTTGGTGAACTTTTACATACAGCTTCATAATGTTCAATGCACTTGTACTGCCAATAATTTTGATAATCCAGATGCGACAGACCAATTATAATGTAGTCTTTAAATTAGTCTAGATTGAATTTTAACTCCACTGAGACAAACTGGACACAGTTGTGAAAACAATTAAATATTTCACAACACCTATGATGATCAAATTTAAAATGCTAACTGACCATGTCCACTTATCTGATAACAAAATCATATACAAAATTTTAAAATATAATTATGAAGGACGATTCGCCTGTAGTTTAAATCTCCATGCCATTTAAAAATAAACAAAAGACTATTTATTTTATTATTAAAATAAAATAATAGAAATTTTATTATAAAGTCATAATAAACTCCTTATCCCTCCTTACAATAAAATAAATATAAAATGCTTCTTCTCAATATCTGAATGAATGTTCGTATGATGAATGTTACCCCCTTTTCAAATCAAAATATCTCCATTTATATTGCATCTAATGGATGCCGTGACTTTTCAAAATAAAAGTCATATCTCTCATAACACCTTTTCATTTGTATTTTCAAATATGGAGAGACGTGACCTTCTAATTTATTCTAATTTAAAAAATCACATTCTTTTGAAAATAATCAAACTTCTTTCCTTTTACTAATATTATCGTGGCTTTTAACAAAGGAATTATCCATTTTGGTAATGATTTTATAATGAATCGAATGGAAAATAATTTTCTTGGCTAAATACTGGATATCGCCTGTATGAATGGAGCCGTCCCAAATTCTGCCTGCCATATCATGCTAAAGTCAACGGGTTTTCTCAGACTTTCAACTGAAACTCCTCACGCAAGTGGAAATCGACTGAACGTTTTGGTATTCCACATAAGAGACTACTCCCGATGAAAATATCTCACAAGATTTTTTTATTAACTTCCATATTGGTAGTGTTCCTTGCTCTCTATCATGATGTGGTTTCTTTCAATGCGACTCATCGTATTTGCTACATCTTTTTGAGACCTGATGGTGATACAAGCATTTTTACTTGCTGCCATCTATCACACAGAAATTTAGAGTTTATTGTCATGTATAGATTTATATTGCCACTAATAACTATTTCAACATGAAGACTCTCGATGGCATCCCATCCCTTTGATAATTACTGTTTGATAATATTGATTCCACCAATCTTCGACTCCAGTCCTTCTTTAATAATTACTCTTGACTTATTAAGTTTGTTGCCGTGGATCCGTATCACCACAATGTGCCGCCAATGACCATCTAGGGAAGAATATGAGGCTTTGAACATAGAGGATGGTCATAATCTGTTGAGGAAATGACTGTTAAGTCCGATCCTATTCTCATCCTCAGCATAGACTGTGAAGACTCATCAATAGGAGTTTGTATTGAGTTGAAGCTGAGAAAGCTACTCCTGGATTTATGTTACTTTCAGAGCAATATTCATGCTATCATTCTGGCGCTGGAGTTAGTTTTAGACTGTTAGCAATTTGTGTTTGACTTCTTCAATTTAACAAGCTCTATCTTCCATAGCTTAGGAAACATATACTCCATTTAATATGATTCTGTTACTGCAACAAACAGTCTCTTCTTCATCATTTTTGAATCTTCCACAGTGTCTCCTTCAGATTTTTATTCATGGCAGAAATATATGTCTGTCAGAGTCTTAGTTTGTTTCTTCATCAGACTTCAGAATTAATACTGCCAAGATAATTTTGCCCAAATATGTGTTGCTGCATGTATATGTTGATGTTCAATATCATCTCTGTCACCTGATTATATGATTGTTATTTATTTCTGTTAAACACAATCCTTTGACCACCTTAATTATTTTCTTGACATGGTGTTTAGGACTCTAAAATTTGCCAAAATTTTAGAGTTCTATCAGGACTAATTGCAAGTTCTTAAATGCCCTCCAAGCATCGCCATCTAAAAACGGAGTCCAATGCTGCTTCCTAGTTTGACATGCTCCGCACATTCCATGATTTTGTGCTTGAATCGCATGTAAGCCATCAACAAGACTATCTTGTGCCAACTAAGAGAGACAGTGGATATTCAGATGACCATATCACTGATGCCGAAGATTGCTGCTAGAAGTACTTGTGGATGCCATGGCTTGCTCAAGAGAATCACCTGTATCAATGAGTCTGTAGAGACCATGATCCTCAAGACCAATTGCAACTGAAGTACGAGACTCCCTGTCAACAATAGTACACTTGTGTGTACTGAAAATAACATCCAACTAGGAGAATTAAGCATAATTTGACTGACTGACAATATATTTAGCTTCATGTCTGGAACAAAGTACACATTGAGCAATGTCAAATCTCTCCAACGAAGTGAAATTTGTAGATTTCCTTTACTGACAACTATATACTCCTCTCATCCAAAAACAACTAAATCAGAGAAAGGCATGAATTCAGTGAATCAATCCTGACAATATGTGAAATGTCGAGAGGCACCAGAGTCAATGTGCCGGATTGAGGATGTATCATGATCAAATGGGCCTGTGACCATGAATGCATAGGAGGTAGAGTCCTTGTGATCAAAATGCATAGCAGCTTGGGCCTTCTGCTGAGACCCTTTTTGAGAAGATTGCATGATGACCGGTTCTTGCAGTCTACCTTTAGGTAATCATACTGGTGACAACAATTATATTGAACACTCTTCTTATTAGAAGAAGCCAAAGGTTTACTTGACCCTTTTTGCTGAGTGGATTGAGGTTTACCTTTATGCTTATCTAAGGCTTTTGCTATGAAGGCCATTTGTTCAAAAGAGGAGCTGTCTTGACTACCAAACTGTAGCTTCCATCTATCTTGTTGCAGAAACTTTTTACAGAGATTAGAGCATGTTACGGCAACACTAGTAGAAGTGACAGTTAGTGTCTCGTATGATCGGGGCAAGCTTTTCAGTGTGATCACTACCATATCTGCTTCCTCCATCTTGCAGCCAATATAGCCTCTAACTAGTCACATAGATACTTGACATTAGTCGGAAAAAAATGGAAATCGATGGATTTTAAGATTTAAAAAATACCAGACAAAGATGTGATGTTTTGGAAAAATAGCGGCCAAGTAATGTTGAAAATCATGGCACTAGCAGATAGATCCACGAACACATTTTTAATTTTTCTTATGTGTTTACAAAAACAAGAACTATAATTTTCTTTTGCTAGATTTGACATTCACTATTTGCAATAAACACTAGTTAGGCTCAAGACAAACTACAAAATTTGGAAAAATCAGTTTCTAATTTCTCCAATAAAAATTTGTACCAAAATTTTTCCGTGCTCTGATACCATGAAATGATTAAAAATAGGATGATAATTCTATTATCAATGAGCTCTTAAAAATAGTTTATAAATGCTAATAATAGTGTGCACAAAAAGGAAAGTTGTCTTAATTAAGAAAATTACATCTTAATAAAAAAGTGAACTAAATAAAGAATCAAATAAGAAAACTAAGTTAGAAAGCCTAAATGACCATTAACAAGAACTAGCCAGATATAGTGAGTCTAAAAATATTAACAATATTCAAATAAGTTTACAATTATTGATCCTTTGAAATTTGATAAGTGAAAGAAGTTATGTAATTCATAGATATCAAGAATTGTTAAAATCTAACAAGAAACTAGATTTTTAATATTTTGCTTATGCATATTCATATTGTCTTAGATGAGTTTTAGGATATCAACAGGACAATGTTGAATTGAAAGGAATCAGGCTGATTATGGGTAGAAAGAATTGCTTTTAGTTGCGGATCCACATCAAGCCATTCATTAATTTCAAATAGGAACCTGTCCAATTAATTTTTTCTTCCAACTTGATCATAATGAAAAGTTAATCGTGTTTCATGAAGGAAGTTTTTTGGCTTGTTTATATCCTTTTTATGTACAGATATACATTCATGGAGATAAGTGTTGCCCGAGAATGAATTTTCCAAATTATGACATTGGTCGTAACTAATAGCTGAGTTATGGAAACATTATAAATCTGAATTTGTTATGTTACAATTTTTTTATTTATCCTCATAGCTTGAAAATGACCAATGGGCTGAATCAAAAACAATAGATAAGAGCTAACAGAGATTACAAGTTGCGATTTATGATAACAAACAATAATAAGAGATATGAGAAGATGCTAAATTTTCTAGCCAATCTTAAGCAAAACAAGAATCTCAATACCTATTTTTCACTTTTTTCTTTGTGTACTATCACAAATTGCAACCTCTTACAATTTCACACTTTTTTATGGGCTTCTGCTTTAGTGTGCCCGTCTTTTGGGTCATTTTGACTCTATTTTGGCCTTATCTCATTCAAATTGTTGTCATATGTACGTGAGATGAGCTAATCCAATTTCCTAGGCCTATGCACTTTGCAACCACCTATAGTTTGTCCCGATTTGGGTGGACTATGGCACCTAGCGCCATGGAGTACCTCAAAAGCAGGCCCAAATTTGAAGGTGTTGGTGTGTTGGTTTTTGCCATTCATGATATTTATGATTGTTGGAGTTGGCTGTAATAATTATATTTTTGTATTTGGGGTCTTGATTGATTCATGAATAACCTGGGCCCATATTTAATTTTCCATAGGCATTGGTGTTTTTCGTGTTGTGTGTTGGTGCTTTGTTTCTCTGGAGATTTTTTATGTTGATAGGGTATATGTCCATTGGGTTGGATGTTTTAGGTCTGTGTCTTGAATTGAATTTATTGTACTGTGAATTTTAGTTGGAGTTCTGCTCTTCTTGCCATTTCGAAAGTGAAAGATCTTCCCTATTTGGCTTATGCAGATTTGGTAGGATTTTGGCCTATCCTATTTTGTTTGCGTTACCTTCCTTCAGGTCTGGCAAATTCGAAGGGCAATTTGTGTTAGCAAAGCATTGATTGGCAAATCTACTATCTGGCAAATTAGCAAATCTATTGTGGCATTTCTACCGTCCAGTATTTTCTATTATTGTGGCATCAAACTATAATTTGTGCGAACTCTACATTTCCTAGGTTCACATCACCAAGGTCCAACCCATACGCTATGCTGCCATCTTTCCATTGCCAATCCTCAACACTTCACATTTGGTACATCCAGTAGATCATAAACAATATTGTCCGCCAAATCTCCTTTGGTAAACATCGTACGACCCACTCTTGACCCTCATACAACCATCGTATGCCATACAGACACATGTTTGCATAGTCTATATGTCCCTTGCATCCCCTTGCATCCTCAACCATTCCATATCGTACAGTCTTTTTGCTAGCACCATATGACTTACCTCATCTCGCTGTAACACATGTAGCACCCCCACTGTACATGACCTTGTCATTGTTGTACATCATCCCCTCCTCACCGCATAGATAACTCCTCAGTACCCATTCCTTGTGAATCTACGGGTTGCTCCAAGACACTGTATAGCCAACTTCTAGTTACAAAACATTACAGTGGTATCAAAGCTAGTGATTTTGCCAATCTGTTGAAGTGAATACAAGTATAAACTGGAGAAGAAGGCAAAATCATTCCGTTAGTAGAATGGGGGATCTACAAGATCCTATGACAAAAGTCATGAATCTTCTAAGATAGCTCACCAAAAACCAGGTCTAGATAAATGAAACCCAACAACTTGTGTAGTAAACATTACGAACATTGGTCGAGGAAAAAGCAATCGAAGAATAAAATGGGCTTAGTGACAACTTTGTTATGGGAAGGATAAAACCTTAACCCTCTTGCTCTCAACCTTCGATATCATGTTTCCCTTCAAGGACAGAAGCACTGCGTAGACAATGAGAACCCACCTTCTAGGAAATGTTGGAACAACTTTGAGAAGATTGGAGGAACGCGAATATGGAGCCGATATATCCTATAAAGACTATGTTGATTAGAGAATGAGATATTCAGGCAGCAGAATTCGTAGTTATTTTAATGATGACCTGAGGAAGAAGATCAGTAAAGTGAACTTACCACCATTCGATGGATTTGGATCAATCTCAGCACAGGCTTGACTGTTGAAGTCAAACACATTTCCAATTCAATCTGATGCCTGAAGAAACAATCAGTTTTGTTGCGCCCTATCTCGAAGGAATTGTACATGAATGGTGACATCATGGCGTGGTTACTTTCAGTTATGTTCAAATAACCTCTTATGTTGAATTTACAAAAAGACTCATAGATCAATTCTACAGAAATAATCCTAAATTGAACTTCAAAGAACTCACACAATTGAAACAAATCGACTCAATCGACAACTTTATCACATGATTCTAGCAACTATTTGTGCTAGTCATAGACATGGAAGAGAGATGATGGATTGTGTTATTCATGGATGGGTTGAGGGAACCCTTAAGGGGTTGGGTCAAAGGTTTCAACCTTGGCACTCTCAACAAAGCTATTAAAAAGGTGTGTGACATGGCTACATTGTCTTGAAGAATTTTTCACCCTCTCCACCACCTCTACTGCAAGATAATAAAGAATGGGTGATGGCAAAGGAAAAGCTTCGACTTATGCTCAATTGCAACAAGAGCTTCAAAGGAAGAAACTATAAGGAGTTGTGGTGGTCGGGCCATCGTTGTCTTGGCAAGGGAAAGATTCACTACATTGAGGTGTTACTTGATAATGAAGAAGAAAGTCCAGTCTCCAAAGGGAAAGGTGAAGCAACTACTGAGGTAGAGAGAATTGCTACACTCGTGCAAAAAGAGGGTTCCATTGCTACCCTCACTACGATTTCTGGAAGTAGTATCTTCAGGGTACGTGGCACACTTCACATAAAATGAGTCATAGTCATGATTGATAGTGACACCACCCTCAATTTTGTCAATTCATCATTGGTCGCTAATAAGGCTTTGCATGCAGTTGAGCATGAAGGATTTGAGGTTAAGGTGGTGGGAGGAACTTTGTTACCCTTTACTCACGTGATTCCACAACTAAGCATTACCATGGAAAACTATACCCTAACAAATGATTTCTTTGTCATAGATTTGGTTGCAAATAGCATATTGGGCATCCAATGGATGGAGACCCTTGATCAATATACCCAAAGTTTAAAAAGGATGGACTTTTCATTTGAGGCAGATAGCAAGGTGTTGCTATGAGGGATGCCAAATAGAGGCTCGAAGGAAGTCACAATCAAGGAGACAATTTTTAGACAAAATATGACCGAGGAATGTAATTTTGACACTGTGGAGGCAAGTAAAATCTCGACAATCAAACCCCAGGTATCTACTCTTAACCCCTTACTTCAATCCCTAATGATTGGCAAGTCAGTTGGTTGAGCACTCCAAAAACACTTTTGCATGTCAGTTGATGGATGGCTATATACAAGATAATAGATACAAAGTGATTGATGATATCATTTATTGCGACAATAAGATCTACTTGGTGCCTACTACCAAAATGAAGAAGTTGATTTTAAGGAGGTTTCCTTGAATCTGGTTTGCGATTGCTTGAGGGCAAGCAACTTTTGGGATGGGAGGACTGTAATATCCTCATCATTAAATAAAATAATAATATTTTGTATTTGGGGTCTTGATCAATTTATGTATATCTCAGGCCCATCTTTAATTTTTTCGTAGGCGTAGTTTTTTGTCATGTCTTGTATTCACGTTTTGTTTTTCTCAGGAGCTTTTCTTCCGACAAGGTATATATGTCCGTCAGGTTGGATGTTTTAGGTATGCGTCTTGAATTGAATTCATCATATTGCGAATTCCAGTTGGAGTTCTGCTCTGCTCTGCATTTCAGAAGTGAAAGATCTTCCCTACTAGGCTTATACAGTTTCAGTAGGATTTTGGCCTACCCTATTCTGCTTGCATATGGTAAATTCAGGGGGCAATCCATGTTAGCAAAGTATTAATTGGAAAATCTACTATTTGGGAAATTGGCAAATCTGTCATGGCATTTGATTGTTTGGTATGTTCTATTAGTGTGGCATCAAACTATAATCTGTGCAAACTCTACATTTCCGAGGTTCACATCGCCAAGGTCCAACCTCTACACCATGCTCATTTGGTAAACATCGTACATACCATGCTCAACCCTTACACAACAATTGTACACCGTACAAACACCTGTTTGCATAGACCATACGCTCTCCTACATCCCGTAGCACCCTCTACCATTCCATACTGTACGGTCTTCTTGTCAGAATTATACAACTTCCCTCATTTCGCTATACGACACATGTAACACCCCCACCATACAATGTCCTTGTCATCCCCATACCTCACCCCCTCTTCATTCTATAGACAACTCCTCAGTACCTGTTCCTAGTGACCATACGGGGTGCTCCAAGCCACTGCACAACCAACTTCTAGTTACAAAACATTACATTGGCTTATGTGCGACAATACAGAACCCTATAAGGGCATCTTTTTAAATTCTTTTTGCACATCCAACAATGTTATTAGTCCAATTTAAGAGCAAGTATCCCTTGCCTCAAGAGAAGTCTTGAGTTGTCTTCAAGTATGTTTTCATGATATATTTTGTTACAATTTATCATTTTATTGCATCAACGCTTTGGGGACCTATGTAAAAAGTATTACAAAATCAATCGTTAGTATAATCCTTTCATTTCAGATTTAACCTCTACCTCACCAAAGGTAAGCTTTCTTTTCTAATCGATCATTGTTGTAGTGGAGGTTAACATGTACTTGACGTTTGACTTAGGCAAGCTCCCATAAGTCCAACACTTCTTACCTCTTTTTCTATGAGTAGGTTTTAGATTTGACAATAGAGTTTTAGATACCCAAAGAGTAGAGTGAGACACATTGTTCAAGATTATGAAAAAGGGTAAAACCTTGGTTATTTGAATGTCTCTCTAGTGACCAACGCTTTTTCATCGAGATTTTGGGAGAGTGATCAAAAAACATCTTGATCTGGAATCCTCACATCAAAGTTGACGAAGACACTTATAGTCAAGGGTGTCTTATTCAGGCCGACATTTTCAAGCCCATATTTTACGTGCAAGTCTCTTTTTGCATCCCATTTTCATATCCGTTTTTAGTATTTGTATTATAGTTTTGCATCTTTTTGGTTACATTGAGTTTAATCGATCTCCTAGCATTTTACCTAGTTCTTGTATCATTTCTCATTCCCCTCTTATCCAATCACATCAACATTCAAAAGGGAACAATCCCATGCCAAGAAAAAAGAATAATCCCACACCAAGAATAGATGTATCAATGCTGCCTATGAATCCTTCAAATGATTCATAGGAAACATTTCTTCTGTAGACCTATTAGTGAAGGAACACACAAATATCTCAAATTGAATGCAATGTGAAATACTTGAATGATATATGGAATAAGTACTAGCCAGCATAGATCTTCCACCACCAAAATAGATTTCCAAAAAGGGTTTTTCATTCTTGAAAAGTTTAAGGTAAATTTCGTTTGATATCTTGAACCCCAATGGAGTTTCTTCTTTTCAACTTGTTGGAGACCTAAATCCAACAAATCATAGACCACCCAACATGATTTTTAGTTCTAGACATGTTTCAACCTAGCCTTCTTGAGGATAAAATCCCTTTTGGAGAAGACTAGATTCGATGGTGAAAGACTACCCTGGCTGGTTCATGTTGGAGATAGTGATCATGTATTCCATAGTGCTTTCAAATTTGTGATCTCTTGTGTGGTTTATTTTAGTGATTGGATTGTAGGAGGTTTTAGAGACAAGATTCGACACTAAATCCTTTGTGTGGATTTATTTGTACTCTAGTGTTGATTAATTTCATTTGTTTGGTGTAGTTTATATTATTGCTTCTTGGCGTGGATTTTTTTGGGTTATTGGAAGTGGGCATTATTCTTGTTAGCTTTGCATCATTGGCATCCAACCTTTATCTTGACTTCTAATGCAAATATTTTGGCATGGAGTTATCAAGTTGTTCTATCCTTTGTGGCACGAGTGTAATTTGTAGTGGCTTTTGTTGATATTTCTTGCTTGGCATGGTATTAGTAGTTGCTGAGTTTATCTTGGTATGAACATCCTACTTGGCCTGACTTAGAGTCTTAGTCATTTCCATGTAGTTACATATTTTATATTGCAGATTCTTCTAAAAACACGATAGTATTATGAATTTTTTTATTGTGTATTGGATGCTAAGAAACTTGTCATCATATTAAAACAAAGAAGAGATGTTGTAACATCCCCTTTTCCCGGGCCTTAGCTAACAACTAGCATATCATTGAAATATAGTTACTACTTCATATTCATGAGAAGGCAGTTATAATAGTTATTTTACATGTTCATATGAAAGAGATTAACGATTAAAATCAGTCTAACTGAAATATCATAACTAACAACTGAAGTAGCATTCCATCAAGACGAGTAGTTAAACATTGATAATCAATTTAAGTAAACAAGATCTTTTTCATGCAATTACATTGCCATGTCCATGAACATATTGCTATTTAAAATTTAGTTCGATCCATATAAGTAATTAATAATCTTGATTCTTGATTACAATTAAGGCATAATCAAATTAAATTAAATTGAGGATTTTAAGTTTGTAATACCCTAAATTCCAAAATTGGAATCTGTCGAGGACAACATCTGCAAAACCCAAGTTAGTCAACATATATTGCTTAGGGCACAAAAAGTTATACCCTCTGAATTGTAATGACTAATACCATTTAGGGCAACAAAACCACTGTAACATCTCCTTTTTCCCATTTCTAATTATGACAATTAATTGTAAATTAAAGATACATTCATATCTATATTCAAATGAATGAAGGACAGTTATAACAACCATCAAGTAAGCCTATCTCATGCATGCAGTTACATTTCACGTTCAATTGAAAAATCAACTGATTTCTTAATACATTGAAAAGGAAAACCAATTTCTAAGCATTGAAGGGAATAAGTGATTAAACAATATTAACCATCTAACATACCTTCAATTTGAAATTTCCAAATTCTTAAGAAGGAAAATACCCATTATTGGGAGATATTTGAATGCATAATGTATCCTTGGCTTGTGCAAGCCTTGGCCTCTGGTGGAAAGGAGAATCATTGCCAGTGGCTTAACCTCCCAACTACGGACCCTTAAGTAACCCTACACAATCTCAACCAAGAAAGACCCTCCCTACTCGAGACTAGGCTTAGGACCACCAGTGTCCAACAATTGAGCAACCTGGTGTTAGAGTATCAACCCACTGCTCGACTAGACAACAAGACTTATACATTGGGCTACCATGAGCTGACTCAGTTATTTATTACTATTATATGTTACTAATCAATCTTGTTCTTGCTATTGCAGGATGTTCTCTCCTCCCACCCTTCTTCTCGACCATGCTGGTCCTTATGGGTGCTCTCCTAGGAGATCCCTTGAGTAAAGTTTCAGTTCTGTTTCTAGTTACAGCTCTGATATCATATTCATGTACAAATTTATTACCATGGCAACAAGTGCTGCACTCATCTCAGGGGCATATTGCCAACACCATTGTATAAGCCAGTGCACTTAATCAATATTTGTAGTAAAAGATACTTCAGTACTTCGAAATGTCATAACATAAAAAGAAGTTATAAGTAATATATGCATGGCTGAATATACTGCAGCATTATATTGAAAAACTACATATGAAGTTTAAATCTATGATAACACCATTCAATCTTTCTACTGTAGCACAAAAGAATAAGTGAAATGCATAACCTTACTGCACTGCTAAAAATAAATGTGCAGCCTTGTGCAGGTATGAATTGCTATCCTCTTTTGGTAGACGTAATTGAAAATCTGAAAGAAGTTGAATGCTATATGGTTTGGCACATCTGAAAGACCATGAATGCTTGACTCTTGAAAGGTATGGGAGTTCAAATGCTAGACTATCTGCAGTGCTCGCAGTATGGCTTATGGTTACAAGAAAGACCGAGGTGGGTAGACACATAGCTAGGCATCAATTCCAAAAGGAATTATAATTCCACTGGTTCAAAAATAATTAAAACTCCATAGGTTCAAATATTTGAAAAAGGCATTTGAAAAACTAAGCCTGATGAGAGAGATAGGTAGTCGCTCAAAATAAAACAATGAACTTTTGCCATGGAAAAATAATAATGACAATGGTTCTTCCTCCCAATGTTCGTTTTTTTCAATATATCGACATCATGGTATCTATGCTACCTTTATTTGTATATACACATATACATACATTTATTTATATCTTTTGTACGATCATATTGGTATACACACATAAAAATGCACATGTACGCACAAGTATAGGTATCCAAGTATCATGGTGTCGATATATAAAGCATATCAAGAGGCTCCATAATAATCTTAGATAAAAGGTAACAACTTGTTCTTATGAAATCAATGCTTAGTGTTTTCTTTAATCGTTAAGTGTTATGTAATGATTGGTTAGCTCATGGTTGTCCCTTAGTATACACTTGATTGCCTAGCCGTTTTTCCTTGTCGTGGTGGTTTAGGACTCTTGCTTATTTGCTCAATGGTAGGTGGTGCCCTTGTGCCCAATTCCTTTTGGCAATGCTTACCCCCTTTAGACGTGCTTCTGCAAGGAAAGAAATTCACCACAATAATATCATCAATTACTATACAAAGATATTTTTCATAAACCATCATAATGGCTAACCACCATATCACTTCCCATGAATTTATGATGAATAACCAGCTTTCCAAGATTTCAAGATAATAATATAATAACATCATAACAATTAATTAACATGTCATCTTCATATGAAATTATAACGATTAACCATCTTACCATTTCACATGAGCATAACTAATTTTACTTATCAACTGACTTCACATGAAACCTCAACGACTATATGAACATTTTTAAATTGAGCAAAAAATTGGAATGTAAATTATTCTCCCCCTTGTGTTTTGTCATCCTTGAAGAACTTTGGAATTTTAATGAACACTATAAAGGACATTTAAAATTGGGCCAAAATTTGGGATGTAACATACCCTCCCCCTTTGTGTTTCATCGTCCTTGATGAGCTCTGCAATTTTAAACAATAGGAGAATATTCCAAATACATGGTACATATATAGCATCATGAAATTATCTCTTTTGAAATTTGAGTCAAAATCTAAGCCATGATCAAAGTCAAGGTCTATCATTCCCTTATCTCAACGCTTTCAAAAAAAATGCTTACATAATATCATAAAATCAAAAGAAAAACACACACTCACCTGTGTTTACTTTACCATACTTGTACCCATTTCAACATCACTTTGAATTGATCATGTTTTTAGGATATTCTATTCCATATTCTTGTCATACTCATGTAGCTGCTCACAATATTTTTAGTTCAATTCTCATATTGATATCTTCTGTAAGAGAATTTTCAGTGTTCAGTAATAAAGAGTAAGATAATCATTCAAAAATTTGTAATTCCTCAACTAACATGCTCTATATCATAACTTAGATCACAGAAATTAAATCACTCATACATACCATTTGGTACATGGTACTCGTTAAAGGGGTAGGTCATCTTTGTAAGCTCACAGATCACTTGAAATGGTTAGTGGATCCATGTTTCCATTTATGTAATCCCGGGCCTTCATGCCCATCTTATCACAACAATATTTCATTAGAATAATCATTTCATGATAGAAATATATTTCATTTCTAAGACAATATAAAACAACTCAGTATGTCTTGATATTTCGTTGCCATATAAAATCAATATCACATGTGTGTTATACATGTATAACAATGTGTCAAAGGGTAACATCATAATATATTATGAAAGATCATCATACATCCAATCAAGATCATAGAGGTTATGATAGACAATGTACCATACTATTTGCATCCTAGTCTCCTAAGCCCTTAGACTACACACCCACACACAATTCCTAAGATGGGGGTGTGACCTAGATGCTTGTATGTTCTATCCACAATATTTCAATTGTGACACGGACCCTGAGTCCGATTTATCCATAAAACTTTTACATTTCCATGGGACTATACCTATAGAAATTGCCTCACTTATCCATAATCAAGTTCATAATACTATGCTTCTTATAGCATCAACTCATATCATATGTCTTGTCTAGTATTGTTTGCTTTGTATAAGACATTTCAAATCTATGCACCTATGTGCACGCTAATTTAGTTTGGTCATTTTGAATAGATTGAGACATAGTTAAAATATTTAGATGCAAGTAACATATTGTAAGTTCTTCGTAATCTTTTCAGTCAAGTTTCATGCTGAAAATCATTACCTTTTAAGCTATAATTTCTTAGCTCAACCCATCCTTGGGTCATAAATTGATCATAAGCACATCTAAAACAAATTTTACATAGGGTTCTTGTTAGGTAGGTAGATCATCTGGGCGTGCTCGCCAATTACTTGTAAAGATTTAGGAATCCGCTTTTCCCATTCATGTGACCTAGGCTCTTATGCCCATCTTGTCACTGTAATGTTTCGAGAAAAAAAAACTCAAGTCAAACAAAAGTTACATCTATAAATAAGCATTGATAGTTTCAGTTATGCAAGTGTGCTTACTCCATAGTGGAGCACAAAATGTGATGTATGTGCTTTTCGTCATTTAATCATCATTAGAAAAGATCTTCACTTCAAGATAAAACGAATTCTCAAAATCACAGTTCACAATTTTTTAGTTCAAGTCCAAAAATGGATAACAAAATATTAACTACCATTTCATATGAACAGGAATGTAATTGCATAAAGTGTAATGCTGAAAGTAGGAAATTGAAAGAAATAACTAGTTACGATCAATGTTTAGATAACACCACATCAAGAGAAATAGAAACTGGTTTGTACTGTGCAAGTCTAGGCATCTGGACCTAGTGTAATCCTCACTCATTCTAAAAAAAGAATAGTCCTCCCTACCTGGGATTAGGCACGTGTACACCATTCTAGTTCTGACACCTAAGCATCCTGATGTTAGAGTGTTGACTAGTCAGTTGAAGAGGTTGTGGACACCTTCCATCAACCTATCTTCTAACTGCTAGTACTCTGACCTTTAGTGATCACAATAGTAATCGTGCCACTAAACCTACCGTGGCTAGGGATTTCCAATGGACACTGTTGTGCTTGATCACCCACCGCTCGACTTTCCAATTATGTTAATTTTTCTTAGTTCTGATTCATCCTTATGATTTTGCAAATTAATCCATCCAATTTGGACCCCACTATCATCTCAGCCCTTCCTAGCTATCTTGGATGATCTCTGGTGTGATTTCCAGATTGTATTATAATATGTTCAATTTTTCAAAGTAATTATGTCTCATTCAACATTACATTTTCAGCTTCCCTGAAATAGTGTTGGGCCCAAGGGTCAGTGTCGAACCCAAAGCTCGCATACCATATGTAACATGTAACATCCCCTTTTCACGAACCTTAGCTAACAACAAGCATATCATCAAAATACAGTTGCTACTTCATATTCATGAGAAGGCAGTTATAATAGTTATTTTACATGTTCATATGAAATAGATTAACGATTGCAATCAGTCTAACTGAAATATCATAACTAACAACTGAAGGAGCATTCCATCAAAACGAGTGGTTAAACATTGGTAATAAATTTAAGTAAACAAAATCTTTATCATGCAATTACATTGCCATGTCTATGAACATATTGCTATTTAAAATTTTGTTCGATCCATATAACTAATTAATAATTTTGATTACAATTAAGGCATTAATCAAATAAAACTAAATTGAGAATTTTTAGTTTACAATGCCGTAAATTCCAAAATTGGAATCCGCCTAGGGCAACATCTGCAAAACTTAGGTTAGTCCATATATACCACTTAGGGCACAAAAAGTTATTCCTCAAATTGTAATAACTAATACCATTTAGGGCAACAAAATCACTGTGACATTTCCTTTTTCCCAAATCTAATTATGACAATTAATTATAAATAGAAGATACGTTCATATTTATATTCACATGAATGAAGGACAATTATAACAACCATCAAGTAAGCCTATCGCATGCATGCAATTACATTTCATGTTCAATTGAAAAATCAATTGATTTAACTGATTTCCTAATACACTGGAAAGGAAAATTGATTTCTAAGTGTTGAAGGGAATAACTAATTAAATGATATTAACCATCTAACATACCTTCAACTTGAAACTTCCAAATTCATAAAAGTAAAATACTTGTTACTAGGAGACATTTGAATGCATAATGTATCCCTGCTTTGTGCAAGCCTTGGCATTTGGTGGAGAGGAGAAGCATTGCCAAGGGCTTAACCTCCAAACCACGGACCCTTAACCTCACACAATCTCAATTGAGAAAGGCCCTCCCTACTTGGGACTTGGCTTGGGACCACTACTGTCCAACCACTAAGCAACCTGGTGTTATAGTATCAACCATAGTAACAAGAATCGGAATCGGATCGGAATCGGCAAGGCCGAATCGAATCGTGAATCGGCAATGAATCGGCGATGAATCGGCAAATTTGAAAAAACCCTTTAAATTTAAAGATTTTAACAATTTAAAACTTATTTCATGCACCCTTTATTGAATATAACTTAAACACACTATAACATCATCAAATAGAAGTTAAAACTTAACATACATAAACATGGAACATAAAATCCATCACATATGTAACTATGTTATCTAAAATGTAAATTGTAGGCTAGCTGAAGTAAATAGAAATCAAATGATCACAATGATTTAAATCATAGAATGTATGTAAGATGATCCATAAGACATCAAATCATAAATGTATGTAAGAATCTAAGATGAAGATCCATGAAAGTTTGAAACATGTCTATCAATGATTCAGTATCAATATCTGTAAACAAAATATAAAAACAAGGCTCCAGCTCAAGCCTCAGACTCATAGTCATCATCATCATCCTCAACATCATCCTGAAGCTCGGCTGCAGCCTCAGCCTCAGCCTCTGAGTATCCAGTCTGCCTAGTAGCAAGGCGTCTAATGTAGGTCCTAGAGGACTGCCGAGCCATATCTCCCGCATGTAAGATGGGCTCATGAACGTCGCTAGGGCCTGTGCCTGTGCGTGCACGTGTGCATCTACCAATGCCTGAAGAACATGCTCTAGCTGCCTCAGCCTCTATATCCACCTGGTCAACCCACACACGGTCTTCCTCAGTGAAGACTGGATCCACAACCTCTGTGAGCCACTTTGATTCTGGATCAATCTCCTCTAGAATGATCGGAGAGGAGTCAGTGCCCAAAATCTGTCTGATCCTAAGACGGAGGTTGTAATGAACAAAGACAATATCATTCAACTTCTGCACTGTCAACCTGTTTCTCCTCTTCGAATGGATGTGCTCGAACATGGACCAACTGCGCTCACATCCAGAAGTGCTGCTTGGCTGACTTAGAATACGAATGACAATTTTTTGAAGTTTTGGGGTTGTGGCCCCAAACATTTGCCACCATCTATCTGCAATAAGGGAAAAATTGAAAATAGAAACAATTAGTCTCATTTACAAATTACAAGTTAACTCTAAAATTACATAATCAACTTTAAGATTAAAATCTAGATTCATGAACATTGAATATATTATTTAATTTTTACCTGGCTGTAGTGTTGTCTGAGCATTTATGGCCATCCTGCTAGAGAAAAGTGGCCCCTCTTTATTGTTGAACTGGTCTAGCTCAACAATCACAGCAGCGCTATCTTCATCGCTACTCAACCTCTGAATCACTGTGTATAAGCCAGTGAGAACCTCCGCATCCGCCTTGAACTCAGGACGGAAACGATATGCCGGATTCAGAAAGTAAGCTGCTGCATGGATGGGTCGATGGAGCTGATTCTGCCATCTCCTATCGATGATGTCCCAAATAGGGCCATACCTCTCCTGCACTCTTGCATATTGGGCTCTGATGGCCTCCTTGGCCCTATCCATGCCCTCATAAATGTAGCCCATAGAGGGCTTCTCCCCATCAGCAGTTCGTAGCAAAGCTACAAGGGGCTCAGTGACCTACATATAAAGTAAAACAAAAAACTTGAGTCAAAACTTAAATATAAAATAATATAACTTAAAGTAAAAGTAAAATACTAAATGTTAAATTGCAATAAATTTACCTGCAGGATTTCTCTAGCGGGTTTCCAAAAACCATCCTCATCAAATATGCAATCCGCCACATCTATCCCTACAGTGGTCGTAGCATAGGAAGAGGAAATCCACTCCCGCCTAACAAACATGCTCCTCAATTCATCCCTTGATGTCAACAAGGACTGCAAGGTGATGAAATTCGAGGCAAACCTCGTGATACCTGGGCGAGCTAACTCTTTGCCTTCTGTGTACTTCCTCATTGTGCTAAGGACAAATGAATGATTATAAATGAATTTGCATATGTTTTTTGCCCTTTCCACACATGACTTGACAAACTCAAGTTTGCCAATTTCCTCCAACATGAGGTCAATGCAATGTGCCGCACAAGGGGACCAAAATATGGTGGGGTGCCTCTCCATCAAAAGTTTACCTACAACAATTTTAAGTCAATTAGAAATTCAAATTTCAAAATTCAAATAAATTTATTTTCAAAACTTGAAAAGTTAAAAGTTTACCTGCAGCAACATAACTTGCTGCATTATCCGTCACCACCTGGATCACATTTTGTTCTCCCACCTCTGCTATGACTTCCTCAATAGCCTCACATAAGTATGTGGCATTTTTTACATGTGCGGAAGCATCAATGGATTTGATGAACATGGTATATCCTACAAGTAACAAAACAACGAATTAGAATATTAAAATTAAATGGATCATCAACAAATTAGCATTCAACAAATCAAAATTTACAATTATGTATGTAGGAAAGTAGAATGATCAATTACCTCCACAAGATACAAGAAAATTGAGGAGTGTTTTATTCCTCCTATCTGTCCAACCATCAGTCATGATGGTGCAACCCTTTGCAATCCACTCCTTTCGGTTCTCCTCGAGCTCAGCCCTCATGTCCTCTACCATCTCATCCAAGAGGTATCCGCTCAACTCAGCCTCAGTTGGGGCTTTAAACCCCGGACCACAAATAGCAACCGCGTCTATCATGTTCTGCCAATAAGGAGCCCTGTCACAAATAAAAATTTAGATGTCAAAGACTCAAATTATAAAACAAGTAAATATAATTAAAGTTTTACTTTTACTTTTAATTTTAACTTTAAAGAAAACAACGAAAAAAGAATCAATTACCTGGCTGCAATAAATGGAATGTTGCAAAAGTACCAAAATTTGCATATCTCCTTTCTGGCAGCATCATGAATTTCCTTGTTCAAACCCATGCCCTCAAGCGTGGGTTGGGAACCAGGAGTAGTGCGGGGCACAAAGTAACTATCCATTCTGTTTTTCCGCACTTTAGGCTGCAATAGGTTGGTGTGGGACTCTGTCTCAGTATGTGACCGACTAGCACTAGCACGAGCAGAAGAACTAGGATAAAAAGGAGGCCTAGAAGAACCCTCTCCAACACAACCTACAGATTCAGAAGCTGATGCAGATGCAGATGTGGATGCGGCTGCAGATGCGGATGCGGGAACATGGGAGCCAATACCCCTTAACCCTTCAAGTTGCATTTTCCTATTGGCTTTGTCTTTTTCAATTTTTTCTAATGCCATTAAGCAAGTGCGTTTTGCCTCAGGAGTTTGGTGAGTGCAAATTGTAACATCGTGTCCAGGTATAGCAGCAATGTGGTATTTCAATCTATAAATACCCCCAGAAGTTATTTTTTCTTTACAAAAAATACATTTTGTTTGATATTTGGTTCTTCCAGGAAACTCTTCGTTATATTTCCAACATTCATCTTTTCTACCCATTGCGAATTTGCAAAAAATGAAAGCAAAGGCTGCTGCAATAAAAAATTATATGTAAAATATCAAAGTTTGAAGCTAATAAAAGCTACAAAACAACAAACCCTAGTTTGCAACTTAGTAAAAATAAAGAACATTCAAGATCTAAACTAAAAATCTTGAAAATTATAAAAATTTAACAAAAAATGCATAATACACTAACATGCAAAAAAAAAAAGAGCACTTACCTCTTGCAAATGAGTTGAGGAGTGTTGAGATTGGCTCCCTAATGCTCCCAATGCAATTGATGGCCTCCCCAAATGGATTGCTGATCTCTTTTGTGCTCTTTTTTCTTGCCGGTTAGAAACCTATGGCTTTTCTTTTCTCTTCTTCTCTCTCACTTTTCCTCTCTTCTACTCATGTTAAATAAATAGAAGGCCCTTTAGGGTTATAACAAAGAGAAATGGTCAGAAACAAAGTAAAAAAACCAAGCAATTTTTTAAAATTTTACAACTCTATACTTTATTGGCCGCGGGCGATTCCTGCCGATTTTTCCAGGCGATTCATGCGATTTTTTGCCTGAATCGCCTGAATCGGCGATTCAGGCGATTCACTTGAAGAAATCGGCAATGGCGATTTCCGACTCCAAAAAAATCGCCATTGCTGAATCTAATCGCCGAATCGCCGATTCAGGCAATTTTATGGCGATTCTCGTTACTCTGGTATCAACCCAGTGTTTGACTATACAGCAAGACTTATACAGTAGACTGCCATGGGCTGACTCAGTTATTTATTACTGTTATATGTTACTGATTCATCTTGTTCTTGCTATTGGAGGAATGTTCTCTACTCCCACCCTTCATCTCAACCATGCTCGCCCTTATGGGTGCTTTCCTAGGAGATCCCTTGAATAAAGTTTCAGTATTGTTTCTAGTTACAGTTCTGATATGATATTCATGTACAGATTTATTACCATGGCAACTAGTGCCGCACTTATCTTAGGGGCATGTTGCCAACACCACTGTAGAAGCTAACACACTTGGACAATATTTTTAGTAAAAGATACTTAAGTACTTCAAAATGTCATAACATAAAAAGAAGTTGTAAGTAGTATACGCATGGCTGAATACATTGCAGCATTATATCGAAAAATAACACATGAAGTTTAAATATATGATAACACCATTCAATCTTTTTGCTGTAGCACAAAGGAAAAAGTGAAATGCATAACCTTACTGTACTGCTAGAAAGAAATACACAGCCTTGTGCAGGTATGAATCACTATCATCGTTTGGTAGACATAATTGAAAGTGAAGTTGGATGCTATATGGTTTGGCAAATCTGAAAGAAGATTGAAGTGGCGGACACATAGCTAGGCATTGATTCCAAAAAGAATTATAATTCCATTGGTTCAAAAATAATGAAAAATCCATCAATTCAAATATTTGAAAAAGGCATATTTAAAAATAAACCTGATGAGAGAGATAGGTGGTTGCTCAAAATAAAATAATGAACTTTTGCCATGGAAAAATAATAATGATAATGGTTCTCCCTCTCAATGTTTTTAAAAAAATATATCGACATCAGGGTATCTATGCTACCTTTATTTGTACGTATAGATATACATACATGTGCTTAAACTTTAATCATTTATTTCTTTTGTATGATTATATTGATTTACGCACATATACATACACATATATGTGCAAGTTTAGGCATCCAGGTATCATGGTGTCGATATATAAAGCATATCAAGAGGCTCCACAATTATCTCTGATAAAAGTTAACAACTTGTTCTTATTAAATTAGTGCTTGGTTTTTACTTTAATCGTTAAGTGTTATGCAATGACTGGTTAGCTCACGGTTGTCCCTTAATATACCCTTGCTTTCCTAGACTTTTTTCCTTGGTCGTGGTGGTTTAGGACTCCTACTTATTTGCTCAATGGTAGGTGGTGCCCCTGTGCCCAATTCCTTTTTGGCAATGCTTTCCCCCCTTCGACATGCTTCTGCAAGGAAATAAATTCTCCACGATAATATCATATTCCTCTATATAATCACAATTACTATAACAAGTTATTATTCATAAACCATCATAATGCATAACCACCATATCACTTCCCATGAATTTATGATGAATAACCAACTTTCCAAGATTTCAAGATAACAATATAATAACATCATAATGATTAACTAACATGGCATCTTCATATGAAATAATAACGATATCCATCTTACTCTTTCACATGATCATAACTAACTTTACCAATCAATTGACTTCACATGAAACCTCAACGGCTATATGAACATTTTTAAATTGAGCCAAAAATTGGGATGTAACATACCCTCCCCCTTGTGTTTCATTGTCCTTGATGAACTTTGAAATTTTAACGAACACTATAAAGGACATTTAAAATTGGTCCAAAATTTGGGATATAACAGACGTGGACTCAATGCAATGAGACAAAAAATTGAGAAGACAAATATAAAAGAGGTAAATTAGAGTAAGAAAGGCTGCAAACAAGACAAAATAAAGATAAGACAAAAAGGTAAAAAGAAAGAGTGGTTGAGAACTTTTGCAAAGTCAAATTTACGATATAAAATGATAAAGACCTAGGAAGAGTGCATTGCTAGCTTTAAGAAGCTTTGAAATATTTATTTGTATTTTTGGTTAAACTCCACTATTCAATCACTGCAACTTGAAAGATTTTTATTGTTTCTAGCGAGGGCTAGGGCCCAAGAAGGGCATGGGCTCTAACAATCTCCCTAGGAGTTGCCACAATCATTTAAAGACATGTGATACTCATAGGCAACACCACCAGGGGTCTAGGAGAGTCAACAACAGGTTGAACGCTATATAATTTTTTGTTTGGGAAAAAATGCTTGTATTTTTTTGCTCAATCCTCACTACTTTGTGGAATGCCAATTAGGAAGTAGCTATAACATATCGTGATTAGGTTTGTTCAATAATTTTTTAATTGATAAGTAGAAGATATTTTCCATAGCAAGTTGAATTGTGATATTGCTATCATGACTTAGTTGTGTAGTTATTTGAATCAAACCCATTGATACATGCTTCACAAGTAATGGTTCACATGAGCCCATCCCTCATGTGATGAGTGAAGCACTTAGCACTCATTGCATCTAGGTGATGCTCAAAGAGGTGAAGCATTGGGGCTTCCCACGAGGTCACCCATCCCAATACTCTTGCAGCTTGAACATGCTTAACTACGGAGTTTCCTCCATGGTTAATCCCATTCTACTTACAACCCCATTTACAAAACCTTCAGCAAGTATCATGCTTGATGAACCATTCATTAGAAAGCCCTTTAAGCTCATCAATTGATAGGTAGGAGATATTTTCCATAGCAAGTTGAATTGTGATATTGCTATTAGGATTCAATTGTGTAGCTTTTTGAGTCAAACCTATGGACTCATTTTTCACAAGTAGTGGCTCACATGGACCCATCTCCCTTGAAGTAAATGGAGCACTTAGCACTCATTGCATCTAGGTGATTCTCACAAAGGTGAAGCATCAGGACTTCCTGGGAGGTCACCCATCCCTATATTACTCTGGCTCAAGCATGCTTAACTATGAAGTTTCCTTCATGGTTAAATCCAGTGTACGCGCAACCCTATTTGCAAAACCTTCAACAAGTGTTGTGTTTTATGAACCATTCATTAAAAAGCCCCTTAATCTCATCAATTGATAAGTAGGAGATATTTTCCATATCACCTTGAATTGTGATATTGCTATCATGATTCAATTGTGGAGTATTTTGAGTCAAACCCATTGACCCAATTTTCATGAGTAGTGGTTCACATGAACCAAACTCTCTTGAGATGAATGGAGCAATTAACACTCCTTGCATCTAGGTGATGCCCATAGAGGTGAAGTCCCAATGCTTTCACTTGCAAAGGTTATTGTTTCAAATGCAATCCTGTGGCTACCAATCCATATTATGCTCCAATTTGGCCTAGCTTGTATAATTTACCCTTGGAATTCTGGTCTCTTTGTGTTCTGGATATGATTGGCAAATCCATTGGGCATCTTCTCTATATCAACAAGCCCCCCTGACTCTGGTTGGGCTATAGGGATCCAGGTCCTCTCTATTTATTTGATACCCATTTGCCTTGTGTCTGCTGCATGTGACTAGGGTCAATTGCTGGCTATGGAAGATGTTGGAAAATTCAGCATCCACTGTCAGAGTCGTTACATGGAAGCTGAATGCCCTACCTTTCCAATGACACAATGTACTCCCAAAAAAATAATGGTGATGCCTCTGCCTGCTTCCCGACTCTTATGGCTGTTCAATCTGGTGCGTTGTCCACTAGGCAGCCTATACAAATCGGGATGTCTTTGGTTCCTTTGTTGTTGGGATGTCCTGTGGTTGACTCATCCATTCAACTCGCTCCCCCTTTGAGTCTTGGATTGGAAATGTGAGGTTCTGATATCCCTCCTATTGTCAATGACTCATCGTCTATGGATTTTCCTCTGATGTTAGATTCATTACTCCCTTCTGTGGTCCCACATGTCTCCCATCATTCCTTTTCTTGATGACTTTCAAGATGATGTTTCAACTGATGAGGGCTTTCGAGATGAACTAGATATTGTTTATCCTTGGATGATTTCACAGTCTGCTGTGGTTCTAATTCAAAATGCTCCCGCGAGGCCGCGTATTGGTTGGAAAACTAATAAATAGAAACGGAAGGAAGATGCATCGCTCATGGATCTATCTTCTATCAAATCCCACCCAACTCGGTCCAAGGGAGCCGCCTGTTCCCTTGGTGGCAAATGATTGCCTCCTTCTAGATGTTTTGGGGATTAATTGTCCCTCATTTGGTCCGTTGTTCCTCCTCGTGATTTGGATGCTCTCTTCATGCTACTCTTGCATGTGGTATTTTGACGTGGCTTGGTCAGGATGCTAAAGTAAGTTACTGTGGTCATCTTTGGAGTTCTTATGGTTCTGATTGTGGTGTTCGCCTTGGTTCTTCTCTCTTGCTGGGCACCATCACTCTAGTTTTCTGGTGGTTTATTGGCCTATTGCTCCCCGTGTCAACATGTACACATCTTATGTAATTCTTTTTACAATTAATAAAATGGGTGCTTTCCCCATGATAGAAATTTGCAAATTTTTTTTTGAGAGAATATATCTACATATATGATAAGTATTGTCTCATAGGATTTATTTGGCTTACACTGCAATAGCATTAACAACTATCTTTCCCAAACTGTTTTCTGGAACTCATTGTAATCACGGATATCAAAGTGTATTTCCATCATACTGGGTTGGTTTGACCTACATATCCTTTGATATGATTCCCATTCCAGTATCTCTTGTTCACTACAGTGCGGGTTTGAGATTGGTCCCCCCCAACCTCACTAGTCTGTTCGTGTTTGTCATTGCTAGTTTTGGTTTGGGCTTCAGTTTTTCCTTTCGTGTTGTCATCCAAGCCTCCTAAGCGCTTCCCTAAATACCGTAAGCTGTTCTAGGTATCCATCATCATTTGTAAGAGTCTGCCATGTTTCCCTGCTAATGTCTATGGTGTTTCAGCCCTGAGGTCAATTTCATTGGTATTTTCCATGTTGAGATTTTTGTTTTGAGGATATTTGGAAGAAAAGATTTTATTAATTCCATAATTTGAAACAAAAAGTATGTTGTGTCTTAAAATTAATTCAAATGCCTTTGAGGCATTTAAAGTTTAAATAACATAATCCATAGTTTTAAAAAATGGTGAAATGTCGCCTGATTCGCGATATTTTGCATGACTATGAGTTGGCTGTGTATGTTGTGCCAAATATCAGTGTTGTTAAATAGGATGATATCGCTGCGGATAACAACGAATATATCGTGAAAAGAATGAAAAAAGTGCATGAAAAATTGTTGAGAAGTCTTGGGTGGATTCATTGAAAAGTCTTAGGTGTATTAGGTCACGAAATAGTTGTTTTGAGGCCCGACGGCGATGCATTAACATTTAAACCCTCATCAAAATACATTAACTCTTGTTGCGGTTTGGTCTTTTCAACTCTCCAGTTTGCATTCGAAATACATTCAACTCTCGCAATTTTCAGTCGGCGACATTTGTTTGCATTCAGCTTGCAAGTTCGACCCCATTTGTTTGCATTCAACCCCATTTGTCTGCATCTAAGGGCATTGTCTTACAACGATTCGGAGTCTGGAGTTTTCTTGAACGATTTGAAGTTTTCTTCGATTCCTATAGGTTGCGAAGGTATGCTACTATATTTTGTAAATGTTTTTTATTAATTTTAATATATTTGCTTAGTAATTTTGTTTAAAATATAATTTATTTTTGTAAAATTTAAGTATTTAAAACCATAGTTTAAAAAAAAGGGCAAAATCTTGCCTGATTCACAATATTTTGTTTGACTGTGAATTGGCTGTGTATATCATGCCAAATATCGGCAGCATTAAATAGGATGATATCGCCATGGATAACAACGAATATATCACAAAAAGAATGAAAAAAGCGCATGAAAAACCGTTGAAAAGTCTTGGGTGGATTCATTGAAAAGTCTTCAATGTTTTAGGTCATAAAATAGTTGTTTTGAGGCCTGATGGCGATGCATTAACATTTAAACCCTCATCAAAATACATTCAACTCTTGTCGTGGTTTGGTCTTTTCAACTTTCCAGTTTGCATTCGAAATACATTCAACTCTTGCAGTTTGCATTCAACAACATTTGTTTGCATTCATCTTACAGGTTCGATCCCATTTGTCTGCATTCGACCCAATTTGTCTGCATTTGAGGGTATTGTCTTACAACGATTTGGAGTCTGGAGTTTTCTTGAACAATTTGAAGTTTTCTTCGATTCCTATAGGTTACTAAGGTATGCTATATTTTGTAAATGTTTTTTCTTAATTTTAATATATTTTCTCAGTAATTTTGTTTAAAATATAATTTATTTTTGTAAAATTTAAGTAATTAAAACTCTAAAATACATAAGTATATTGTATTTTCATTTTTTAATTTTCTGTCGTTCTGTTTAAATTTTTAAATTTTATATATAGTATATAATATTACTGTGATAAGTGATACCAAATTATTAATACATAATTTTAGATTTTCTATTATACATTAAAACATTTTATACTAAATTACTGATACTGTTATTTTCTGCAATTGTTATACCAATATTTACTGTATTTTACAATTACTTTTTTTAAGCAGGTTTATGATTAATTATAAATAAATATTTAAATTATTTTTAATAGGTTTAGTATATGTTAATAGATTTTGATCTATAACAATATTTTAATAAATTTATAAAATATTAATTTGGTTTATTATATGCATTCTAATTATATATCGTTGCTTTTTTTGCTAGGTTCTCAAAGTCTACCTATTTCTTTACAGGATGGTCGGTGGTAGAGAGAGATGCATTATGGAAATATATGATCCTTGGAGAAATCAAAGGACATGTCGATTGTATTTTTTGTCATAAGCATATGACTTCAGGCATAAGCCGACTGAAATACCATCTTGCAAAGATTCTATGCAATGATATTACACCGTGTGAAACATGTGTGGAAGAGGCTACTAGAGAGGCTTTGACAAACCTTCAAAAATATGCGCAAAACAAGGCAGCAAAAAAGAAGACATTTGAGGCCATGGCAGCCCTAGTGGGGAGTTTTAGTTCTACAGAATCACAAATAGGTGGAGAGGCTTCTTCTTCAATTGGGCCTCAGATACGAGGATCAAGAAATGGGGGTGGGTCTTTATCAGACTTCTGGATTCCACTTAACACTCTTGGTGCTCAACCCGCCTTGCTAGGCACTGCATAGAACAAAGAGATGCATGAGAAGACAAAGGTGACAAATATTTTGGATCTGCAATGATATTCTCTTCAATGCTTTATGTAATCCATAGTGGGATCAAGTGGTAACTTCCATTTCTTTGTCTGGTAAGGGGTTCAAGCCACCAACTCCCTATGAGGCGAGTGGCCATTGTTAGATGGTGAGGTAAGAAACATTCATTAGCTTGTGAAAGAGCAAAGAAAAGTTTGGGAACATAAAGGTTGTACTATTATATCTGTTGGGTGGATAGATGTTAGGAATAGGATGCTCATCAACTTTATAGTTGCTTCAGGGGGCAGTTGGTATTTCTAAAATCAGTTGATGCCTCTGATCAAGTGAAAAATACAGAAAAAATTGTGTAACATGTTGGATGAGGTGGTAATAGAAGTGGGAGTGGCTAATGTCATCCAGATTGTGACTGATAATGCAACTGCGTATGTGGCAGCCGATAGACTTCTGATGGAGAGACATCCCATATTGTTTTCGAGCCCTTGTGCTGTCCATTATCTCGACTTGCTTCTTGAGGATCTACGGAAACTGAGCTAGGTGGAGAAGGTGGTTGAAGATGGAAGGAATATTGCAAAGTGCATCTACAATCATGCATGAGTCTTGAGTCTTATGAGAGAGCACACTAGTGGTAAGGATCTTGTACGAGCAGGGGTCACACACTTTGCAAATAATTTTCTAAACTTGCAAAGCATATCTGAGACATTGTTAGACCTCAAGGGCATGTTTCTTGATAAGGAATGGTTAGAGAGTCCTTATGCCAAGAAGCCTGAAGCAGAGAAGATTGTGTTTGATACTAGCTTTGAAAAGCTAATGGAGGAGACCCTCAAAGTAAGTTTTCAAGTCTTTATTGACGATTTAGTATTTAATTTTGAAATATTTTCATTGGCTGATATTTGTATGTTTTATTATGTCCAGGTGTCAGAATCGTTGGTGAAGGTTCTACGAACTATGGATGGGGATAAGAACCCCATGGGGTTTCTATATGAGACCATGGATAGGGCAAACGAAGCCATTCAACACTTGTATAGGTCAAATGAAACCAAATATAGACCCATATGGAACATCATTGATCGTAGGTGGCGCCGACAACTCCGCCAACACATTCATGCAGTTGCCTACTTCTTGAACCCCAGGTACTATTTCTCCAACACTTTTAAAGTAGATGTAAAGGTTCAAATTGGCTTGGACACATGTATTCTAAGATTGGTTGCTAATACGGACCTCCGAGACCTCATACTTGATGAGTTGTAGAGCTACAAGAGGGAAGAGGGATCATTGTTTTCTTCTCCTGATTGCAAACATAGGAGATACACCTTGCAGCCAAGTAAAAAAGAACATGTGTTTAGTTTTATCATACCACTTATTTTGCTCGTCAAGATTATTGGAAGTTTTACCACATAATGGTTTTTTTAATCCTTGCAGATCTGTGGTGTGAAGATTATGGTGCTACAACGCCTAATCTTCAACAGCTTGCCATCCAAATTTTGTTGCAGCATTGAAGTGCTTTTGGCTGCGAGAGAAATTGGAGTACTTTTCAGAACATACACAAAGAAACATAATAGGTTGACTTAGAAGCATCTGAATGACTTGGTTTATGTGAAGTACAACCTTCTCTTGCACGAGAAGAAGGTGAAAGGGCAAGCTTCATATGAAGCACTAGACTTGGATGACATTGATCCATATTCAACAGATTGGATTGCTCCTAATTATGAGGATGCAAATGCGGATGTGGGTGAACCTTTATTGATAGATGAGCAGCTAGCTGAGTTTGAGATAGAGGCAGATGACTGGGATGCGAATGTGGCAGCACGTGAGGAGGAACATGAGTTTGGTCATCCATCAAAGGTTTTTGTAGAGCATGAGGCACCTACTAGGGCACTTGTTGAGGATGTTACCACAACAACTACTTCAACACCACTCACCCAGTAGCAGCGATCTCTTTTGAGTTTTACTCGTAGATGCAATTTATGATTGCTATTTTTAGTTTTCATTGATGCTGAAACTTGAACTCAGAAGTTGTAATTTCATGGAGTTTGATTGCAATATGTATTGAACTTATTTATATTTTGATGTTATAATTATTTTTTCGGTTTATGATTCTAGTACTATGTTAATCTACTAAGTTTTAGTTGCTATGACTTATTGTTTAACTTAAAACTTTTCTTGATATATGATAGATATCTCAAATCATTATATGTTCTGCAAATTTGGTGTGTGTATGCATCTTTAAGAATATTTTAAGAAATTGTATATTTTCAAATGTTCAATAAAAGTGCTGATTTATTGCCATTTTTTTTGCCGAGTTTTTGCCGATTCAGATATTTTCAAAAAATTTGAGTTAGCCTAGATATTGCCGATACCGAATTTTTAAACCATGACATAATCAACATTGATATCCATTTAAAAGTTTCCAACTAATATTAACATCATAAATAGTTTCCAAACCAAAATATTGGTTCTCATATAAAGGATTTTTTCCAGTCATAAAAAACATATTGTTCCTATTTTTACATATTTACCACGTAAAGCTATAGGTAATAATTGTTGGTAGAACTATTTTCATTACCCATAATGGGTTCTTCTAGATTTGTCGGATGAAAATAAGGATGGAGTTTGTAACCTGAGGTGGGGTGTACGATGAATGAATGGTTGAATTGGCTCAACATTGTTTGGTTTAACAGGTTAATCCTTTTTACCTGCAATTTGATTTTCAAGGTTTGTGTTGATTTCAATTGTCTATTTTGTCTCAGGTCTCAGCTTGGACAACAAGGCTGCCCTAACTTTTGTCTTTGTCTCAGGCGCCTTGTCTTGTCTTTATATTTTGATCCTCTCAAGGACATGAGCTAAAGTTTTGTTGTCACCTATTAGTTCACACTGAGTGTAATCATAGTCTTTTACAACATTTTTGCCAGTTCAAAAGAAAGAGGGTCTTAGATGTGCTTTCGTTTTGTAGTGAACACCATCCTAGTGCGATAACCAAAATGTTTAGTTTTAGTTTCATAATTAATGTTTTCTTGTAATGAGCCCCTGGGTACAGTGGAGAACATGGTAACCTCAGCTACCACATGTAAAAAGTAGATCCATATAACAAGTAAAGAACTATAATAGGAGCTAGGAAGAATTCTATCATAACAGTTATAATATTTGTAAAAGAACAGTATTATTTTTAATTTTTAAAAAGTACTCAACTAAGAATTAAATTAAGCCTTTTAACTGTAAGAAGAAATGGAAATGAGGGATAGATTGAAGCACAAAAAACTAAAAAGTAGTACGGTAATAAAACTGAACTTTGACATATAAATTAAATGAATATAACTGAATTATAGGATAGGGTTAGGGTTGTTGGAATATAAGAGGAGTATCTGAGAGGGAAGGGGTGAATCAGTTACTACTAAAATAAATCTTAGATCCCTTAGATGTCAGTACAAAAATGCAAACTGAAAACTGAATACTGCTGAAGCTCGGTAAACACACATAAAATGTTGTAACTCGGTAATAACTGAATGAGCTCGGTAAATGCTTAACATATAAACTTTAGATGTTATCTGTGATTATCAATACTTTAACTTAGTTGCAAACACATAAAAGAAAATAGCATGAACACATTTGACACCAGGATTTAACGTGGAAACCCAATTTAGGAAAAACCATCAATTGCAACTAGTTACTGTTTTCACTCTTTTGAAGTGAGCCCTATTGGGAGTCAACCTTGTTAAAGGTTACAAAACACACTGTTAAGTGTGACCTTGTTAGAGGATTTAATCACCCTATTAGGAGTGGCCTTGTTAGAGGTTTTGAGACAATTCAATAGAATTGCCACTTTGTTAGAGGATTTGCAAATAACGGTTAAGCCAATTCTGTTAGGAGATTTAGATCACTGCTACAATGGTTAGACAGTAATAATGAGATGACTTGATTTGAATGCAACTGAATTGCTGATTACAGATCTTTGTTCTGACTTGTACTTGATCCTTCCTGATCGAATATAGCTTTTCTGCTCCACAAGGATATTCTGCTTATCCTTCAAATTTGCTTCGTCTTCTCATCATTAAATCTTCAATAACATCTTCATGCTCACACATTTACACTTTGAAATCACAACTTGACCTTATACTTATATCTTCCACTTTGTCAAGTCGGCTCAAATACAACTTAGAATAATTAATATTCATCACCTTAGTCGGCTAGAATCAATAGATAAGTCAATTAAGCTTAATATGCCAAAATAAGAAAAGCCTTCGTTAGCCGAACCGGCTCGGTAGAAACTATCTTAGAAATGATTTCCTTTGTTAACCAATAGAAGCTCGGTTAACACTACAAAACTCACGAAAATCCTTTGGCAACCGAGTGAGCTCGGTTAGCACTGGTTCCATCCAACTTTCCTTCATTCACTGAGTGAGCTCGAGCGGTTAACACTCATCTTCTATATAAAAGTTGTCTTCATTGCCTGAGTGAGCTCGGCATATTCTGATTGATAATGATATGACATTTGTGTAATATCAAAGACAATACACAATTAATCAATTGTATCCAACAATCTCCCTCTTTGGCATTGATGGCAATACAACATGTCATAGCACAATGAAATTTTGAATTGGTTCTTTCAAAACTCCCTCTGCCAGTATGAGCTCTTCCTTTCATTGAATTCTTTCTTTGTCTGCAACAACTACTGCCAATTTCATTTAGAACTTTTTCCCTCTTATAGCAAACTTTTCCTTCTTTGAAAACTTCTCCCTCTTCAGTTCTTTAGTTATTTTATTCTGGTTCCAAAAAATTTCTTAAAGATATGACAGTAAACTTCTCCCTCTTTGACAACAAATGCCAAAGACAATAATTCTGTAAATACCAATGTACCTTAAGTACTGATTCATTTGCAATATGCCCTTGCCAATTCTGCACCAACTGATTGATCTTCAACTTAGTTCTTGTTGATGCATCACTAAACTTTATTTAGTGAACTTCAGATAGGGGAATGACCCCTAGCATACCTATTAGATACAGAAATGCATCCTTAGGTAATGGCTTGGTGAATATGTCTGCACTCTGTTCCTTTGTATTAACATATTCCAATCTGATTTCTTTCTCTTGTACCAACTCTTTTAAAAAGTGATATTTTATATCAATGTGCTTTGTTTTAGTATGCATCACTGGATTCTTTGATATATTAATTGCATTGATGTTATCACAGCAATGACTATTGGATCCTCGATCTCTATCTTAATTCCTTCCAACAATTGTTTGAACCAAACAATGTTAGAACAATTAACTGCTGCTGCCACATATTCTGCCTCTGCTGTGGATTGAGATGTACAATTTTGCTTTTTGCTTGTCCAAGACACGAGTCTTTTACCAAGAAAGAATGCTCCACCACTAGTGCTTTTTCTGTCATCAATACTTCTTGCCCAATCAGCATCAATAAATACTTTCAAGTCCAAATTGCTTCCAAGTTTATACCATAAACCATAGTCTTCAGTACCTTTCAGATATTTCATGATTCTCTTGATTGCCATCATGTGATTTTCCTTAGGATTTGCTAAGGATCTTGCCACTATTCCAATTGCTAGAGCAATATCAAGTCTTGTGTGTACTACATATTGCAATTTTTCAATCATTGATCTGTATGTGGTTTGATCTACTTTGGAATCATCATTTTTGGAGAGCTTATGTCCAGTAGACATAGGGGTTCCAACTGGTCTTGAATCTTCCATTCCAAATTTCTTTAGTATCTCCTTGATATACTTAGATTGAGTGATGTAGATACTATTTTTGTTTGCTGTATCTTTAATCCAACAAAGAATTTTATCTCACCAAATATGGAGATCTCAAATTCTTTACTCATTTCTTTTAAAAATGCTTTGCATAAGTCATCATTTCTTGTAAACAGAGTATCATCAACAAATATTTCTGCCAACACAATCTTCTTATCTAGTCCTTCCTTGATATACAGATTACTGTTATCATTTGTCCTTTGAAAGCCAATCTGTACCAAGTAATTATGAAGTCTTTCATACCAAACTCTTGGAGCTTGCTTGAGACCATATAATGCTTTGTGTAACTTGCAAACCATGTCTTTTTTGTTAGGATCTACAAAACCTTCTGGTTGTTCAATGTAGACTTCCTCATCAAGAATTCCATTCAAGAATGCAGATTTAACATCCATTTGATACGCTTTAAATCCTCTATGTGCTGTATATGCTTGTAAAGTTCTAACACCTTCTAGTCTTGCTACAGGAGCAAAAGTCTCACCATAATCAATACCTTTTTTTTGAAAATAGCCTTTGTACACCAATCTTGCTTTGTATCTTAAAACTTTTCCATCTTCATTTAGCTTATTTTTGAATACCCACTTTGTACCAATTACATTTTTATCCTTGGGTCTAGGAACAAGAGTCCAAGTTTTGTTCTTTTCTATCTGTTCTATCTCTTCATTCATTGCTTCAATCCAACTTTCATATTCCAGAGCATCCTTAACACTTCTAGGTTTAAATTCAGCAAGTAAACATGTACCTTTTAATTTGCTTCTTGTCATTGTTCCATCTGATTTTTCTCCAATGATCTGATTAGGTGCATGATGCCTTCTGACATATCTTGCTAACACAGGCTCTTTAGGCTTTGAATGAGTTCCACCATCTTCATCTTGAATTTCAGTTTCAAGCTCGGGTCCTTATGACTCGGGTCCATCAGGCTCGGTTTGAACTAGCTCGATAGCCTCTAAGCGTGACTCGGGTCCTTCAGACTATAATTCGAGTTGCACTGTCTACAACTCGGTAACTATTGGAGATTTTGGGGACTTGGGAAATGAAGCTTCCTTTCTTTCAGATAGATTTGGCAGGGTATCAGGTTCATAGTAAGCAAATCTTCTGTAATCTTTTGGCTGCTTGTTGCTTTCTTCTTCACTCTTTTTTGGAAACTCATCAATTTTAACATGTGCACTTTCTATAATTTTATGAGTAGACAAATTCAAACAATTGTATGCTTTACTTCTGCAAGAGTATCCTAGAAATATGCCTTCATCACCTTTTACATCAAATTTGTCTTTTCTAAATTTTTTCAAGATATAACATTTGCTGCCAAATACTTTCAAGTAACTTACATTAGGTTTGTAACCATACCATAGCTAATAAGGAGTTTTGTTTGAGTCTTTCTTCAATTGAACTCTGTTCAAGGTATGAACTATAGTGCGGATAGCTTCTTTCCAATATTTAAGAGCAACATTCTTTTCAATCATCAGGGTTCTTGCACAATCCATGATAGATCCATTTTTTCTTTCAGCTATACCATTCTGATGTGGTGTACTAGGAGCTGATACTTGTCGTTTGATTCCTCTTTCAATGTAGAAATTATTGAATTCATTGGAGATGAATTCACCACCTTTGTTTGATCTAAAGCATTTCAACCTCTTTCCAGTTTCCTTTTCTACTCTTGCCAGATACCACTTGAATTTTTGAAAGGCTTCTTATTTTTCTTTTAGATACATTATAGTCATCATTTTAGAATAGTCATCAACAAAAAGAATGAAAAAATTTTCTCCATTATAATTCTCTATTCCAATAGGTCCACATAAGTCTGTATGAACAATTTCCAAGACTTCTTCTGACTGATAGTTTTTGCTTTTGAAGCTAGTCTTTCCCATCTTACCAATTTGGCAATTCTTGCATAGACCCATGTTAGGCTTCTTCAAACTAAGAATACCTCTTACCCTTCTATGTTTGCTTATCTTAACCAGATTATCAAAGTTTACATGACGTAGCCTTTTGTGCCATAACTAACTTTCTTCTACTTGAGCAATAAAACATGAGCAATCATTGAGATCAAGATAAAATAGATTACCTTTTGTTTGCTCGCTAGATCTAAACAGATTTCCCTTTCCATCCAGTAGTTTGGCATGTCCATTCATGAATTCTACCTTGAATCCAATGTAATTCAATTGTACCACACTTAGTAGATTATGTTTTAGTCTTTCAACCCAATAAGCCTTCTCACATACAAGTTCTTTAGTTAATGAAATACATCCTTTTCCTTTTATGTTACAAGGTTCATTGTTTCCAAATCTCACACTACCGCCATCATAATATTCCATGTGCTCAAATTTTGTTTTGTCTCCAGTCATATGATGTGAACAACCACTGTCAATAATCCATATATCATTTTTGCTAACATGAGAGATAAGTGCTATCTTATCTCCATCATATTCATATTTTACAACAATATATACCATTTCATCTTCACTGTTATCATAATCTTTAGCTATAAAACAAGATTTCTTACCTTTGTCGTTGAAGTTCTTATAGTTCTTGGAATCCTTTTTGCTTTTATGCTTATTGCTTTTCTTTTCATCTTTGATTTCCTTATTTGGACACCTAGCAACAATGTGACCAACTTCTTCACAAGAAAAGTAGATCAGAGGAACTTTACCTTTGTACTTTTCTCTTCCTTTGGAATACTTTCTTACAAGTAGGGATTCAACAATTTTAAGATCACTGTCTGAACTTTCTTTTGATGTTCCTTCTTCTTCACTTCCTGATTGACTGGATTTTGATTTCTTACCCTTTCCTTTGAGTGAGAATTTAACTTTAAAAGAAGATTCAATAACCTTTGAACTAGGAACATCGTTATCAAAGTTATCTAACTCAAAAGCTGTCAATCTTCCAACTAGAATATCCAAAGATATTTTATTATTTGGATCACATCTCATTTCTTAAATAGCAGATACTCTAATTGCATAAATAGGAAGAAGAGTTCTAAATACCTTGCTTACAACTGTTTTCTCTTCAATGTCTCCTCTAGATGCTTTGATTGCAGTTACACTTGCTTTGATCCTTTCCACATATTTTGCAATGTTCTCATCTTCTCTCATTTTCATCTAATCAAAATGACCTCCAAGACTTTCAGCCTTATCCCTTCTTACATTGTCATCTCCTCCATATATACCTTTTAGTTTGATCCACATCTCGTAAGCTGTTTTGCAGTCTTTGACTTCATCAAATTCAGCATAACTAAGAGCAGATGCAATATCAATCATCATGATGTTATGATTCTTCTTTTTAGCAATATCTTCAACAGATAATGTTCCAGTGAGAGTCTTGTATTCAGTATCAAGATACTTGCATCCTGAGTCACTGATAGTAGCCAAGTGTAACCTCATACGTCCTTGCCATGCTGCAAAATTATCTCTGTTCAGCTTGGGGATCTCTCTTCTGTAAGACATCCTGATCTTTAGCTTAGGTTTTTGAAACCTTCTTTGCAAGCACCAAATGCTCTGATATCAATTGTTGGAAATATAAGAAGAGTAATTGAGAGGGGAGGGGTGAATCAGTTACTACTAAAATAAATCTCAGATCCCTTAGATGTCAGTACAAAAATGCAAACTGAAAACTCAATATTGCTGAAGCTCGATAAACACACATAAAATGCTGTAACTCGGTAATAACTGAATGAGCTCGGTAAATGCTTAACATATAAACTTTAGATGTTATCTGTGATTATCAATACTTTAACTTAGTTGCAAACACATAAAAGAAAATAGCATGAACACTTTTGACACCAGGATTTAACGTGAAAACCCAATTTGGGAAAAACCATCAATTGCAACTAGTTACTGTTTTCACTCTTCTGAAGTGAGTCATGTTAGGAGCCAATCCTGTTAAAGGTTACAAAACACACTATTAGGTGTGACCCTATTAGAGGATTTAATCACCCTGTTAGGAGTGGCCTTGTTAGAGGTCTTGAGACAATTCAATAGAACTGCCACCTTGTTAGAGAATTTGCAAATAACTATTAAGCCAACTCTGTTAGGAACTTAGGAGATTTAGATCATTGCTACAATGGTTAGAGAGTAACAATGAGATGACTTGATTTGAATGTAACTGAATTGCTGATTACAAATCTCTATTCTAACTTGTACTTGATCCTTCTTGATCAAATATAGCTGTTCTGCTCCATAAGGATATTCTGCTTATCCTTCAAATTTGCTTCCTCTTGTGATCATTAAATCTTCAATAACATCTTCATGCTTGCACATCCACACTTTGAAATAACAACTTGACCTTATACTTATATCTTCCACTTTGTCAAGTTGGCTCAAATACAACTTAGAATAATTAATATTCATCATCTTAGTTGGCTGGAATCAATAGATAAATCAATTAAGCTTAATATGCCAAAATAAGAAAATCCTTCATTAGACAACCCAACTTGGTAGAAACTAACTCAAAAATGATTTTCTTTGTTAACTAATAGAAGCTCGATTAACACTGCAAAACTCACAAAAATCCTTTGGCAACCGAGTGAGCTCGATTATCATTGGTTCCATCCAACTTTCCTTCATTAACCGAGTGAGTTCGATTAACACTCATCTTTTGCATACTTTCCTTTGACGCCTGAGTGAACTCGGTAGACACTGCCTTTTGAACTAGGCAATCATAAGAACATTCGATAGACACAGAAAACTATCTTCACTGCCCGAGTGAGCTCGGCATATACTGACTGATAATGATATGTCATTTGCATAACATCAAAGACAGTACACAATTAATTGATTGTATCCAACAAGGGTGTCCTCTAGGCTCTTAAAAAAAGATCCAAGTCAACAATGAATGAAGTCGAACGACACTTAAAAACAATGATTGCAATCACAAATCACGCTGCCTTAGTAAAACGAATCATGCATAGGCCTCAGGTGTGAGCATGCAATCTCAAACTATATTTTCCAAAAATACGCTTCATCGTGAGCTATAGAATGATAAGAAAAAGTGGTAACACTTCACTTTCAACATAACAAACATGCAATCCTTTAAAGATTGACTATTATCAAACATGAAGTGCTCAGAATTTCAAACAACATACACTGGGCACATATCGATGAATCATATTGAAGATATGAATTGCACAAAAGATGACCCAAGGAATAACATTATCTTCAGCGTTTCATGAACTGATGGCATGTATGAGGATCGGTGACAAAATAAGAAACACATATGATGATTCATAATCAAAGAAATCGCATTCAAGGAAGACAGTCCACCAAAAGGTAGCATGTGGGCTCATGGTACAGATCCACTAAGCACAGAAGTTGTTGTGAATGAAGGGAATAAAACAAAGGAATGTCCAGAATGCATAAATTTGGAGATGAAGGAATGAGATGAGGCGACCATTCCATTGACACAACCCAACGAGACTTCTACAACGTTGAGGAACCTTCTTTCATTTGATGAAATCCATAGAGAATAATTTAAAAATTATGTCCAACTAAATTTCATATTGTCAAAGCAATAAGCGTGCCATATCAAATATCTCAGGTGAACTTACTTCCCGCCTTGATTGAATGAAAATACAATAATCACCATTGATAGGCCCCGACCCATATTCTACTTTGAACAATACAGGTATGAATAGTTTATCTTGCTGCTACCAGAATTTCAACATATACAAAGTGCTTAAAAAGAAAATTATACAATCTGCAATATGAACTAGTGAACAAAAGAAGCTCCCTAAAAAGTAGTTATCTAACTTGGCTCTGATACCATGTTAATGTTTTGCCTAGAAAAATAATGATAAATAGTAATAAGAAAATTAGAATAAAAATGCACAATAGACACGAGATTATTCTGGGAAAATCCTTCTGCTTGAAGGGAAATCCAGCCACACCAGAAAATATCACTTTCATTGATATTAAATGTTCAAGTACAATGCTTTCCACTTGATGCTGTATCTCATTACATTAAGGAATCACATATATAGATTGAAATGAGAGACTCTTCATATTACACCTGAAGGTCTCTTCAATTTCCAAATACAAGACTCTTAATGATCTCAAAAGAATGACTCTTTGCTTGACACGTCTCTCCCTATAATATTATCTCAAATATTATCATAAATATCTTTTCCTGTTGTAAACACAATACATAAGTATTATCTCAATTTCAATATATAGCAAAATCAGAGACAAAGATCTCTACCGCAGCTACATTCTTCAACAAAAACTGTGTTTGGGCAGCATTTTTTGGTCAGCAACTATGATATTCATTCATTGAACATTAACAAGTATCTTGGTTGTATCTTTGTCTAAGCATTCATTAAAAATTATTAGTGGCAATGTATATTAGTATTGAAAGTCTGAAATCTGAATTTTGCTGTTTCAAGCATCATAATACATTTCAGTATTTAGTCATTCATTTGGTATCGGTTTAGTAGATGGAATAGTGTCTTGTCAATTGGCTTGGCATTTTATTTTCGCTGGAAAAACATTTCAGAATAATAAAAGTTGCAACTAGGGGGGACTCTCACACAAGCCAAGGTAAAAATTGCAAATTCAAAGACTAGAGACCTTGGAAGAGTGCATCACTTGGTTCAAGGGGGGGATTTTGATGATTAGTTTGTGTATTTGGTTAAACTCCGCTACCTGTGGACTGCAAATTGAAAGCATTTTCATTGTTCAAGGGAGGGGTAGGTCCCAGCGAGGACATGGCCTCTAAGTGTCTCCCTAGCTCTTGCTGTAGCCTTTTAAAACCCTATGATGCTCATAGGCAGAAGCACCAAGGGGTCAACACAGGTCAAATAAGAGTGGACAACTTGTTGAAGGTAAAAGAATATTTTGTGTGGCAAAAAAAGGCTTTCTGTAGCAAATCAAGTATCAAGTTTCTTTAATACAGTTTAGTGTCTTTATTTTGATATATCATACCCATATGTAATTTTCTTAGTAGTATAAATACATAGATAGGTGAAAATAATATCTATGCCAAAGCTTCCAAACATTCTCATGCCAAGCGGTAGAGGTTCAAACCCTATGAGAAGCAAGGGTTGTAATCTAAGTTGCCAGTTTGGGTTCGGGGATAGATTTGGGTTCAAGTTCAAGTTCATGGGTTTAGGCAAATTTTTTTTTCCCATTTGATCATGGGTGGGTTCATGAGTGTGTGTGTGTGTCTATATATATATATATATATATTATGATACATGAGATATTCTATGATTCTTGTTTGTTTTCAAGATTTTAGTGTGTTGCATCAAACTTCCATAACAAGATTCAAATCCAAGCGAGCATTTGAGTGGAGTCAAAAGTGTCTTTTAGAGGTTTTAAATAACAACATTCTCAGAACTAAATTCTTGTACAACTAGATAAATACAATCATGACCTGAAACATACATATATTTCTGCATTCTGTGATGAAAATGAAACCAAAAATTGAGGATAAAAATACAGTATCACAGGATCGCATCAACCGTTTTCTGGAATTCACACAATAGACAGCTCCTGAGAAAGTGAAAATGGTTTTTTCATTGATTAAAGGTACAAAAACTGAGTACAAATCTGTGAGTAGTACTACTTCTATTAAATCAAGCTTTTACATGCCATATTTTTGAAAGATTGCATTACAATGCTAGAAAGAACTGAGTATGAGCTGACCTAGACATAATTTTTCTCTATCCAGCAATAAGAGATAATACAAGACATGTTTTTAAAAACAATTAAACATAGTTCCTTTGACCTAGTATTTTGACCTCTACTTGGGTCTGTATCTTGGACTGTGGGTTCGTCCGGGTTCGCACCAGCACAAACCTGGGTGGACGCACAATCCAAAATACAGACCCCATAAGGACACCACAAAACCAGACCTGGATCCGCTTGGCAGGGTCTGAAACTGGTAAATTAGGTAATAACGCATACCAAAAATTATGGAGATTCCACACCAAGAAATAAAAATAATCCCATGCGAACGATAGATGTATATATGTTGCCTCTTAATCCTTTTAACTAGTAAAGGAATATCTTCTGCAAACCTATCAGTGAAAGAAATTACACATCTCAAATTGAATGCAATGTGAAATACTTGAACAATATTTTCAACAAATAATAGCTAGGGTAGATCTTTCACCACCAAAACTGATTTCCAAAAATGGGTTTCCATATTCAAACCAAAAATGTAATAGATCCAGTCTAAAAGCCAGCATGTTATACTTGGAGTGGGATCACATCCTGTGCCACCCAATACAAGCTTAATTGGGCTCAGATCATCTCTGCACGCTTCATGTGGCCAGGCACAATGCAATACTCTTAACGTATTCATCTGAAACACCAGTATAGGCAGTGAACTGGTTGGTGAACATTCTGTTACTTTTTTCTATCTGCCAAAGCTCATCCTCCAAAACTTTGGAATCTGACACATCATGCAAAACTTTACTTTGGAATCTGATACATCATATGCAACTTTGAGTCCAAACCAAAATCCATAAATCTCAATTGTGGCAGAATTTCGCAACAACATCGAGACAATGCAACTTGTTGCAGTTACTGTTTTTGAGCCACGTACCTCAGAAACTCACTCCAGACATTTCTAGACAACTAATCATGTGCTAGACACTTAGGAACTATTGAAAATGATAACTTTAAGAGAGCTATAAAACGCACTTGATTTGTCCTTTCAATGTTTTCCATGTCATAAGTAATTAAACCTACAACAAACCTTCAAATACCTTGACATTACTGACAACAGTGACTGCAGCTTTAATGTCAATGACAACGCTCCAATAGTAAGATACCATTTGAAATGGATGATTTCCCGACTACTTTAATTTCCTGAAAATATGTATTTCCCGTCTTCTCTTTGTCATAGTGTACTCACCACATAATCTCCTTCCCTTCTAAAATATTATCTCAAAATCATACCCAACATCTTTGTAACCCATTTCTGTTGCTCCCATGAAGAAAGTCGTTGTAACGAGTATTTGAGACTGTCATGATCTGTTCTGATTTTAACATGTCTTCCCATCAAATAATTTTGCTCTTTCTTGATTGTACAGAGAATTGTCAACATTTCCTTTTCGTCAATGGGCTTGGTGATGTTCTTACTTTTGAGTTGTTGACTTACAAATGCTCTAGGTATCTCTTATTTAATTAGCACTGCCCCAGTGTATCACATTCCACAATGAATGTCTTCTTAATATCAAGAGTAGCTAAAATTAGATTTTTATAAATAGCTTCCTCGAGTTGTTGAAAGACTCGTGCAGCCTCCTCATTCCAATGCAATCTATCCTTCTGTAATAATTTTTTAGCTGGAGCAGCTATTAAATCATAGATCTTGATAGATCTTCTATTGCAGGCCGCCAGATGTAAAAATTCTTGTAATATTGTGAGTGATGTAGGAACCTTCTAGCTGAGCATTGACTTATCATGATTCACTTGACTCAAATGTTTCACCTGTTACTCCAAATGAGCAATTTTATAGTTTGGCTAAAGTTATTATTTCAGGAGTTGCAACATTAGATCTGCTTGTTGATGTTTCTCTGGAGGCTTGCCTAATGATTCATCACCAAAGAAAATTAGTACAAATTTAATTATGAATAACTTGAATATAGAATCCATTAGAGTTTGATATGTGGACAGAGCATTTGCAAGACCAAAGGGCATGACCAACTATTCATCTTGACTTTCATGCATGTGTAGTTTTTGGAAATTTTTCTTCTCTCATTTTGATCTGATGATAACTGAATTTGAGATCCAATTTAGTAAAGAATAAATGTCCCATTTTACTTATCCAGAAAATCATCTATGACAGGATTTCTCAACTGATCTTTAAGAGCAAGCTTAATAAGTTAGTGGTAATTTGGACATGTGTGCCAAAGATTAATCTTTTTACAAACCATCACTACTGGGGAAGAGTGGACACTGACTATGTTGAGTGATCTTGGGGTAATGCTATTTGGCATATCTCCAAATTCCACCGAATGCTTGTAAAAAATAACTTGAGGATCTGATGGTGGAGCTGTTGCAAGTTGCTGGATGTTTCATGGATACGATTAAGCAACAAATCTTGAAGAACACTTTAAACTTTGTCATCTTGTGGGAACACACCATTGAGGAGATTTCACTTGTAAATTTCAAAATATTGGCCATCTAAATGAGATTCTACGGAAAGCTTCTGATTTTTTTTTTCAATAGTGCTTTAAACATATTGAACCATTGTTCTCTCCAATTGTTTATCACCTATAAATATCTTGTTATGGCACTTCCCAGAACAATTGATGGCTCCATCATCAGCTATCATAGCTTGCATTCCAGGAGCTGAGTGGTTGAATCAATGTAGATATGTTGCTAATTTATTTTCTTTACACACCTTTTGGTTTTTTCTGGTCAATCTTAGGAAACTAATGCCATGCAAACAAAAGGAAATCTTGAGATTGACCTGAAAAGTTATTTTTCAGTTTAACAAAGGAAAAAACCTTTTGTAAAATGTAGTTAAAGATGTATGAATGTGATCATACTTCACTGTCAATGAAAAGTTTTATCCCAATTGTAGCAAGTCAAGGCATGCCTTGCCTTGTGAATTCTTGTTTGTCTTGTGATTTTGTTGATAGTCAATTCGTTTTTGCCATTTGGCCCTTTGGGTAGTTAGAGGATGAGACAGCTATGGAGCGTTTATGATTATGCACTAACATATAGAAGGAGATGGACTTACAGGTGTTTCTATTGTGCATGTGGAGTTACATGAAGTATGTACATTTTTTCTGATCTATTTGATGAAAGTTTCTGGACTGTTTGTTAGGTTGTGGAAAAGAATTTGAAACTTGATATACTGTAAGAAAAGGTAAACCTTGAGTTCAAATCATTTTTATTTTATTTTATGCCATAGCAAAAGATAAAAGCTCTCATAGAAGGGAGTTGAAGATGTTTTTTGTAAGCAGGAATCTGTTTTAACCATCAAGTTTCAGTAAGTGAATATTAATATAGTTTGTGATTGTTCTGACAATTAATTCATGTTTGGATGGTTAACAATGCATTCCTGCTGATAAATTTGGGAGCTGTGTTAAAGTAAACTGGAATTTCTAATTATACCATGAAAACTTAAAAGGTTTTGATGCTTAAATATTGTAGAAAGGTGCTTCTTCAGAATATTGCAGGGAAAACTTTTTGTATTCACAAAGAATTTTTTTGAGCTTTAGCTATCCTTCATTACAGATTTGGCAATTTCCTTAGCTGAATGAAATATCATAGAGAATATTGTTTTAATTCTTTGCTATATTTTGTTCAGTCGCTAAGTATTCCTCTTTACTGCATTGCTCTGCCAGTGACAAAGGTAACAGTTTCAGAAATGTTACAGAGGGTCAAGGGAAGTTATGTCCTAGAAAGAGGTAATACTCAGATTGACTACTAGATTGATTACTTCAATTGTTAAAGTTTGACTACTTTTCTCCACAAAGGCACATTCATTTTCTATCATTGCTCACATTTTACAATTTGTAGTTTTGAGATTCTTTGTGCATTAAATTATGTCATATATTGTAATTATTTTCGAATGTGGGCATATAATTTATATTTCAACAATGAGTTTTTGTCTTATAGAGTTAAATGAAATTGCAAGTAGTCATCTGTTCATCTATTTTTCTGCATCGGGAACAAACACATTTTATAATTAGCCAAAGTTATCCTATATTAGAACAAACAAAATGAAAAAATAGTGTGCTAAACTGATAAAGGGTTTTGCTTTTGGCTTTATAGATATGAATGCCTTTTTCTGTTACATTCACAATGTAATTAGAAGGCATTAAATTTTTACCACTCTTATTTGCAATATTGAATAACAACACTGCACGACTGATGTTCCCGGCAAACACAAGGACAATAACAGTACATATGATCTGTAGCACATAACATTTTCACCAAAACGAACAGTAAAGAAAAAGCAATGAAAAAACTCTTATCTAGAAAAGAAGATAAAATGAGACAACTCCCTTATGACACATGACACCCGTGACTCTTGTACAAACATGCCACATTTGACAAGAGTGACACATTACTGCAATGAGAAGCTGAGCTGGTAGTAGGGGTGAGAATTCAAAATTTGAATTCGCAGATTAGGGCTTCCAAGCGAAGCTGGGAAGAAAGTATAAAAGGAGGCAGAGTTGAAAGAGAAAGGTTAGATTGAGTGATTGGCCAAAGAGCTAGAAGAGCCAAGCTAAGAAGAATCTCAAGGAGTAAAGGAGAGTGATGAGAGCGAAGTCACCTTCCGGGGATTGTCGTGCTGAGGAGAAGCTAGCTAGCCTGAACAACACAAGGTTCTCGTGTGCAAGAGCAAGGAGAGCCAAGCGCACAAGTGATCGAGGTCTAAAGTTGCAGAGCCAAGGGAAGGCAGAGTATAGTTCTAGAGAGATCAATAGAGCTGAAAAAGGATCTATTTTAAGCTAAGTGTAGTAGCTCTGTTAGATCATTCCTTGTTGTTTACTAACCTTTGTAATAGTAAATCTCATCGATGGTGGATTCTAATAGGTTCTTTGTATAAATCCCCTAACAGGGTGACACATTAACTTGTGTTCTAAAGTCTTTTAACCAGGCTGCTCTTAACAAGGCAAGACCTTAATAGGTCTTATCAAAATCCCTTAACCGGGTGGCACCTAATAGTGTCTTTGTAATCTTCTAACAAGGATAAGCTCTTGAGTGGGAGCACTTCAGAAGTGTGCAAACTTTGTGAGGACCGACCTACACGCTGTGGTTTTTACCCTAGCCAGGTTTCCACGAGATAAATACTGTGTTATGTGTTGTTATTTTCATGTTCCTTGTTTTTTGTTAATCTTGACCGGTTAAGTTATATCTAGCACAAACTTGTAGATAAAACTTGTGAAGTGTGATTTAGAGTAAAAAGTTGAAACTAGTGAGTATCCTAATTCACCTCCCCCAGTGTTTTGATCTGTGGTAGGATCAACAATTGGTATCAGAGCCTAGGTCCTCAGGAGACAAGAGTTTAACAACTTGAGGAAAAGATCAAGATGTTTAAAAGAGATGCACCAAAGTTTTCCAGGGAAAACTACAGCTCATGTTGTAGGAAGATGCGTTTGCATTTGAAGACTCTTGGAGATGCTTATTGGACCCATGTAGATGTCAAATATGTTGAACTAGTTGGTCTACTCAGCATAGACCTGTTGAAGGAGAAGGAGATACACACAACCACAATGGATGCTCCAATGAGCACCCTGTCCTACTCTGAGTACAAAGATGTGGAGGAACTGGAGACAACATACGACATGTGCAAGAAGCTGAAAGTTGTCTATGGTGACAACAATCATGTCTTAAGGGCTAAAGCTAAAAGCCTGACAACAAAGTTCGATGACATGAGGATGAAAGGAGGCAAAGATAATTGAGGCCTATGGCAAGGTGAAGGATGTTATGCTAGCCATCAGAGCATGTGGAGGAGTAATACAAGAAGAAGAGTGTGTGAGCAAGGTATTGAGAGCCTTGCTACCCAAATATGCCATAAGGGTGTCAACCATTTAAGAGCTGAGAACAATAGAAAAGATGGAGGTATCACTTGATGCCTTGATAAGCAAGCTCACTACATTTGAGCTTAACAACTTCGACAACAGTCAACCATCCAAGGTTGAAACTGTATTCAAAGCCTCTGTTGCATCGACTACAACACAGAGAAAGGGGAGAGGCAAGCACATCCAGTTACATGAGAGAACTGGAGAACTTGTATGCTGAAGAAGCCGAACAAGAAGAGCAGGAGGCTCTATTCACAAAAAGATTAGTCAAAGGCAAAGGGAAGTACAAAGGTAAGCTTCCTTTCAAATGCTTTAACTACAAGAAGGTACGACATTATGGTGCCTGTAATGTCCCTAGTTTAGTAGGATCTTGGAGTATGGGTTTGTCAGCTCATCATCGCAACTCTTCTGAGTTGACATTTGGTTTTGGGGGTCTTTATTGCGGTTTTGCTATTTTTGGACTTAATATTTTTAGTAAGTCACTTTTGGCCAGTTTCTATTTTTGGCAAGGCAGTTTTGGAACTGGTGGTTGTCTTTTATATTTCTTTTGGACTCCAGATGAAATATTTTGGTGAAGTCATATTTATTTCAATTATAATGAGACTTTATGATTATTAAAGGCACTTATAATTATTATTGTGCTTTAAATTATAAAGTAATTGGACTTTATATTATGAAGCAATCTCTCTGTGAAAAGTGTCATGGTGAAGGTAGGTTGCACAAAAAAGCATTATAGTTATGACTTCTTTGAAAGAGAAGATCATCTTGGATTTTATTATTGCTTTGTTTATTGCCTAAGGGTTTCTTCTGGAGTTTGTGAAATTCTGAGAATTGCTTTGAGTGGTATTGCAAATTGTTGCTGTTGTATAACAATTTGCCAATCTTCTCCTACTGTTCAATCTGTGTCTAAGGAGATCAATTTGCTGGAAGTGTTATGTGGATTTGTGCAGAGAATTTATTGATCAATTACCACCAAACTGCTGGGGCATTGAATTGGGTACGAATTGTGGCTTCATTGGCTGCCAATTCATATCTAGAAGGCAACATTTATTGGTTGAATGCACATTTGGCAATCTCTGAGCCAAATCATCACCTTAAAGGCTGGGCGGCAATTAGAAATTGGGCTTACAATAATTTTTTTTAGGGTATCGAGCAGGCTGAGAGGCTAGCAGCTGAATCTTGGGCAAGTCGTCGCCCATATCCTAGCCGCAATTCTATTATCTGATCAGCGGCAATTTTTTGAAGATCTGTGTTGGCTGTAGCAGGTATAATTATCTTCATTGGGGGCCGGTTTTGATATGGAAGGGGCTGCATTCATTGGATATTTGCGAACCATTATTTCTAAGGCATCTGCAGTGTTATTTTGTGATCACAGGCAGCTGCCAGGTTCCAATATATACATTCATTAATTTGAATTTGCATTCTAATTTCCAAGTTCTTTGAAATTATATCTCTGTTAGCAGGTTAGAGTGTAATTTGTTAATTTCCAGCAGTGTGTGAGGACTTTATTTTTAAAATTCAAAAAACACAAAAAATTTGAAAAAACAATAGAAAATACAAAAATGTATCTGCATTCATCAGCATTTCAGTTACAGACTACATTGGGTTTTTACATTGCCGGATGTCCAAAACTTGTGAGGAAGGATTAGGACAATCAGAAGGGAACCAACAAGAAGTGGTCAAACTCCAAAGTAAAGGAGAAGAGGTAATGCTTACATTGCTGAAGAAAGTGTGACTAATGAAGAGTCAACTACTTGTGATAACAAGGAGGAAGATGAAGTATCCTTTGTTGCTATCACAAAAGAAAGGGTGGAGAGAGCCCTGATAACTGGTACAAGTGTCCATAAAAAGTAGATAATAGATAGCGGTTGCTCGAACCACATGTCTGGTGAGAGGAGCAAGTTCCACGAGTTCGAGGCCTAAGATGGAGGTATGGTGAAGTTCAGCAACAACTCACCATGCATAGTGATAGGTAAGGGTACTTTAGCCCTAAATGAATCCACTACTCGTGAAGATGTATATCTCAAAGTAACGAGAATCAGAATCAGATTGAAATCAACAAGGCTGAAACGAATTGTGAATTGGAATCGAATTGAATATGAATCGACAAATTTAAAAAAACCCTTTAAATTTAGAGATCTTAACAATTTAAAACTTATTTCATGCACCTTTTATTGAATATAACTTAAACATGCTATAACATCATCAAATAGAAGTTAACATACATAAACATGGAACATAAATGATAAATCTATCACATACGTAACTATGTTACACGTAAAATGTAAATTGTAGGCTGCAGCTGAGGTAAAGAGAAATCATATGATCATAATGATTTAAATCATAGAATGTATGTAAGATGAAGATCTATAAGACATCAAATCATAATTGTATGTAAGAATCTAAGATGAAGATCCATGAAACAAATGTTTATCAATATTTGTAAACAAAATGAAAAAACAAGGCTCCAGCTCAAGCTTCATCATCATCCTCATCATAATTCTCAAGCTTGTTTGTAGCCTCATCCTCAGCCGCTGAGTATCCAGTCTGCCTTCTAGAAAGGCGTCTAAGGTAGGTCCTAGAGGACTACTGAGCCATAGCCACTGCATGTAAGATGGGCTCATGAACAACATCACTACGACCTGTGTCTGTGTGTGCACGTGTGTGTCTACTAGTGCCTAAACGTGCTCTAGCTGCCTCCTCTACCATGGCCTCAGCCTCAGACTCTCTATCCACCTGGTCAACCTACTCATGGTCTTCCTTAGTCAAGACTGGATCTATAGCCTCAGTGAGCCACTCTGATTCTGGATTAGTCTCCTCTAGAATGATCGGAGGGGAGTTAGTGCCTAAAATCTGTCTGTACCTAAGACGAAAGTTGTAATGAACAAAGAAAATATCATTCAACCTTTGCATAGTCAACCTATTTCTCCTCTTAGAGTTGATGTGCTCGAACATGGACCAACTGAGCTCACATTCAGAAGTGCTGCTTGGCTGACTCAAAATACGGATGGCAATTTTTTTAAGTTTTGGGGTTGTGGGCCCAAACATTTGCCACCATCTATCCGAAATAAGGAAAAGCAAAAGCAATTAGTCTCATTTACAGCTTTAAAATTTACATAATTAACAATTAAAATGTACAACTTATATGTCATAAACTTAAGATTCATTAATATATTATTTTTACATGGCTGTATTGTTCTCCAAGCATCTATGGCCACCTTGCCAAAGAAAAGTGGCCCTTCTTTATTATTGAATTTGTCTGGCTCAATGGTTGCAACTGCACTATCCTCATCACTACTCAACCTTTGGATCATTGTATATAAGCCAGTGAGAACCTCCTCATCCGCTATGAAGTCAGGATGGAAACGAAATGTCAGATTTAGATAGTAAGTTGCTACATGGATGGGTCGGCGGAGCTGATTCTGCCATTTCCTATTGATGATCTCCCAAATAGGGGCATACTTCTCCTGTACACCTACATATTAGGCTCCAATGGTCTCCTTGGCCCTATCCATGCCCTCATATATGTAGCCTATAGAGGGCTTCTCCCCATCAATAGTTCGTAGGAAAGATACAGGGGGCTCAGTTGCCTACATATAATGTAGAAAAAACATTTGAGTCAAAACTTAAATATAAAATAATCTAACTAAAAGTAAAACTAAATGATTAAACAATTAAATTATAAATATTAAATACTAAATGTTAAATTGCAAGAAATTTACCTTAAGGATTTTTTTAGTAGGTTTCCAAAAACCATCATCATCAAAGATGCGATTCACCACATCTACCCCTGCAGTGGTCGTAGCATAGGAAGATGTAATTCACTCTTGCCCAACAAAAATGCTCCTCAAATCATCCCTTGATGTCAACAAGGACTGCAGTGTGATGAAATTCGAGGCAAACCTTGTGATGCTTGGATAAGCTAAGTCCTTGCCTCCTATGTAGTCCCTCATTGAGCTAAGGCCGAATGAATGATTGTAGGTAAACTTGCATATACTTTTTGCCCTTTCGACACATGATTTGACCCACTCAAGCTTGCCAATTTCCTCCACTATGAGGTCAAGGCAATGTGCCACACAAGGAGACCAAAATATGGTGGGGTGCCTCTCCATCAAAAGTTTACCTACAACAATTTTAAGTTAATTAGAAATTCAAACATGTTAGGAAACTTAGAATTAGAAAAAGTTCATAATTCAAATAAATTTATTTTCAAAACTTGAAAAGTTGAAAGTTTACTTGTAGCAACATAACTTGCTGCATTATCTGTCACCACCCATACCACATGTTGTTCCCTCACCTTTGCTATGACTTCCTCAATAATCTCACATAATTATGTGGCATTTTTTATATGAGCGAAAGCATCAATAGATTTGAGGAACATGGTATATCCTACAAAACAATGAATTATCATGGATCATCAATAAATTAGCAGTCAACAAATCAAAATCTGAAATATTCAATCACAATTCAAAATTCACAATGTATGTAGGAAAGTAGAATGATCAGTCACCTCCATAGGAAACAAGAAAATTGAGGAGTGTTATATTCCTCCTATCCGTCCAACCATTAGTCATGATGGTGCAACCCTTTTCGATCCACTCCTTTTGGTGGTCCTCAAGCTCAATCTTCATATCTTCTACCATTTAATCCAAGAGGTATCCACTCAACTCAGCCTCAATTAGGGCTTTAAAACTATTAGTTTAAATAATTGTTATTTACACTTTATTTAAGTTTACTTAGGATAAGTGCATTATTTTATTATTTATTAGGTTAGACACCTAGGAGTTTGTGTACTCATATGAGTTGTCATGTTGACAACACAGGAGCAGGCAATTTTAATTTAGCACATGGTGTCTACAACATTGGAGTTTGCATAATTAATTGAGTTGTCATGTAGAGAACACAGTTGTTCACATTATAATTGAGCACATGGTGTCTACAACATAATTTTATGTGACACACCTATGTAGGCTTATCCTCTCATTATCGCACTAACTCCTATGCTTAATGGAAGATAATCCACTCTTGGTGGACATGTGCTTAGTTGTGAGGCTTATCATATTGCTAACTCCTAGTCATTCTAGAGGCCTTTATATATAGGCACTTCTAGTGTACTTGTACATCAATGAACATCAATTGAATTTCAAAATGTTATTCTGATCATACTTTATTGGTCTACTTTGTGCTAGTTATTGAGCTTCTTGGTCTTGGGTGATTTTGCCCTAAGACAAATTCTTACATGGTATTAGAGCTATACCAAATTCTTACATGGTATCAGAGCATATTCAGTGAAAAAGTCCGCTTGGCTAACGTGGCAGTACAGATTGCTGATTGGTCGTACGGATAGGGCCACGTGCCAGTGTACAAAATATACACGTGGCAGCTGAGTCAGAGATGACGTGGACAGTTGTACTGCGAGGTGACTGCTGATTGAAATACCACGTGGATGGGTACAGGAGCAGACATGATGGTGCGGTTACTGTAGACATGGCTGTGGAGCTAGCGTCGCCGTGTGGCGCTTTGTAAGCTGCGGATGTGGCAGCGAAGGTGGTGACAATGTGGCGTTGCGCCATAGTTTTAAACGAGCTGATAGAAGTTGAAAGGGGCACTAGAAAGTTTATGTCGCCAGTGGATGGAACAACTTTGATGGCAGGAGGTCTGGCGTTCGGTGGGGACTGTAGCGGCTGGCGGGAACTTTGAACGGGCCAGAGGATGCTGAAGTTCGAATACCGATGGGACTTTAGTCCCACATTGCCAATGTTGAAGGGAATCAGGGTCAATAAAACAAAGGACCCACAAAGGTGAAATGGGGTGCCGGACTGTTGTGTGGTTGCCGGAATTGTGTGGAAATGTACCCGAAAATAATAAGGAATATGTCACCTGCAAGGGCCGGGATTTGACCACTTGGTTCCTGCAAAAAAATTTTCTTTGCAGGTTTGATAGGCCGATTTTTTTTCCGAAAATAGAATCCGAAAAATATGATAAATGCAGAGAAAATAAAATGATAGATTTGAAACAATAAATTCATAGATCTAATAGATCATACTGGATTCTGCAAATTGGGCCTTCGGGTGCCGGTTTGCAAAATTTTTTTTTGACTCAAATTTGACTATTGCCCAATATAGGCAAATTTATAGTCAAAATTCACCGAATTGACGCTTCAGATGCTATGGTGAGGTCCACTTTGGCTCTAGACGCTCCCAATAGCTGCGGATACTTCGGATCTGAATCGAGGTCCTCAAAGAGGTGAAGCAAGAATGGTCTCCAATGGCTATGAAATGATACTTCTATGGCTCTAATACCATGTAAGAATTTGCCTTAGGGCAAAATCACCCAAGACCAAGAAGCTCAACAACTAGCACAAAATAGACTAATAAAGTATGATTAGAATAACAATATGAAATTCAATTGATGTTCATTGATGTACAAGTACACTAGAAGTGCCTGTATATAAAGGCCTCTAGGATCACTAGGAGTTAGCAATATGATAAGCCTCACAACTAAGCACATGTCCACCAAGAGTGGATTATCCTCCATTAAGCACAAGAGTTAGTGCGATGATAAGAGGATAAGCCTACATAGGTGTGTCACGTAAAATTGTGTTGTAGACACCATGTGCTTAATTAGAGTGCAAACAACTGTGTTGTCTACATGACAACTCAGTTAATTATGCAAACTCCAGTGTTGTAGACACCATGTGCTAAATTAGAGTTGTTTACTTTTGTGTTGTCAACATGACAACTCATATGAGTACACAAACTCCTAGGTGTCTAACCTAATAAATAATAAAATAATGCATTTATCCTAAGTAAACTTAAGTAAAGTGTAAATAATAATTATTTACACTAACAAAACCCTAGACAAGAAATAGCAACTGCATCTATCATGTTTTGCCAATAAGAGCCCTATCACAACTAGATTATGATTAGAAATTTAGATGACAAATCATTTTGTAAGCTTGTAAAGTGAATCTATGATTAATCATTGAATCATAAAATGAGTAGATATAATTAAAATTTTACTTTAACCTTAAAGAAAGCAAAGAAAAAAGAATCAATTACCTAACTGCAACAAATGGAATGTGGATGAAGAAGGAAGAGGTGTGGGAGATTTTGAGAATGGGTAATTTCACTGGGTTTATGGAGAGATTGAATGGAGGCAATCCCGCCATCACACAACAATTTCTCAAAACTTGGAAAGAGGGCTCGATTATGGTAGGTAACTAGCGCATGGAGATCACAGAGGAGGTGATTGCTGAGGCTACGGGCTTGGAGCTTGACGGTCTCAATTTCTACAGGGAGCGGAAGTTATCTGACAGAGCCCTAGATGATTTGTGGACTCTGAGATTGAGAAGGCTCGCCTGGTTAAAATTGGTAAGTCCTTCATCAACCCGGCTTCAATAACCCGCCCATGGCGGTTCGTCATGTTTGTTATCATGGAATATTTAACGTTGGATGGGAGATTTACCAAATGTTATGGTTACCACTTCATGCTGGCCAACCATTTTAGGCGTAATGTGAAAATTAATTTCCCTTATTATTTGAAGCACTCTCACTATCTCTATCCAAGCTTTACAAAAAGACCCAAATGGTGAACATGTCTTCCATGAGGGTCTTATGGTGCTTATTTTGAATACTTTAAAGGCCAAAAGAATAGTGAGGAGTAGGGGTCGAATTAAAGATGCTGACTATGAAATGGAAGGGAGTGCCTAGGAGAAGGGTTATGACTTTGAAACCTAGGATGAGGCTGATGGGGATGAGTTTTATGTGGTAAAGGGAATTGGCAACAGATCTAAGAAGAAAAGGAGAGCCGCGGGTCACTTTGACTCTGATATGGAGAGTAATTTTGTGGAGGATCTGCTAAGGGTTTATAAGAAGAAATCTGAGATAAAGGGGAAGAGGGTTAAGGATAGTCCAGGGAAGAGGGCTTCGTCCCCTTCTGATGATGAGGATACCCTAGCCCGACGCTTGGAAAAGAAAAGATACTCGTCCAGGCGCCCTGATAAGGAGTTAGGAGATAAAGGGGAGTCAAGTGATGAGGACTCCCAGGAACAGGGGATTCATGAGGGTTGGGAGAATAGACATGAAGGTACCCCTAAGCTTGTGATAGGGATGCATGGTAACCCAGGTGTTATATTGAAAGAAATTGGGGTCATGAAGAGCCAAATTCAAACACTTGGCAGTGACATGCAGAAACTATGGAAGGTTGTCATGCATGTTAGTAAAACTGCACATGGTGAGTGCACCCTCGGCCAACATATTGACAAGCTCATGGAAGTGGTTGGCAGCGCTAAGGATGTTAAAAATCTTATGCAGAAGATTCCGCAACTGGAGGCTAAGAACAAGGCTATTGACAGGGACTTCAATGCGAATTAGGAGAAGGTTACTATGATGGAAGCCAAGATGTGCAACCTTGAGAAGTTAATTAAGCAAATGGCTGACAATGTGTCTACCCTGTTGAAGAAACTGGACATGGATAAAGGCTAGGTCTCTTCTCCGATGGTTGATAGCCAAGGTCCCAGCAAACGCACTAGGGCCCATTTTAAAAAGACTGATGATACAGCCAAGCAGGATGAGGTGAAGGCTATGGCGGAAAACATGCAGATGCTAGCTGATTAGGCTTTGGACCTGATTAAGGCCACATAGCTGGTTCTTTTTTGTCTTTTGTGCTGTCCTTTTGTTTTCCTAGTGCTGTTTCTTTGCTGTTTTTTTCAGCAGTATTGTCTGTGACCTCTTGTGTTTCTTTTTGGAGGTCTGTTTTGTTTTTGTTCCTAAATGCTCTATCTTTTCTGAGACTGTCCTTTTGTAATATGGTTTCGGGTCCTTAAAACCTGTCTTTACTTAATCAAAACAAATGGAATGTTGCAAAAGTACCAAAATTTGCAAATTTCTTTTTTGGTAGCATCATGAATCTCCTTGTTCAAACTCATGCCCTCAAGTGTGGGTTGGGAGCCACGAGTAGTGTGGGGCACAAAGTAACTATCCAATCTATTCTTCCACACTCTAAGCTGCAATAGGTTGGACTCAATCTCAGTATAAGACCGACTAGCACTAGCACGAGCACTAGAATTAGGACGAAAAGGAGGCTTGAAAGAACTTTCTCCAACACAACCTACAGATGCAAAATGCAGATGTGGCTACGAGAGCATGGGAGCCAATTGTCCTTAACCCTTCAAGTTGCCTTTTCTTATTCAATTTATCTTGTTCATTTTTTTCTAATGCCACTAAACAAGTGTGTTTTGCCTCAACACTTTGTTGAGTGCAACTTGTAATGTCATGTCTAGGTATAGCAGCAATGTGGTATTTGAATCTATAAATACCACTAGAATTTATTTATTTACAAAACATCCATTTCATTTGAAATTTGGTTCTTCCAGGAAAGTCTTTGGTATATTTACAACATTTATGTTTTTTACCCATTGTGGAAATTGAAAGTTAAGGCTGCTGCAATAAGAAAATTCAAGTAAAACCTTTATGTTTGAAATTAATAAAAAAAAGTTACAAAACAACAAACCCTACTTTGCAATTTAGTAAAACTAAAAAGCATTCAAAATTTGCAAATGAAAACTAAAAACTTAACAAAAAATGTGTAACATCCCGTTTTCTCAGGTCTAATTTAACATCTAACATACTTAAAAATACAGTTTCTGCTTTGTTTCATAGGAAGACAGTTATATCATTCATGTTCATGTGAAAAGATTTACCGTTAAAATCAGATAGACAAAATTTCTTAACTAAAAACTTGGAACACCATCAAATGAAATTACTACAGAAATTGATAACCACATACCTTAGAAAATTGAGATCAAAATCAAACTAGGGATGCTTCTGCAACCACCCGGTTAGTCCTCAAATACACTATAACAATTTCATATGATGACTATCATCTTACAAACTGCTATCTTAAATCAAATGATAATTACAATTAAATACCACTATATTTTAAATTAGGGCATCACATACCACTGTATCAATTGGAGCATCATTTACCTTCGGTTCATTTAGGGCTTCTGATATCACTATCTCACTTAGGGCTTCCAATACCACAAATTGCAATTAGGGCTTCCAATACCACAGATTCAATTAGGGCTCTGATACCATGGATTCAATTAGGGCTTCCGATACCACTGTATCATTTAGGTTTCCAGTCATCTCTCAATCATTTAAGGCTTTAGATTCCATTCCATCCGAATTGCTTAACTATAACAGTTTCTCAAGATTCGATAAATACTTATATTCAATATTCATATAAATGAAAATAATTCACAAATCTATCCAAGTGTAAAATAATGATAACAATGAATTTAATTCAATTCAATCTTACCTCATAAATAGAAATGATAATACTTGTTTCTAATAAACAATTGAATGCATAGCTTATCTCCGTCTGACTCATTTCCAACATCTTGAGTGAGTGAAACATTGTTAGGGGCTTAACCACCCAACCTTGGACCACAACATATCCCCACACAATCTCTAACGAGAAAGGCCCTCCCTACCTGGAATTGACAGGGAACATCTTACCATCCACTGAGCATCATGAGATATAACATGCCATACAACTTGGCAACAGGAGATTACCATAACAAAAATATGCATGAGCTATTAATTAATTCATATTAAATGATAAATATTGAAATGTCTTAACTGATACTGGTTCATATTATTCATGATTCCTTTCTCACACCTCATCACCCATCTTCTTGATTACACAGCCGAGTGAGTCCCAGGTATCTGGAATTCTCAGAGCAGACGACTCTAACAATTATTCAAGAAGATTACACACATCCAACATTTCACACTTTGTGATTACATAATTATGTTCTTTAAAGATCTCAACAATTTGACAACATTTTTTAATGTTATTATTTATCATGTTTTTATCTTATTCTGATGACAATTTTGATTATTGTAGATTCTCTACATCTCCTCACCTTTCTCAGGCCATTAAGCTGGTGAATCCCTAGTGCTATCAGATTAATTTACTATGGTACTTCGCACCTTCTTCACCATACTCTAGCATTTCACCTAGTGAATTCCTTGATGTTAACTTAATTAGATATTTGTATATGCAAATCAGGTTGTAATGGTTTTATATTGGAATGATACACTTTTGACTTGAATCTTAAAGAATTCAGAAAAATTATCCTCTCTCTTATAAAGGAAAACGACAAACTTAAATCAGAACAAGGAAGGCATCAGACTTTATTATCTGTATTATGTTTTCCAATTAGGAACGACAGATTAAGAGTTATGATTCCCTTGTTACTTGAAACAAAGACATAGCATCCCATGCTATCACTAAGAATCTCGTTGAACATGTACGTCAGCTAAAGGAGCAATTTCATATTCATTACCAACCAGGAAGGGAATGAAAAACGGTTTAATAGAATGTATTAGAATCTCTTACCATTACTATGCTATTACATGTAGCAGTTGATTGACTTTTAAAAGATCACAATAAACTTAAAAGGTTAATGACCGGCTTTTATCATTGCCTTATATCACAATTAAGAAAATGGCAAACTTTAAATGGAATACAATTAGCTTCAATCACAGATCATTGTCTTATCACAAAGGAAAACGATACACTTGCAAAGAAAAACGTAGAACATATATCAGTTCTGGTCTTACGACCGACTCAATATTCATAAAAGCAAAATGGAGAGTAACACAAGTTTCAAATATATTCTTACATGACTATTCCTGAATTCTGCTACGGTAGAGATATAGACCCGAGCCTGCTTTTATTTGCAGTACTGAGGACGTGAGGTTAGTGTGAGAAGAAAAATAACAACCAGGGAGTACTTCGTACCTTTTCTCCTTCAAAGATGTGTGCCTGAAATCATAGAAAACAGAGAGGAAAAGGTGTATGCGTTGATAACTCGAGACTCTAATATAAAGTTTAATTTGGCTCATCGGCTTCCCAATAGTTGTAAGATTTCATTCGAATGCTATGCAAAACATTTAAAGAAAAGGAGGAAACGAAAGTCGAACCATAAGTGAAGGTAATTTCGTTTTTATCGCTAAAAAGGCTAAACGTAAAAACCGTTCGAATTCCCAATTAATAAATCGACTTTGAAAAGAGAAAAGAATAAAAACAAATAAGTTGGAAAGAAGAATTGGAAGATTATAATTTGAAAATTATAATAATTCAATTATTATAATAAGAACATTATTATAATGCACAACTATTAAATTATTAAATGATAATGGTGCCAAATCATTTTTATATTAAAATGCACAAAATTAAATATTTATTAAAAATAATATGATGAAAGATAAATTAAAATCCTTTGAAATATGTTTTATATTTAAACTCAATTAATTTAATTATATTATTAAATAACTCATGCGAGTCCCGCAGATGTATTCTATTTCAAATCGCTAGGTCCTTTACCTGTTTGCCTAGTGATGGTGATGCCCTGCCTAATTCTTTTCTGACAATGCTCCACCCCTTTGACATGCTTCCTGCAAGGAATTTCTCAGTAATTAAATTATTTAATCATAAATAATCATAACAGTTAATCTTTCATCTTAATTCCATGAATTTGCAATTAACGATCAACTAACATGTCATCTTCACTTGAAATCATAACAATCAACTATCTTACCATTGCGCTAGATTATATCAAATTAAACTACCAACTGATTTCATGCGAACCTCAATGGCTATATTTCAAGCTAGGTAAAAAATTGGGATGTAACAAAATGCACAATACACTAACATGCAAAAAAAAATCAGCACTTACCTCTTGTAAATGAATTGAGGAGTGTTGCTATTGACTCCTTAATGCTCCCAATGCAATCTTATGGCCTCCCCAAATGGACTTTTGATCTCTTTGGTGCTCTTCCTTTTTGCTGGTTGCAAACCCACGGTTTTTTTTTTCTCTTCTTCTTTCTCACTCTTCCTCTCTTCTACTCATGCTAAACAATTAATAAAAGAAAGAGGAAAGGAAAAAAAAATGATTAAAAAATTATGTGTTTTAATTAGTAAATGAGTTCACTTTTTGCCTTGCCGTGCGGCCGATTCATGCGATTTTTTGCATGAATAGCATGAATGGCGATTCATGGAAAAAAATTAGTGATTTGATTCATCGTCTCCAAAAAAATCGCCATGCTTGAATCAAACTGCCAAACCGGCGATTCTAGCGATTCTCGAAACTTTGGTATATCTAGTAGAAGGATTAAAATATAACATGTTGAGCGTGGCCCAGCTTATGGGCAAAGGTTATAAGTTCGAGTTTAACAAAGGGTTTTGCAGAATAACTGACAAGACAAGCAAGCTGCTAGCTACAAGAGAACAAAGCAGAGGTAATCTTTTCCACCTTAGTATTTTTGGTAATACTTGTATGGTAGCTAAAAATGATAATAGTTGGTTGTGGCATAAGAGGCTATGTCATGTGAATTTTGAAAGCATTTTGAAAGTAGGAAGGAAGAACCATAGAAGGGGTTTATCCCTTATTACTAAACTTGACAATGTTATGTGTAAAGATTCTTAACTAGGAGAGTTGGCAAGTTCAAGTTTCTCTAGCAAGTCACTTACTTCAGAACATGTACTAGATCTAGTTCTTATTGACTTGTGTGGTCCCATGAGGATGAAGAGTGTATCTGGTGATAGTTACTTCATGTTGTTTAGTGATGATTTTTGTAGAATGATGTGGATTGTTAAGTTGAAAGAAAAGTCAGAAGCCTTCCACATGTTCAAAGTCTACAAAGGAAATGTGGAAAGGGAGATCAGTAAAGCATTGAAGTGCTTGAGATCAAACTAGGGAGGTGAGTTCACCGTGCAAGAATTTATGAGCTACTATGAGGAGCCTGGAGTCAGAAGACAATTGTCGATTCCTAGGACACCTCAGCACAACGGTGTTGCAGAGACAAGAACCAGAACCATCATGGATTGTGCTAGAACATTGATGATCCAAAACAATGTTGCACAAATTTATTGGAAAGAGGTTGTAAACACAATTGTGTATACTTTAAATAGGGTGCAAGTCAAAAAGAGGACAAGAAGACTCCTAATGAACTGTGGTTTGGACACACAATTCATTAATTACTTGAAGGTGTTTAGAAGCAAATGTTACATCAAGAGGGGTGAATACCAAGGAAAGTTTGAGACTAAAGTGATGAAGGTATCTTTCTAGGATACTCTACCAAGAGTAGAGCATACCAATGTTTGAATATTTAGAAAAACAAGATTGTGGAACCCGCCAATGTAAGGGTTGATGAATTCTTAGAGAAGAATGAGGAAGACAACAAGAAAGAACCGAAAGATTACAAGCAGTTTGAATACATCCCACTAAGTGATACAATGGAGAGAGTACCGATAGAGGTGGAACCTATACAAGAAGTTGTATTGGTACAAGCAAAAGAAGCTCAAATATGAAGAGCAAAGAGAAAAAGCACCTGAAGGGGAACCGGTGCTAGCAAAGTATGCGAGGAGGCACCACTCAGCAAAGCAAATTATTGGTGATAAGGATCCTGGAGTGATAACTAGGAGAAATATAGGATCCCTGATGGATGCCCTTGCTGATCAGGCAGATTTCTGATTTATAAAGCCAAATAATATATCCAATGCAGTTCCAAGGAGCTTACATCCAACAATGATGCCAAACTGTTGCAAATAACAGCCGTAAGACTGCAAGGAATCACGTCCCAGCTGAAAGAATCAATCTGTAACGCTGAAACCATAAATCTGCAACCTGAATCCACAATAAAGAATGGTGTACTCTATCCCTGATAGCAACGCACACTGTCTGAAGAATCCAATGCCAATAACTGTTGAGGGCTACATCCCAGCCAATCCAGAACCTGGGGTTTGTGTCCCAGATGAAGAATTGCTCTCTCAGAGCCAATTCACAAAAACAAGTTTTTCAATATGCAAAAGATAATCTTAGAATGAAGCTTCCATCTCCTTATAACCCCCTCTCAATTGCAAATCGAACCCTAAGTGTCTCCAAGTGGTGTTGTGTAGTGAAAATGTTATAATTTCTTATTTTAAAGTAGTCATGTTACTAGAAAATGACATTTTTCCTCATAGATAGAATTTCATTCACTGAAATGCCCTGAGACCAAAGAGAAAGATTTAGAGAATTTTGAGACCTTTCCAACGAGCTATCACACCATAGGATGTGCATCCAGATGAGGCCAAAAAACCCCTTATTACTCCAAAATGGCTAAAACTTAACCTTATTTAATTTATTTAATCACCAACTTAGGAAATATTTAAATATATTAAAATATTTCTCAAATGGTCCCAAAAGGCCCAAAATGACCAATCAAAAATGAATCTGACCTTGTCACCTGTCTATGACTGATGCCAGACAAGATGTGTCAACTGGTAGTCCATCCCTAAAATCTAGGGATGCTCCTAAAAAGTAGGAGAAAACCCCAATCAACCAAAATTGAGTCCCAATGACTCCCCTGCTGTGTGCACCTCTGAGAGAACTGTCACTGAACTGGGAGTTCCTCTTAAAAAATAAGAATGCCTCCTAAAAAATAGGAGATGCACTCTAAGTTTCCAAAACGTTTGCCGAGGTCTCCAAATGCCTCCTAGACAACTCCTAGTCAATCCCTACAAATTAGGAATCTCTCCTAAATTGTAGGAAACTGTTGTCTACTGCTCCAAACTACTTGGGAAGCTCATGCATGACTCTCAAAGTCCCTGGGTTGGTTCCCTCTACACTCTGCTGGCCTATGGGAACTAGATAATAGACCAACCCTGCTAGAAATGTTGTCACTAAGGAAGGGCAGAAATTGGGGACATGACAGTCCTCCCTTCCCAAAGATTGCTTGTCCTCAAGCAATGTCAATCCAACTCCACAAACATCAGGCAAGTCCATACCATAAGCAAGAATGATCCCAGGGTCCCAAGCCATCCTAGAAGGTTTGTAGTTCCATCTTCTAGAAACATTGTCTTGCATTGCACCCAAACAAGTAACCTCCTGAAAACCCGCTGAAGGAAGAGCAATCAAATACTGTACCAACTCTGTCAACTCCTCAATGAACTGCTCTCTAAAAGGACCAAACTGGAACACTAAAGGTGAAAACTCTAGTAAGCCTACATTGGCTTCCACATCCTCAACTATTGAACTGCAAATCCAAGTGATTCCAGGATTCCAAATCTGCCTCAAAAGGGAATCACCATGCTGACGCTTCGTCACTCTGATATAAATATTAGCGAACCACAAGTTGTAAAGCAACTCATTAGGACCCTGAAGCACCAATGTATCAATGAGACCAGTCCCCGGATCCCAAACCAAAATACCAAATGTGCTGAATGAGATGAAGAAGTATCTCAACCGCACTACATGAAACATACATACAATGAAGCAGACCAGCAAGGTGTGAAAGTGAGCTCCCATAAACCAGTATTCCAACCCACATGACCACCTAACAATGCTGCTATAATTCTGACCAGCAACTCGAATGATATCATAGACGTCATCATACCAATGCCAAACAACAAATGTCCCAAAGAAACACTCCTTAATGCCCTCATACTGAATCATGGATGTGGTCAATGCCAAGTCAAGTAGTAAATGATTCCAGCTTGGACAGCCACTAGTCCATAAGGAATCGAAGACTATGGAATCACCAAACAACAAAGATACCACTGCCATATCAATGGATGTAGATGCCAAACTCGAAGATGAAGTATGTATGCCATCATGAGAAAAACCAAAGCATGTGTCGTTTGTACCCAACATTGTAGGATTATCAATTCCTGAATCCCATTTGGATTTGAGAAATATTGCTCCACCCAACCACTGTGCTACTCTGATGTAAACATCTGTATACCAAAAGTGAAGCAACTCAACATGAATCCGCTAAAGAAATGCCCAACACATGTTGATACCAAGATCCCAAATCTTTGCACTGACACATCCCTCCAGCATGTTGATACTTATTATGTTGTTGTTGTCAAATTGTACCTCATCTAACCAACTAAGAATTTCACTCCAAATGAAGCCACAATTACTACCAACAACCAATGCTGTTAGGAATTCACAAATGAGCCAATCATCGGCAAGGAAAGTTTGTTGAATACTTTTCCAAGTCTTCCAAACAGCTGCTGCAACTTTACTTATATTTTCACAAATTAGTGTGCCTTCATTAAAGGTTGTTAAGTAAATGTTTTGTTTAACCATGTAACCAACGAAGTCCCTTATATTCTGATCTTGAAAGCCCAATGTAATATTTAAAAAGTCTGAATCTTCAATCAAAAGGTACATCGCTGCCCTATCATATGGAAGAGGTGATAAACCTATTGATGAATGAGAGATGTTTCTAATTCTCAACAAAGATAGGCTCTTTGTGGCTGGTCCACTAGGTATGCAATTTAATATATCATCAACTCTTGGTAGGGAAGGATCAACTTCACACTTGAACACCCCAACTTGAATGTAACCAACCCAAGGTTCAAAGTTTGACTCATGAGATGAAAGAGAATTGCTGTTCAAAGTCAGAAAATCAGAAGTATGTTCATACCTTTCCACAATGTTTTTGTAGTCTTCTCTTGCCTCTCCTGCCAAGATAGGTGACTCCTCTAAAGGTGCTGGTCCATGGGGTGTGTTCAAACGAATATAACATGTCCCATTAACTGCCTTAGCTGCCCAAAATCTGATCCATACCTCTATCTCCATAACTGATATGTTTTCCATTACTAACAAACTCCAAAGTGTAGTATGCCAAACAAACCAAACATTATCAAAATGCAATATCTTCTTAGTAAGCAGCCTCTTAGTCTCCCTAATCATCTCTTTAAGACAAGATGCTTCGTATGATCTTAACAATTGTCCTTCCATTGTAGATGATGCATGACTAACCAAATCAGAATCAATAATGTTCCATTCCACACAAATGAAAATAACACTTGTGGCTGGTCCATCAAGTGTGACACTAATATCATCATTGTTTGGAGCCTTTAAGGGGCTCTTTAAAAGAGGAACGTCATAAACTTCATGATGCAAACTAGACCAAACTGAGTTTTCTAAATCATAACTCTTTTCCTCTTCACACATCTCAACATGCTCTTCTTGTGGACTTACCTCAAGAAGCTCTTCCCTTGTATGCTCAACATCCTCACTTTCTTCCCTTGGAAGAAATAAGGATCTAATGTATGACTCTCTTTGTCTTCTTGCATTATCAAGCTGATTGCATCTTTCCTTGACCTCTTGTAAGTGTTGTCTTGCTTGGGCAGCAAGCATCTTGGCCTTCTTAGCTCTATGTGACCATCCATTGCACGTCTCTTGAGCCTTTTTCACATCTTCCAAGGTGGGGTAAACACAATCAAAACCTTTGTGGTTTGAATCCACAATATAAATCTCATGTGCAACACACTTAACTTGAGTGCCATCATAGGAAGACTCAACATCCTCATTACCTTCATGTGAAATGGATGATACCACATGACTGGAGCTACTATTGCAAAAATTAGAATAGGGATCAGACTTTGGAGACATACTTTCAGCATCCCTAATGGACTGATCCATGATTGTAATCTCTTCCAGTTTGTGATCAACTTGATGAATCAATGGTGTGCTATGTGTCTCCTCCTGATCTAGAGTTATTTTTTTTTTAGGAATCCCACATGATGACTGATTTTTGTTTTTCATAGGCTGCAACTCATAAGATAACACATCTTCATGCCTTTCTTCTGCATACCCTGCAAGTGACTGATCCATTATGGTGTTTTTATCATGAACATGGATAGGTTGACACAAATCTTCTTTCTCACATGAAAACATATCATCAACTATGGCATGGTATTCCTTTTTTGTAAGCTTAACCTTATGACAAATTTTTGGATGCATGTCAATGTAATCTTTGAAATGAAAGTTCTCCCTAACATATTGAGGAAGAGTATTATACTCCTCAAGTATGCTAATTACTTCCATTTTCCTATCTAGTGGCAATGGATCTTTTCTAGAAGAAGATGATGATCCACTAGCATGTCCAAATTTCCTTGACATAGAATCATTGAACTGCTGCAATTGAAGCTTGAATTTTTGTTGTGACTGTTCCCATTCTTTCCACAGGGTTATATCTCTTAACAATTTTGCCATAATGAACTACCACGCTGACCAACTGAAACTAACATGCCAGAGCAAAAATCGACCCTGTACTGTTAATATGAATTATCAAAACTTTTGATCCAGTACTCAGATGTCAAAATGAATTATCAAAATTTTTTAGCCAGTACCTAGATGCTGAAATGAATTATCAAAACCTTTTATCGAATACCCAGATGCCAAAATGAATTATCAAAACTTTTTAGCCAGTACCCAGATGCTGAAATGAATTATCAAAACTTTTTATCTAATACCCAGATGCCAAAATCTGTTGTGACAATTTCTCACAAACCTTACGGGCTGGCAGGATGTAGGCTCTGATACCACTGAAAGATCCCTGATGGATGCCCTTGCTGATCAGGTAGATTTCTGATTTATAAAGCCAAATAATATATCCAATGCAGTTCCAAGGAGCTTACATCCAACAATGATGCCAAACTGTTGCAAATGGCAGCCGTAAGACTGCAAGGAATCACGTTCCAGCTGAAAGAATCAATCTGTAACGCTGAAACCATAAATCTGCAACCTGAATCCACAATAAAGAATGGTGTACTCTATCCCTGATAGCAACGCACACTGTCTGAAGAATCCAATGCCAATAACTGCTGAGGGCTACATCCCAGCCAATCCAGAACCTGGGGTTTGCGTCCCAGATGAAGAATTCCTCTCTCAGAGCCAATTCACAAAAACAAGTTTTTCAATATGCAAAAGATAATCTTAGAATGAAGCTTCCATCTCCTTATAACCCCCTCTCAATTGCAAATCGAACCCTAAGTGTCTCCAAGTGGTGTTGTGTAGTGAAAATGTTATAATTTCTTATTTTAAAGTAATGTTACTAGAAAATGACATTTTTCCTCATAGATAGAATTCCATTCACTGAAATGCCCTGAGACCAAAGAGAAAGATTTAGAGAATTTTGAGACCTTTTCAACGAGCTATCACACCATAGGATGCGCATCCAGATGAGGCCAAAAAACCCCTTATTACTCCAAAATGGCTAAGACTTAACCTTATTTAATTTATTTAATCACCAACTTAGGAAATATTTAAATATATTAAAATATTTCTCAAATGGTCCCAAAAGGCCCAAAATGACCAATCAAACATGAATCTGACCTTGTCACCTATTTATGACTGATGCTAGACAAGATGTGTCAATTGGTAGTCCATCCCTAAAATCTAGGGATGCTCCTAAAAAGTAGGAGACAGCCCCAATCAACCAAAATTGAGTCCCAATGACTCCCCTGCTGTGTGCACCTCTGAGAGAACTGTCACTGAACTGGGAGTTCCTCCTAAAAAATAGGAATGCCTCCTAAAAAATAGGAGATGCACTCTAAGTTTCCAAAACGTTCGCCGAGGTCTCCAAATGCCTCCTAGACAACTCCTAGTCAATCCCTACAAATTAGGAATCTCTCCTAAATTGTAGGAAACTGTTGTCTACTGCTCCAAACTACTTGGGAAGCTCATGCATGACTCTCAAAGTCCCTGGGTTGGTTCCCTCTACACTCTGCTGGCCTATGGGAACTAGATAATAGACCAACCCTGCTAGAAATGTTGTCACTAAGGAAGGGCAGAAATTGGGGACATGACAAGAAAGGCAAGAAAGAGATAGTATGTATTCTCTCACATATGGAGCCTAAAGTTGCAAGAGAGGCTCTGAAAGATGAAGACTGGAGAAAGGCATGGAGGAGGAGATTGATCAAATAGTAAAGAATGATACGTGGACCTTGGTTGCCTGACTAGATCACAAGAACGTCATTGGTACAAAATGGGTGTTCTAAAACAAAATGAACGAAGATGGAGAGTTGGTCAGAAACAAAGCCAGACTTGTTTGTAAAGGCTATGGACAAGAGGAAGGCACAAACTACAAAGAAACCTTTGCACCAGTAGCCAGATTGGAAGGAGTCATGATACTCCACGCATTTGCAACATACAAGAACTTCAAAGTGTATTAGATGGATGTAAAGTCTGCATTCTTGAATGGAGTTCTGGAAGAGGAAGTGTACATCGAGCAACCCGAGAGGTTTGAGGATTAACAAGGTAAGAACCAAGTATGCAAACTGAGAAAAGCCTTGTACAGACTGAAACAGGCACCAAGAGCATGGTATGAAAGACTGCACTCATACTTAATAAAGATTAGGTTCATAAGAACCAATAACAACTGCAATATGTACATGAAGCAAGAAATAGAAATAAGTTTGTTGATCACAAAGATTTTTGTGGATGATATCATCTTTGGAGGAGATGATAAGCTAAGTGTTGATTTTGCTAAAGCCATGAAGGTGTTTGAAATGTCTAGGATCGGAGAAATCAAGTTCTTCATTGAACTTCAAGTGTCCCAATTAAAATGAGGGATCTTCATAGGCCAAACAAAATATGTGAAGGAAATAATGAAGACGTTTGGTATGGAGGAAGCAAAACCGGCAGGCACTCCAATGGTGATCGGTTGCAAGCTCTCAAAGGAGGATGAAAGCCTTGAAGTCAATGAAATGCTTTACAGATCCATGATTGGTAAACTGCAGTATGTAATACACAACAGATTGGACATGGCACAAGCGGTTGGCTAGTGGAGAGATTTTCGACCAACCCAAACGAATCACACATGATAGTTGTGAAGAGGATCTTCAGGTTTCTAAAGGGTACTGAAGAGTATGGCCTATGGTACCCTCACAAAGGAAACTTTGAGCTTAGTGTCTTTACTGATGCTGATTGGGTGGGGAACATAGATGATAGAAAGAGCCCAACTAGTGGTGCATTCTTTTTTGGAGGAAGGCTGGTCGCATAGACTAGCAAGAAGCAAAATTGCATATCGCAGTCAACAACTGAAGCAAAATATGTTATTGCAGCGATGAATTGTACTCAGGTTGTTTAGATCAAACAACTGCTTGAAGGGATTAAAAATAAAATGGAGGAACTTGTAGTTATCAATGGTGATAAGACTAGTGCAATTAATATATGTAAAAATCTGGTTATGCACTCAAAGACAAAGAACATATCCATCAAGTACCATTTTCTAAGAGAACAAGTGCAAGCAAAAGAGATCAGGTTGGAATATGTACCAACCAAGGAGCAACTGGCTGATATCTTTATAAAGCCTCTTCAGAAGGATACTTTCTAATATCTAAGAGAAAGGTTAGTGGTCTTACCCCTATCTAGCCTGAACTAAGCGCAGACAAGCATACATCAATCCATGATGAAGAAACAAAGAAGTCTAAAGGTGGATTGACGAGAACAAGAGACTATTCCATAGAAGGGGCAGTTGAGAGACCAAAAGAGAAGAAAAGATGGTTGCCTTTGGCATTGCTGTCAAAGGGGGAGAAGTTGAGAGGAGCAGAAGCAGAAGAAAAGTTGAGAGGAGTAGAAGCAAAAGAACAAAGGGGAGCATAGCAACAAAAGAACTAGTGTGTGAAAGATGAGAGGAGCCACGGAACGATCAAAGCATGTAAATGCACTATCTCAGGCGGAGATGCTTAAAGAAGGAAAGCAAGGCAGCAAAATAGTGTTTCCATCAATGCCAAAGGGGCAAATTGTTGGCATAAGTGTCTTGAAGACTGAATGGTAGATAGACCGGTAGACTTAGTGATCAAAGTTGTTGTCATTATGTCAACACATACGAAGGAACCAAGACTGGTAGAGGAACGATCGACAAATCATATTGATGTGTGATTGTTGTTCACAAGGGTGATCAGAGAAGAAAAGAAGTGCGGACCTAGCGAAGGCGATGACAAAGTTGATCCACTTAGACAAAGTATGCTAAGTGAAGTTCGTGTGAGTAGAAGGAAATTAAGCGGAAAGGAAAGTAGATACACTAATGAGTTGGATTGGTTAGGTCAGCAAGGAGAGCATGGAAAAAGATACTCGTGATTGCCTAGTCATGTAGAGGGTAAGAGTGCACTCAACATCGCATTTAATGGTGATGTGGGAATGGATCAAGGAATAGTCAAAAGAATTCAAATTTGAATTCTTTCCAACAAAAGCAAGTCATCGAGGAGACATGACACCTGTGACTCTTGTATAAAGACGCTACATCTAACAAGAGGTTGGCACTATTGCACAAGGAAGATGAGCTAGTAGTAGGGGGGAGAATTCAAAATTTCAATTCACAGATTAGGGTTTCCAAGAAAAGCTGGAAGAAAGTATAAAAGGAGGTAGAGTTAAAAGAAGAAACGTTAGATTATTGAGTGATTAGCCAAAGAGCCAAAAGAGCCGCGCTAAGCGGAATCTCAAGGAGTAAAGGAGAGTGACAAGAGTGAAGTCACCTTCGAAGAATTATCATTTTGTGAAGAAGCTAGCAAGCCCGTACAACACAAGGTTATCGTGTGCAAGAGCAAGGAGAGCCAAGCGCACAAGTGATCGAGGTATGATGTTGCGGAGCTAAGAGAAGACAGAGCATAGTTCTAGACAGATCAATAGTGTTGAAGAAGGATCTATTTCAAGATAAGTGTAGTAGCTATCTGTTAGATCATTCCTTGCTGTTTACTAACCTTTGTAATAGTAAATCCCATTGAGGGTGGACCCTAATAGGTTCTTTGTATAAATCCCCTAGCAGGGTGACTTATTAACTTGTGTTCTAAAGTCCTTTAAGCAGAGTGCTCTTAACAGGACAAGACTTTAACAAGTCTCATCAAAATCCTTTAATCAGGTGACACCTAACAATGTATTTGTAATCTTTTAACAGGAATAAGCTCTTGACCAGACACACTTCAGAAGAGTGCAAGCTTTGTGAGGGTCGACTCACAAAGTTGCCACGAGATAAATATTGTGTTGTGTTACTATTTTCATGTTCCTTTTTCTTGCTTAGTCCTGACTAGTTACGTTATAACTAGCACAAACCCGAAGATAAGTGTGTAGTGTGATTAAGAGTAAAAAATTGAAGCTAGTGAGTATATTGTTTCAGCCTTGCTCTCAGTGTACTAACTTGTGGTAGGACCAACATTAATAACTTTAGGTTTGCTTGTCTTTCTTCATTCATCTTTCTTTTGTACTTTATGTTCAGTTACTATTTATTTCTGAGGGCTTTATGAGTTCTGGAAACCTATTTGTTTTGTTTATTCACAGACATCAATTTAATTTTTCTTTCTAATTTTTAATGGTTATCACTTATTTCAAATGTGAATTTCTTTCTTGCCTTTGTAGAACTCTAACATAGCATAATTTGTATTGAATGTAGTTGGACAAGATTGTTGATGTTGGGACTATCAGTAGGAATTGGATTGATGTGCCTGTTATTAACTTTAGAGTAGCTCGAAATTCATGTGCCCCTCCTCAAGCACACATCCCCATATCCAATATGGATACATATTCGATACGGCCTAGATACATGTTGAACACTATACCCATGTGTGCCCATTAAACCTTGATTTTCCAACCATGCCAAGTACTATGTGATTTGATCTATTTGAAATTTCATGTAAATCTTCCCAAACATAATAAAAAAAGAACTTCATTCATGCAATTCTTAATTTTTTTTTGGTATAAACAAAACATACACCAAGTGAAATGTGTTTAAGCTTCAGCAACCCATTTTTTTCAGTCATCTTCTAATGGGACTCTATTGTTTTGCGTTAAAGTGTTAGATTAACTCATTTATGGGTCTAGACTCTATACTGCTATTAAACTAATGAAAATATCCTTTAATTGTTAGGATTTTCCTAGAAAATAGAGATAACAACAATAAGGAATAGCCAAAAATAGATGCAAGAGACACAAAAATATCTTGGGAAAATCCTTCTAGAATGAAGGAAAAAAATCCAACCACACAACAAAAGATCTTTATTGATATTAAAATGCAAAAGTACAATGCCTTTCACTTGAGGTGATATATATTAATATAACTTAAGGAGAGACTCTTCACATTCTAATCGAAGGTCTCTTTATTTTCCCTAAAAATAATACTTTATTTTCAAATACAACTCTTCGTATTTCTATGTCTCAATGCATGTTGTGTGAAACATGTCACTATATTTAATATTACATTTTTATCATAAATGTCCTTTTCAGATGAAGGTGACCATAACGGTATTAATGCCCGGAGATAAAGATATCTATCGCAGCTACAAACTCCAACACTCCCTCTTAGCTAGAGAGAGATCTTTATCTGAACAATCACACAAGGCTGCAACCAAAATGTAATCTAATCACATAGATCCTATAAAATTTCATGAAATCACTCAATACGAAAATCCTGCAAGAAACACAATTGGATTCTCTTATGACGCTAAGAGAAAATTTACTCATGGAATCACTCAACATGATAGACTTGAAACAATTACTCATAAGCATGGAATAACTCAACATGATAGATTTGAAACATTTACTCGTAATCGTGGAATCACTCAACATGATAGATTTGTGAGAATCCCAGCCAAGCCTTTAATCATAGATTCTCTCCACATGATGTCATCATGGATTCTCTCCATGTGATGATCACTACAAGAGCGAAAGAGTTATCATAGCTGATTCTTACAATCTTATTTGTTCACACAAGAATAGAAACAAGCATAATGAAAACAAGAGTTAGTTCCATTTAAGTCTCAAATATTACAAATACCACAAGCATCATAAGCATAATGTCATCATGGATTCTCTCCATGTGATGATCACTCCAAGAGCGAAAGAGTTATCATAGCTGATTCTTACAATCTTATTTGTTCACACAAGAATAGAAACAAGCATAATGAAAATAAGAGTTAGTTCCATTTAAGTTTCAAATATTACAAATACCACAAGCATCATAAGCATATATGAGAATGAAGGGGATTCCATAAGCACTAACTCTTAATTATGAAGCCTCCCTTTGAAGCTAAAACTTCTCCCTCTTAATTATTGCCTTTCTTGTTGCATCCTGCAACAAAGAGAGATGTTAAGAACTCATAAGATCAATTATAATGACGAGATCAATTCCAAAAGAAAACACTAAAGAATTTATAATCAGTATCCAAGATATAGTCAAAGAATACTTATCTCTTTGCACAAGAACTCAGCTCTCCCATAAAGCATTCTTACACTGTAAAATAATGTGTTCTTGGAAAGACTGAATATGAATTCAATGCAATCCTTAATTCTGATTTAAGAGAATACATCAATAGCTTGCTGGAATCAAATCATCTTCATGCCCTTTGATATATGATCTATACTCATAGAATAATGTATGGAATACATGTTTCTTTCCACAATATTGCTCACATACAAAACACAATAAAACTTCTCTGATCAATTATCAATGCTTGATTGTTGATCAGAATATTGTTTCACATCTCAGTCCAGTTGTCTCATCAGAGCATATCCAGAAATTTGCAAATGGTAACAATTATCCCAGCCAGTCTAGAATACTTCTCATACACATATGAGATTGATTAATCGCCCCCAGTCAGCATAATCACAAATGACTCTGATAAGTTTATAACTAGAAGAATAAAATTGAAGACCTCTATCAACAACACATTCAACTGAGATCTTGCACATCCATGCAAATAATCACGTCACAAAATTATGACACACAAATAGAGTTGACACAGATATGGAACTTATACAAGCTGATGTACAGAACTATTATAAGCACAGATTGAAACTCTTCTCAGCACACAACGCCATACTAAGGAATCATATAGAGAACTCTTTAGTTTCTACAGAAACAAAGCCTACACATATGCATGTGACTTAATAATTCACATGTCACACAAGAAGCTACCAAAATAATTCACTCAAAATGAGATCCCAGTTCCTCCTTTTTCATGCACAGGTCTCTTCAACTTTTATGATAAATAATGGCATGTACTTTCAGCTACACTTTATGATAGTCATCGATATAAAAACTCCTGCAAAAAATATAAATCTCATATTTAACAGGGCAAAGGAAATACTGATAGAATTATAAACAAGGAATATTTGACGTCTCTTGAGAAACGGTAGACTTAAAAAAAAGGGTGACAGAGACTTGCGAAATAGAGGAGCCCAGTCACTAGAATAAATTAAGGTGACAGTTATAACTAAGAAACTCCAAACATAAATGGAAACATGGCAAATCTGACAATAGAAGAACACCATTGAATGACTGGACGTTAGTGCCACGACAGCCTTCGATAGAGCAAAGAGGGGAAATAAAGCGATGACACTAAATGGAAACAAATGACTGCTAGCACACAATATCATATGGCTTGGAAAGAAATAATAAATCCAAATGATACTCTACAATGAAAACAAGAGGGCACTCAAAACAAATACTGCACAAATCCCAATAAATTTATGATAGACAAAACATATACTCTGATGATTCCACTAAAGCAATAAATAATAAATGCTAATGGAAGAACCCACAGCTCATAATGCATAGACTGCCACCAAGGAACATAAACTACAAGCCCAAAAGAAAGAATACATCAGCAATTACCAAAAAAAATCTTTCAAAAGGCAAGGCAAAGAGTTTTACAAACATTAACACTTCCTTATATGCTGTAATCTGACCATGCTCTGATACCATGTTAGGATTTGCCCATAAAATAGAGATAACAGCAATAAGGAATAGCCAAAAACAGATGCAAGAGACACACAGAAATATCTTGGGAAAACCCTTCTAGAATGAAGGGAAAAAAACCAGCCACACAACAAAAGATCTTCTTTATTGATAATAAAATTCAAAAGTACAATGCCTTTCGCTTGAAGCGATATATATAACATAAAGAGAGACTTCACATTCTAACCGAAGGTCTCTTTAATTTCCCTAAACATAATACTTTTATTTTCAAATAGAACTCATCGTACTTCTATGCCTCAATGCATGTTGTATGACACATGTCACTATATTTAATATTACATTTTTCATAAATGTCTTTTTCAGCTGAAGGTGACCATAATGGTATTAATGCCCGGAGATAAAGATCTCTATCGCAGCTACAAACTCCAAGACCAATAACTTAGAAAATTGTGTTAAATATATGCGTATGTGTTTCTTTATCAATGTTGTATCCATTTGTATCCATATCGGGGCTCTTGAAAAATTGGTTGATCCGTATACAATGCCATATCTGTATTTGTATTTGTTTTGTTTCCTTGCAACTTTGATTAACATATTAGTAAATGTGATTTGTTCTTAGTCGGACCTGATTTCCTCTAGGATAGACATTGGCAGTAGATAGTGCTCAGTTGCACCAAGATACTCACATGATGCAACTACACTAGTTACATGCAATGTCCCCTTCTGTAAATGTCGTAGTTTTTGCTCTGAATCACAGATTCCAAGTAGATCAAGAAGTAGAATTGAATTAGTAGCATCATGTACTAAGTTGAGATCCTCCAATCATTAAAAAATTACAATAATGTCAATTTATTACTACTAGGGTTGGAGAACATATATTGATGATCATCTTAATCATGTAATATCTATAATTTAAAATCTAGGTTCAATCATAATATTCTGGATAAGGGAACACAATAGGGTACCTGAAGCAATCCTCTACCCTAGACCCAAGAACAAACATCTTGTTCCTCTTGGCCTCATCTAGCCTTATGCCTTTCCTACTTCATGAGGTGGTGCACCTAGTGAGGTCTTTGTATCTTCTCTCCCTACTCCTGCCACTTTATTTACCATCTATGATTGAGATCCCATGGAATCCATCTCAATAATCAACCATTGTTGAGGTTGGTGAGGAAGTCACAATGGGGTGTCTGAAGCATCCTTCCTGCCTAAGCCCAAGGGCAGGCAATTCCTTGCATCCCCTTGGCCTCATGGGACTGTCCATCACCACCATGAGGTGGGGTGCTTAGAGAGGACCTCATATTGATAGTTTCTCCCACATACTCCTTAACTAAGCTCATGGTTAGTTGCAAGAAACTGACAGATAGATTGGAAGTCTAGTCATTCCACATAATTATTAATGTCAATTTGCTCATTGAATGCATTACTACACGTATTATAGCCAATTATATCAAATGATACATAACACATACATATTTATGCATATCACAATTGAACAATATTTCCCCAACTTGCAATAGACAATATTTTACTGATTTGATTGCTTTTATATATATATATGGGAGGGGTCAAACTGCTCATGTAGATGCTGCTCTTGGGCTTAGGTTGGACAACTAGGAAGATTAAGACTGCCATCTAAGTAGACCATTTTGATGGATGCCAAAGTTCTACCATTAAGGCCAAGAGGGCCAAAGTTCCATTCTTGGGCTTAGGTTGGACAACCAAGAGGATTATTGAGATTGTTATCTAAGTAAAACCACTTTGATGGATGCCAAAGATCTGCCACCAAGGCCAAGAGGGCCATAGTTTCGCTCTTAGGCTTAGTTTGGACAACTAAGGGGATTGAGACCGCCATTTAAGTAGATCACCTTGATGGATGCCAAAGAGGGCCAAAGTTCTGCTCTTGGGATTAGGTTGGATAGTTAAGAGGAATAAGATTGCCATCTAAGTAGACAAACTTGATGGATGTTAGAGTTCTGCCATCAAGGCCAAAAGGGCCTAATTTATGCTCTTGGGCTTAGGTTGGATAATTAAGAGAAATAAGATTGTCATCCAAGTAGATCACCTTGATGGATGCCAAAGTTCTGCCATCAAGGCCAAGAGGGTCAAAATTCCACTCTTGAGCTTAGATTGGACAAGCTAAAAGATTAAGATTTCCATCTAAGTAGTCGACCTTATTGGATGTCAAAGTTCTACCACCAAAGGGGCCAAAGTTCCACTCTCGGGCTTAGATTGGTCAAGTTAAGGATTCCACTATGGTTCCCTAGCTTTCCTATCATGTTAAGCTAGTTAACTATTAGGGATGAGGTCTAAATAGGGAAGCAAAGCAAGCTCCCTGCTAAGTAGACCACCTTGTGTGGATGTCTAATATCTATCATTGAGGCCAAGGGGCCAAAGTTCTGATCTTGGAATTAGTATGAGATTTGCTTGGACTAACTTATCATGACTCAAATTTTCTTTGAAACTTATACATTTGTCTGTACTAATGTTCACTTTGTGGTTGCAACATTCATAGTCAAAGACCTAATGAGGAAGTAAACTCTTGCAAATCAATACCCTAACCTTGGCTTATTGCGCATTGCAGTTATAGGGCTGAGATGCTTTGTGTCTTCATGCATTAATGTGTATACTACAAGTATGGTTCGCATTTTTATGCGTTAATGTGTATATTACAGGTATGCTTCGTGTCCTTGTGCATTCTAGTGTATGATCCATGTTTTGTATGCTACTTAGATGACCTAAAGAGGATCTAGAGATATTGAGCAACCTATACTCAAGTTGTGTTGTAGAAGCTATTCACATAGAAGAATTCATATAAAACTGTTATTTCTTGAGGACAAACAATTTTGGGAGGGGAGGATTGTTATATCCCTCATTTGAAACCCTAATTATATCCACTTTGAAAACAAGACTTCACAATAAAACAATAATAAAATTAAAACATAATAGATCAATAATAATATTAAAATATAAGATTCAATGAATAATATAATTGTATTATATTATAAGTAGATAATAATATTGTAAATATAAATATAAATGTAAACACTACGTATACACACAAACATATTTAAATCTAAGTTAACAATGCTGGTTTTGATGCTAATATTGTAAATATAAATATAAATGTAAACACTACGTATACACACAAACATATTTAAATCTAAGTTAACAATGCTGGTTTTGATGCTAATGTGGGTGCGGGTGCAGGTGTTGATGCATGGATGCGTGGATTTTTTTTTGGGGGATTTTGGATGCGTTTGGGTGTGTCCATATATATAAATATAACATAATTTATGTATGCAAAGAAATGCAAGAAATATACAAAATGAAAAATAAACCATTCCATGGCAATTAACATATGCAAAATGCCAAAATGGAGACCAAATGAGAAGAGAGCCCAACTGCAAACAAAATGAGAGGAATGAGCAATGAATGGCCTATATTAGGGCCGTTTTAGGGTTTTGGGGCAAAAAGGAGACAAAATATAATAAAAAACCATTATAACACATGTTTTATTGTGTCACCTAAGTGACTTGGTGCCTAAAAAGTCTGGATGCTTTGTTGATTCACTCGGATGCTTGATGAATGCTTTCCTAAACATCCCGCAAGCAACCATAGGCAGAAGCCACGCTTCTTGCCCACCTTCGTGACACTTCCAAAAGCATCCACGCATCCTTGTGCATTCGCTCCTACACCCTGACAAAATTGCCAAGCATCAATATCTTAGATTTAAATAATAATATTAAAGTACAAAGATATATAAATTAATTAATTATAATATACATGTATGTATATATATATATATATATATATATAGAGAGAGAGAGAGAGAGAGAGAGAGAGAGAGAGAGTGGATTCACATGTAAATGGGTCCTCCCTTGCCTACTCAACAATCATTGACTTGAGTGGAACCCCCTCCACTCTCCACACCCCCCCCCGCCCCCCCCCTCCCATAGCAATTAACATATGCAAAATGTCAAAATGGAGACCAAATGAGAAGAGAGCCCAACTGAAAACAAAATGAGAGGAGCAATGAATGGCCTATATTAGGGCCATTTTAGGGTTTTGGGGCAAAATGGAGACAATATAATTAAAAAAACCATTTTAACACATGTTTTATTGTGTCACTTAAGTGACTTGGCGCCTAAAAACTTCGGATGCTCTACTGATTCACCCGGATGTTTGATGGATGCTTTCCCAAGCATCTCGCAAGTATCCACACTTCTTGCCTGAAGGATTTGAGCAATACAATTCCACAAAGCCCAAAGAATACCTGCATATAAAAACCTATCACAAAGAACAAAAAGACAAGAAGAGGCAAGGGTTTTGCTTTGAAAATATTCAAATTGTATACTTAGAAATGAAAAAGATAACATATAATTACAAAAGATCAATTCTTATAGAAGGAGATCAAAACTCGAAAAAAGAGCAACCTAAAAGGGAAAAGCCATTTAATAATTACTAATTAATTATTAAATGAGAATGCAGAAGTGCATAAAGTGAAATCTTAAGAAGGGAGAAAAGGTAATTTAATAAATTAAATTAAATTAAACTTTTTTTCTAACACCCCCCCTTAAGATGAGCAACAATGTAGCTACAAACAATGCAGAAAGAGAAAGAAAACTACAATGCAATGCGGAAAGCAAACTTGGGTCCCAACAACAAGGCCTGATGAGGTACCCAATCACACTCAAATCCCTATGAAACGAAGAAATAGAGAAAATCCAGTAGGAAAAGCCCTACTTCAAAAAGAGATAGAAAATGATGCACAAATGAAATATCTAAAGAGAATATCTCAAGACCATAAGTACAATGAAAGCCTCCATGACAAAAGCTTGAGACTCCATAGCCCCCCCAAAATGACATAACTCTTGTGTCGATGAACATACCAATGTGGCTCAAATTTGAAGGAAACAAAGGCAATGGACAAGGCTGATAAAACCCATGTATGTAAGGTGTAGCTGGAAGTCCTAGCTGATGCTCAAAGGAGAAAGCATGATAATCTTGAAATGGAATCTCCAATGGAGGTGGGATAACAGGTGTGTTGAATCTGTCATTTGAGAGGAGATGTGTGTCCTCTGATATATCCTCAACAACTGTAGTAGGTGGTTCGATGATTGGAGCTGCAATAGTAGACAATGCTGAAGAGTAATCCTGTGCAAGAGATGGAATCTGAACAAGAGGTAGAGGTGTAGAAGTCACAACACTAGTCTCAGGAACAACACATAAGTTCAAGCAACCTGACTTCCCCTCAGTAGACTCATGAAAAAAGAGAGTGAGTCTCCAATAGTGGAGATGGTGGACCAAAATGTGAGAAGGAATATAGGCAAGAAGCATGATCAACAGTTCCTGTAGCAATAATATTGTCTATCTCACTATCTCTGAGGTGCATTGAATCTTGTGCAAACTCAATTGTCTTCCCTATCCCACTGTGTGTAATTTGATAAATAGAGAGAAAGTTAGAGGACAAAGATGGAACACAAAGTACATAATGAAATGTACCATCATCAATGTCAATAGAACCTTTCCCACATACAGTCATAACAGTGTTGTTCCCCATCAAAATATGTGGAGTAGGAGAAGCCCCAAAAGAAGAGAGCAAATCTTGAGAAGATGCCATATGGTGTGAAGCACTTGAATCCAATAACCATCTAGAAGAATGAGGAATAGTAGTTGCACATAATGCATGACCCTTTCCTATATCTTTACTAACTGAAATGATGATGATGAAGAAGATTTGTGAGAAGTAGAAGGAATATCAATGTTGCTCTTCTGAAGGAGAGCTGTCAAATCTGAAACCTATTTGGCATAGCCATCTAACTTTTTCTCATAGCAATGTGACTCATCATGATTAGGCTTATTACAATAAGCACACTTCGGTCTTTCTGGCTTTGGTTTACCCCCTTTAGGAGGAGGTGGCCTTGATGAATTGTGAGTGCTAGAATCAATCCGAGACTCTATAGAATGAGCTTTCTGTGTCTTCTCCTTCGTCCCTAAAGATGGCCGAGCTACCAATGCATAAATCTGTGAGCCTGTGAGAGAATCCAACTGAGAGAGCTTAGCTTGTTCTCTAGTCAAATGATCACAAAAATCATCAAAGGATGGCATGGTAAATCTATTACCCAAAGCATCTTTAGTGGAATATAAGGTAGAAGCAAAAATTTGAAAGTTTCCACAAAGCTTAGAAAGATTAAGATAAATGCACTCAGTATCAGTCTTGGTCTTCCCACAACACTGCAATAAAAATCTTTGTTGATTGAACTTCATCAAGAAGTCCACAATGGAAGGAAAAAAATTCGGTACAAGAGAGGTAAGCTCTGCCTCAATCTAAAGTGCCCTGACCTCATTCACTGTACCAAACAAGCTTTCAATCTTGGTCAACATAGCTAGAGGGGTATTGCACCCATCAAGATGAAATTGTAGACTATTAGATACTTGTAAAGCAATCAACCCAATTGCCTCATCCATCTTGTTCCTGTGCTGGATGACCTTAAAAGGTCTTTGTAAAATTGGTTGCACTGCATCTAAACAAGAACACAACCCTTTGACCGAAGAAACCGTGTCATCAAGGTCTTCCATGTGTGATAGTTATGAGGGATCAAAAGTTCTAGACAATATGAGGTCTCGGTCATTGTTTTAAAAGGTGTTGGATTGTTTTTTGCAAGCAAAAAAAATGACCAAATGCTTAAAGTACTATGTCCACACAATATTACTCCAAACTAATACCAGATCTAGAAAGTAGACGAAAAAATTATGCACTTAAAAAAATAGCACCTGAATATGTGTCCATATGAGCCCGAACGAAGACTTTGAAGTTGCAAAAATTGAGATTTGCAATTTTTCAGAAAAATTAGGAAAATAGATTACAAACAACCTGCAACAATGTGTAGATCACGAAATTCTACCCCAAAAAAAACCAATTTCTTGGAAGGAGTCCATATGAGTGAGATATCGTTGTTTGAAAATCACCTCTATAATCATTTTTTCTGAATTGCGGTCGTTGCACCTCCAAAAATCAAAGAAAAATGTCAGATCTGTTTTGTCAAACCCTTGTTCTCCTTTTTTTCCAAATACTGAACAAGCTATAGCAAATCTCGCTTTGATACCATGAAGGATTTGAGCAATACAAATCTACAAAGCCCGAATAATACTTGCATGTAAAAACCTGTCACAGAGAAGAAAAAGACAAGAAGAGGCAAGGGTTTTGTTTTGAAAATATGCAAATTGTATTCTCAGAAATGAAAAAGATAAGAGATAATTACAAAAGATCAATCCTTATAGAAGGAGATCGAAAAAGGGTAACCTAAAAGGGAAAAACCATTTAATAATTACTAATTAATTATTAAATGTGAATGCATAAGTGCATAAAGTGAAATCTTGAGAAGGGAGAAAAGGTAATTTAATAAATGAAATGAAATTAACCTTTTTCTCTAACACTCCCCACCTCCGTGACACTTCTAAAAGCATTCACACATCCCTTTGCATCTACACCTGCACCCTGACCAAACTGCCAAGCATTGGTATCTTAGATTTAAATAATAATAGTAAAGTACAAAGATATATAAATTAATTAATTATAATATACATGTATGAATATATATATAGATAGATAGAGAGAGAGAGAGAGAGAGAGAGAGAGAGAGAGAGAGAGAGAGAGTGGCTTCACATGTAAATGAGTCCTCCCTTGCCTACTCAGTAATCATTGACTTGAGCGGAACCCCCTCCACCCACCTCCCCCACCACCCCCAATTGGGAGTAGTAAACAATTAGAGTTGATTAAAGGTGTTCAGACTCATTGCAATGGAAAGGTCCGATGCCCAATAAAAAAGACAAATTTGTCTGCCCAATTGAGAATGGTATAAAGGATGCAGAACATGGGTGTACCTAAATTCATCCAAAGAAGAGCAGTACATGGAATAGTCAGAGAAAAAGTCATCAGGGAGATAACAGTCAACAAACATTTGCAGAGCAAAAAGTTAGGAACATAAGACGGGGAAGAACCAAATGGAGAACTAAGAGTTTGGCAGAGTATATACACAAAAATAGGTAAGTATCTTGAATGAGCACATGAGGAGTTCTTGGAGAAATTTAAAACGGTCATGGAATTTGACGTAGGAGCACCCTGGGTGCAAGGGCAATCTTGCATCACCCAAAAATATTTTATTTTCAGTCTTTCTATTTTAATAAGGACTAGTAGATAGGGTGGTTACTATTTATGGGAACTTACTATTTTTAGTAAGTTTGTCATACGAGTTCGGAATGTTCTCATTTTCTACAGGAAGGTTCATTTTAGAGTTGTAAGCCTACCATAAAATTCTCATTGCTCAAGCATTAGTATCAAGAAGTTATTACAGATTTTCGGTGGAAAAATTTGCAGAAAAATCTTCAGGCTCATTGTTGGAGGCTTTAGAGTGCCTGAATGAGGTCTGAAAACTCGATGGAAGGGCGCTAGCACAATTTCAAGTCTGTAGATCAGAATTTGGTGTTTCCGAAAAGTGGTTATAATAGCCAATCAGAGCAACGGTTCGTGAGTTATGGCCTTTGGAAGTTGGGCTACCCAAATTTCTAAAATAATTTGTCAAAGATGTATTTGGCCGAGTCTGTGTGTATTGTTAGGGTCTATCGGCCTAGGTATTAAGTTTGAGCATCTAGAACCTTTCCGAGCAGCATAAAACTGCCTATTTAATAAAGGCCCAAACATTTTCTAGGAGGCCTCTGGGTGATAGTTTGCAGCTTGTCTTGCAAATTATTGTACTGAAGGCGCCCATGTGGGTTAGCATATTGTACTTATAAATTCTATAATTCCGCATTTGCGGTGCAAATAAGAAGTCCATATTTTGTTCTCGCATTTGTTGTTGTTTCTTTGTTTCTGTTATGAGTTTATGATATTAAGGGGAGTACCTTGCATCAGAATTGGCTAGGAAAAGTCACTCAAGGTGGAATTTGTATTACCAGCCTAGATATGATTAGTCATTATTGCTATGCTCATGATAGACTAAGGCATAATAATAATGCCATAAAGATAGTGTTAGTACACATATGGACCCAGATTTTAAACTTTCAGTTTCAGGTTTTGAACCTCTCTGAAGTACTTCGAACTTGGTTCAAATTGGTTCAAATCAGTTCAAAGTGGTTCGAAATGCAAATTTGTTAGTTCTGTCTCAGTTCAGAATTCTGTCTTAGTTCATAATTCAGGTTCAAATTCTGTCAGTTCAACATTTTCAAGAAAGGGCAAAAGTACAGATCAAAATGGGGATTAGGTTCGAAGTGGTTCGATGGTTCAAAGTAGTTTGAAGTGGTTCAACAGTCCGAAGTTCAAATGTAGATTGAAATCAGGTTTTGAAAGTGTAGTTTCAGTTCCTCAAATTCAGACTGATAACTCCAAATGTCTAACTCATTCGGCTCAGACTCAGTGATTCAGAGATCTAATTAGAAGACTAGGTTCAGTACAACAATTCCAAAATACAGATTCAAAAGCTCGACCATCACCCAAGAAGTGTATTCCCTCAGTTTGATCACGTTAGTTCATGGGTATGATTTCAAGTTTTTGATCATAGACCCATATAACAAATTTGATTAATTAAATTTTGTCAAGATACAGACAATTAAACAACTAATGAAGACTTTTCATAATTTGCATGGATACTCGGGTTTGAGAGTGGATAAAAGTTACAATATGTCAAAGGTTGATGCTTTGAAATGTTAAAAGAAATAACTTTCCAGCCATATATTCATAGTTGGACATGCCCCTTGTGCAGATGTAAAGGGATGCTCTCGAGCTATTTGACATTATATCTAGGGTGCAGCACGGGCGGCATTCCAAGCATGAAGAATCGACTTATGATGAAAAATGCAGTAGCATTCAAAAATAAAAAGTCATCGGGGTCGGCCACAAACCCATTATCATGGATATGTTGATAAAAAGGCACACATGAACTGACATATCATAAGGAAAGTATGCACATCTCTACATAGAAAAGCAAAGCTTGAATGGTAGGCATGTGGGCTCGACTCTCTTAAAAGAAGAGACAACTTGCGGATATACTCAATTCCCGAAAAACATAAGGCATCATATAAAGAAAAGAGGCAAAATCTGCGTAATCAGCTAAAGAAAACCGAGCCCGAACGATAAGTATATGAGCTTGACTCCCTTAAAAGGATAAACAAGCTCTTCTTTTCCTTGATAACAAGTCGGGTATTTAACTGCCATCTATTCTCGGCTCGAGTCACTTTCAGTGCTGACACCGAAATTGGTCATGAGCAGATGCAATGGGGAGAAAATATGAAGCATCTCGAAGAAGGAATCCACGTATGCAATTGAACCAAGCTCTTTGGTTTTATTTATGTGAACTTGCAGCTATGGTGGATCATATAGAATCGCGAATATGGGATGACCGAATTGGACATTGATGCGGCATCACCCACAAAAGAAGTAGAGGCCATCTGATAACTTGCAAAGCAGATTATTATCATCAATATGCAGAATATCAGAAGTGTTTTGAATTGATGACATCTCTTCTTGAGGGGGATCCTTTTCATTTAAAGTGCACATTAGTACATATAGAAACAGATGTGAAACTTGGTCGCAAGAATAAGCTTTATCTTATGGCATGTAATCTGGTGAAGGACTATCCATAGAAAGCTATAACATGGTTTGCGGTTGGTTGCTACTACTGTATATGGCAATTTGACCAAGATTATCAGTATGAGTGACACGGATAATCTGTGTGCCAAGCCCGAAGCTTAAAGATGAATTTACATTGCACACAATGAGAGGCCCCAATGGAAGTCGCAGATGTTCATGTTTAGTCGATGGTTTCAGAACAATGCTCCACATATGGAGATCACCAAACACCAATAGTGCATTCCAATTCATCCTTGTTTGAATTATCAATATCATTGTGCAAGAATTCAAATTTGAACTGCAAACTTTCTCTCCTCACAAATTAATGGAGTCTTTGTGAATTACCTTCAATTCAAATAAGCTTAGGGGTAATTGGGTGTCCCTAGAAGTTAACAAAGGCAAGTTCATGATTTGTAAGGTGAACGAATCTTAAGGATATGACAATGGTTCAGATAGATTCGTGAAAAATGTCAAACTATATGCCAACAAGCGCACATCATGTAAATGGCAACCAAGGTGTGGAGGATTGACATGTCAGCATATGGGGAGGCCAATATTCTATTGGCAACCATCTTCGTGGATGTTGAAACAACAGGTATTGGCTGAGGCGGTGGTCATGACTTATCTGGTTACGCTGCTGCTCAAGGTTGTATTCAGGGTTGGGAGTGATTCAGAGATCTGAGATAAACCCGATTCAGGGGAAACAAATTGAGTGAATTCCAAACCTTCATGGATAAACTTCTGGGATCAAGTCCATTCATAACAAGAACACTCAGAGCCCATTCCCATTCTCAGTTTCATTGTAATATGAAGTCCTCATTTTCAAATTGTATGCCACCTGTTAGCATGCATATATTATAGGGGCCTCGAATTTGCAAAGATATAAGATAATGTTTATAATGATATAAATACATGGAAAAGGGGAAAACAGAAGGTTTTTCAAGATTCAGTTAGGGAAACTGAAAAGTTTTCACGGGAAATGAGAAGATAGTAAATAAGCCAGCAGCAGTAAGAGGAGGGGTTCGATTCTTTTCTCTCTCCGAGACTGCAGACTATGGGCTACAGCAAGAGGAGAGATTTTTCCAAATTTATTCCATTTTCTTGTGGGGCTGAGGGAGAAAGAGCAAAGTTTTGTTTATTTTTCTGAACTGTGTGTTGGAAAATAGGGGATATTTTGATTTTGAATGTAATGCAGGGAAGAGAATTTATGTTTCCTTTTTAGATAGTGATTTTGATGCATAATGTAATGAGACCTTTGTTGCCTTTGCACTTTTAGAGAAAGGAGACTCGGGAGATAATTGAATATCAAAACTTTGAATTTGGGCAATTTTCTTTCCACTGATCGTTATCTTTGTGTAACTTTCAGTTTTCTCTAAATGCATTCAATATCATGGTTTTCTAAATATATTTGATTTCAAAGTGTCTTTAAAGCTTTGATTCTTCACTTTCTCAAACTTTTTTTCTCTTTGTAATGCAGCATGCAAATGGACTTTGTGTCAATTGTTGTTTATATTCTTGTAGTCATTTAGCTTTTCGCATCTACTTTGTATTTACAGGTAGATGGTTGTAATCCTTTCGTGCTTTCTAGTTAAAAGCATCCATATTTAATTCATTGTAAATCATATATGGGGAGTTGTACCCAATAAATTTAGAGGAAGGCTATCAATTTAATGATAACCTGTCCAACTATTAGTGCTGATTACTCGGGCATTTAGAGTTAATTTGTGTTTATTTCTTTGGAGGACAATCTGTTCACTAATAGATAGACAAATACAAATTGATGTATGTTAAAGGGACCAGCAATCTAAAGATAAAAGAAATATGATTACTATATTAGCCGAGCTCTAACAAATGCTTAATACTAGGGTTCTATTATTGTTGGGAGGACAAAAAATTAATTAGTTAACCAATCACAATATAGAAGGATGTGATTAGCAGACAGAGGAGCATAAATGAATAGTCATTATACTAGTCTAATTAAAATCTAAGTTACTGATTCTAGTTCTGATGCTGATGTGGGTGCGAGGTGCTGATGTGTGGATGCGTTTGGGTGTGTCCGTACATAAGTATATATGTATATTTTTAAAAAATAAATAAATATAAATAAATAAATAAATAAATAAATAAATAAATATATATATATATATATATATATATATATATATATATATGTAAAGTTGTCAACTATAATTTATGACAATGTATGCAAAGAAATACAAGAAAATATTAAATATACAAAAATAAACCATTCATTGAACCATTATCATAATCAAATTGAAATAATAGTATTGTCTAATTAGTAAATCACTCAAGTTCAAGATTCCAATGCAATTTAAATTACAAAATCAAAACATAATTCATAGTTCAATGTTGATTAATCAAGAGTCAAGGCTCAAGATTCACAAATCACATTCAGTCATTCAAAATCATAAGAATTCTCAAAAAAATCCACATTCTCATCATCTCCTCCTGTTGCAACACTTGCAAATTCATTTGAACCATGCATGGTTCCAATTGTGCTAGTTGCACGTGCTATGATGTTATCAACATCATCATTAGTCATCATAGTAAGATCCTGAAGTGTTGCATCCAAGCCTGTAGATTCAGGGGCTACATCCCAAAGCTTGGTTGACCCGTCCTTATATCCATCCTCCTTATGTGACAAAAGATGCAAGTTGGTATGTGTATAAATCAAGTCCTCAGCTTTCTTTGAGCCCAACCGGTTGTGCTTCACTTAATGGATATAGGAGTATGTACTCCAATTCTGTTCAGCAGAAGAACTTGCAACCTGAATAGTGTTCATAGAAATTTAAAATTTTAAAATTAAACATACAAATGAAAAGTAAATTAGAGAATGTTAAACTCTAAAGTGTAGAACACAATTGCTAAATAAGTAAATAAATGAAAACTTACTTGTGAGAGGATCTTGATTGCAAGAGGTTGTAGATGCTTGAACGGTTGACCACACATGTACCACCATGTGATAGCTCCCATGTCATTTTGGTCCTTTATTGCATATGGAGTAAGTTTTGATCTTGAAGCAAATAAGCCAAATTCTTGCCTCACCTTTATGTGTATTTCATCATCTAGGAAGAGTCTTGCAAATGCAGTGTAGCACCCAGTAGCAATTTCTTCATCTGCATATGGTGCAATTCTATCCAGCATAGCATGTATTTCTTGGCTATAGTACCTCGGAGATAAGGCATATGCAAGGAGGTGCAATGGGGTAGTCATCCTCTCCCAACGATGATGAATCGTATCCTCCACCTTTTTGCACAAGGCTTCACATTTTGTGGGGTTAGTCTCATGTGCTTGTATGGAAAGCTTTACCTTTTCTACCATAGTGTCCATGTCATCGTACACATCCCCCAAGCAAGGTGCATCTACATCGGCAAAGCGTAGCATAGTCATAATAGACTTGGTGAAATCCAATACAAATTGCACATGAGCCCACCAATCCTCATCCAAGCTCATACCCCTAACCTTCAAGGCTCTCTCTAAATTTGAAGCCTTCCATATAGTCCATTGGTTACAAATAACCATTTGGCCCAATGCTGATTTCACCTTGAGGAGTCATTTCAGAACAATAGTATGAGATGCAAATCTAGTCTCGGCAACCTATAAGCAAGTTGACAATATGACATCAAATATAAAATAAAGTTATAAACAAGAAATTTGATATTGAACATGAATATAAAACTTATTCAAAATAAATAAATAAATGAAACTAAATAATAACAATTTTAAATCTACCTTCAACAACTCCAACTTGGAAAATGATCTGAATATAGATTGTGACATGTGGTGGTTTGTTACAAACATTTGTATCTCCTCTCCCTCTTGGTATATGTGCTTCACCCCATCTATTTGGGTGCCAATTTGTTGCATGACCAAGTTGAGAGAGTGTACGGTGCATGGTGTCCAAAAAATATGGTCATATCGAGACTCAACCAAAGCACTTGCACCCCTACAATTCGTGGCATTATCTGTGACCACTTGGACCACATTCTCACTACCCACCATCTCTATTGCCTCAATGAGAATTCTGGAAATGAATTGTGAATCCTTAACTTGTCCTTCACAATCAATAGCCCTAAAAAACATTGCCCCTTTGGGGGACATTGCAATCACATTTATCAATGGCTGGTTTCTTGTGTCTTTCCATCCATCAGATACAATAGTTATGCCAGAAGTTTTCCAAGATGTCCTAATTGGGTGAAGAGCTTTGTCTATAGAAATTTTTTTTTTTTTTGCAAAAGAGTAGTACACACCTTTTCATACTTGGGGCTGATGTAATTACTTGGTGCTCTACGGGTGGCTGCAACCATTTCCCTCCAATATGGTGATCCAAAGTAACAAGAATCGGAATCGGATCGGAATCGGCAAGGCCGAATCAAATCGTGAATCGGCCATGAATCGGAATCGAATCGGCCATGAATCGAAAAATTTAAAAAACCCTTGAAATTTAGTGAGTAACTTATTTCATAAACCCTTTATCGCTGATTCGATTCACCGATTCACAAAAAATCGTTTGGCTTGAATCGAATCGCCAAATCGCGTGAATCGCATGAATCGCCATGATTCTTGGAACTATGTGGTGATCTTACCAAATTGAAAGGAAGACCATTGGCATAAAGACAACGTGCAATTGCTTCATTAGAAATCTCTCTTGCCTCCATTTTGAATGCTTGATCCAACGGACCTCTTTTGTAGGTAATAACTTCTACTTCACCATCCTCCTCTCCCACTTCCAAGAATGGATGTTTGGAGGATGCAACATGATCAATGGGCACATTCACTTTTCTCTTTGTAGATGAAGGTTTGTACAAACTTGTTTTTGATTTGCTCACGAAACGATCAACAACCTCGTGTTCTTTTATGAATTTGGCTAACTATGCATCGCTCAACCTTTTTCCATCTTTACTTCGCTTGCACAATGCTATTCCTTTACTAGTAGGGCCCATAAAATGAGCTTTGACCTGAGAATATGAGCTGTTGAATGGTTTACTATGACATATACTGCATCTCCAAATGTATGACCCATCTCCAAAAACCTGTGATGATCTTGTGGTGTGTCTCCATAATAGAGATGCCACATCAATATTGAAGTTATCACATCGTTCTTGCCCTGCTGTTGAACTTTGACTATCAGTAGTGACCATTCTTGCACAATAGAAAGTATGAATCTAATAAGAAAATAGAAAAAAATTAACTAAGAAATGTTTTAAAAAAAAGACTTACTCCTTCATTTCTTTATAAAAAAAAACTGTCTTCAAAAATTTCTTTTAAAACTTGAAAAATTCATGAAGAACTAAAAAAAATCACTAAAAAAGCTCATGGAATGGATCAAATGCTTACCTTAGATGCTTATTCGTCCTTTGTGGAAGCTCAATAGACACCCTACGAATGACCCTCTTCAAAACTATGACCTTGGTTTTAGAATTCCACAATGGAGACCAAATGAGAAGAGAGCCCAGCTGCAAACAAAATGGGCAGAATGGGCAATGAATGGCCTCTTTTAGGGCCATTTTAGGGTTGTGAGGCAAATAGAAGAAAACAAAACAATAAAAAAAAATTTAGATCACATGTTTTTTAAGTCACTTAAGTGACTAGATGCTGGACACAAGTGGATGCTGACGGGATGTGTCTGGATGCTCTCTGGAGCACCCCGCGCGCATCCATAGGAGATAACACTGCTTCCTGGCAGCATCCACCATGCTTCCTCCCGCATCCACGCACCAGTCTGCATCAGCATCCACCCTTCCAGGGCCAACGCATCGGTAACTTAGATTAAAAGACAATCTATCATATTCAAGCATAAAATATAAGAAGAGAATCCTCATCATTCATACAACTATATAGTGGAACCTTTCCAATATCTATACTAGAATTTCCTCATTTGAACAAGCTACTGATCGATATCAATTAATTGCAAAAATATAATTGCAGATCAGAGAATTAGCGGAATGAGAGAATATATATTTTCTTACATGGAAGGATATAATAGCAGCTCACAAGAAAGGATATAATAGCAGTTCACAAGGAAGGATATAATATTGGGGGTAGATATTATAAAATACCACAAGGATATAACCAAGGTTGCGAAGGGACAGGGGTACTTGGGTACTGTGGGTACAGGTATTTTTCAAAATAGGGGGTGGAGTTACTTGGGTATGTCAAATTTTTAATTTATATAATTTTAAATGAGTCATGACAACAATTTTTCAAATCATGAACAGTAATAAAGTTTGCAGATTTAATGTATTGTTTTCAGTTGCAGATTTGCAATATGTTTGTAATAATAACATATGTTAAATGTTTGGATGCATAACAGAAAAGGCAAACATTAAACATGAACAAGATCGTAAATTATATAACAGTGACATATTACAAATGATAAGCTTACGACTCAAACACTGATAAAGTTTACTATTTATCATTATTGTATCAAAGTTTCAAACTGATTATATATTGAGTTATGCTTGATAAACATCAAGCTGATATGAAACAAGAAACTGAAACAAACAAAACAAAAATCTTAATCAAGGTCCTCAGCTATGCGCCCCAGGGATCATAGCAGTTCACTTGAGTTTCACCAAGTAAGATATGGCTTGAAAACATTTCACTGATATCAAGGAGTCTATTTTACAGTCCCTGTCTAGACTCCCTAAACTTAAATAACTAAATAAAGTGCCAAATTGGAGAATGTTCTACAAGGGAACATTACAATATATGTCTTGTAATCATAAATGAAGGGAAGCATCCCTTGTAGACAGCTACGTCTCCACAAATGGACACAACCATTCATGATCACTGCCTCATTAATTTTTAGTTACTCAAAGTACTAAGTAATCACTAGTCATTGGTTATGGGAACAATAATATTCATCACTGCTGTCTGATAATTATAAGTTAGATAAATATGGTATGAACGAGAAATCATAAAGGAGGATATTATGAATGAGATAAATGTGATACATGGCTCATGCTGGTGACATGGTGTCTACACTATCGATGATAAGTCCTAACTCTTATGATCGTAATGGAGAGATTATAGAAGTGCGCCATTTCAGCTTGCATTTACTGCCCACCCTCAATGGCTATTTCTTCTTTTGAGGGCTAATTTTATAATGCATATGGTATATGCATGGGGGCATTGTTGATTTGATTTTTGTTCCGCTACCACATGCATAATCAAATACTTAATATTCCAAGATGAAATACCAAATTTCCAACTCTCTTGAATAAGGATGCTTATATGCTAAACAATGTATATGGATTGTGTGATCAAATGTGACAACCCCAAGGCTCTTCTTAACCATGCACTTCCGCTCAGTTTTATGATGTGATATGTTGGTTATCACAAAAGGAACTTATGGTGTTCATTCAATGGATAGCAAGTTAACTTTTACTTCCAATCATAAGACTTGCAAAGAAATAAGGATTTAGAAAGCTATTTTATTCCTAGAATGCAAGAAATTGAGGATGTCGTTGTGACTCTACTAGGTTTAGTTTAGCCATCGACATCAAACAAGCTAGTGCAATCTCCTAAGCTAAATGTAATATGTTCAAACTACCACCATTTCATTAACCCCATTCGTTAATGCATATCAATGTACAACCAATAATCAAAATTAAGTTCATAAATATGCCATTCAACCATGCGTGGTTTGGTCAAAGTGAGCTCACCAAAGATGCATCCAAAATATCTTCCATTCAACTAAACACTACTTCTAGCCAACATGAAATAAAAACCTGCTGTAAGAGAGGAATTGTAGAAATTGCGCAATACTCTAGAGTAACACAAGTAATCTACCATAAACACTAACAATAAATCAACAATTACTTTGATAGCATTATCACAACAATTTCAACAAGTCTCCTACTTTACTCTAATCATAGTCTCCTCAATCCAATGAATCTAATCTAATGAATTACAAATGAGGTCTTGGCCTTTAATAGTTGTTCAATTAAAATGAAGATCCAAGATCAATTTAAGATCAAGGGCCAAGATTGATCCATTACAATCCCTAATTAGAGTTGCCACACTATCATCCAATTACATAAAGGAACCACACTATGGATCAGTAAGAAAATTACAATACTTTTGAGAACCAATGAGAAAATAGATAAGATAGAGGAACTAGATGCCTTTTACATGTATATTTGGCATGATATGATTGAATGTTCTTGAACACGTTACTAGAATTTTCCAATTGGTTGAAGATGACTAGGCTCCACCTCAACAACTTTTTCTCATAGACTTGATAAATTCTTTGGTGATGAGAAAATTTCTCTTAATATCCAACATTATCAGGCTTTCAAGTGTGATGGCATATTCCCAAAATGCTTGATCTTCTAAAATATTCCTATCTTTTGAAAGTGACATTTGAGATGTTTGAATATTGGTAATGGCAGCTTAGCTCTACCCTTCAAACCATTTGCCATATCGCAAAAAATACAACACGATATTATTCTATTAGATTTTGGAGTAACAATTGCAACGAAGTTCATCTCCTTACATTGAGTTTGGCAGATGTAACCAACGAACATACACATTATACTTGTCCTAGATTCTAAATGCTAAAAATAGGACTTTTTTACAAGGTAAGTCTTATATTTTAACACCCTTCTTCAGGCTTATTTGTGCTAAAATCAAAACACACTAACACATTCAACAAAATTAAAATGAATGACATATTTTTCAAATGCTTTTCTTTGGAAATAGTTCTTGGCCACTCAAAACAGAGAAACAAGTCCATTAAATGCCCACTCACGTAATTTTCCATGCGCAGGAGGGGAATAACTGACACAGAACAATGACTGTTTCTTATTCCGTCTTATCTATACGTAGTCTGTTCAATTGGATTTTAAAATCCATTTAAATAAAGATTCAATTTTTTACTTAAAATTGTCGCAATTAAATTAAGAAATTTGGAAGTAAAAATAAATTATATGAATTAAAGAAGTCCATAATTATGTGGGTAAAAGTGACATCCTTGCTGTCGAGCTTATGTTGTCACCATCAATGGTCTTTGGTTGAGTATGGTTTGAAATTGCTACTTACACATGGTTCTTTTGGCTGTAATATCCGAAGCCTTCGCTGTTCATAATTACTATTTATAGTGATATCGTGACTTGGTTGACTCTCAATTGATTGATCTTGAGATAACAGCGCGCTTGAAGCTCCTTTCTTGAGTATCCATGAGTAAGGTTGCATATAACACATTCATAATATGATTTTGGAAGTATAAACTTCAACACTTTGGTTTGGGTTCTAATTAAGTCATAAGTGCATCTTTCCATGCCAATATACATAATTATCTTATAACACTTTAAGAGTAATAAGCATTTGTTCTATGTGTGTTTGCATGTTCTTTATGGAATAGACTCTCTGACAACTTCCATATTATTGTCACCATTTGAGCAATATACTTTGAAATTTTACCTTGGACATCAATTACAAGATCAAACAATCTCTTTGAGTGCCCTTGACATCAATGACAATATTTCTAACATGCATTTACTTGGATAACATTTTCATTACCCACCATCTCTATGCATGGTCAATGAGAATCCTGGAAATCAATTCTGCATCTTTCACTTCCCTTTTACAGTCAACCGCCCTCAAAAACATTGCCCCCTTGGGGGACACTGTTATAGCATTGATCGATAGATGATTTTTGCAATCTTTCCATCTAGTATAAACAATAGATACACCCATAGTTGGCATAATCGCTGAATAATTGATGATTTGCCACTAATCGTTGAGTTTTTTACTCAGGCGAGTTTTTGGCAGATTTAATCGCAGAGTAAAAACTGACTGTTTTTTTGCATTTAATTGCCGAGTAATCGGTGAGGTTTTGAAAACAACTCGACCACATTAGAAGATGACAGCATAAAGGGAAAACAATATTGTTTTGTTTGCTAGTTATTCTCTACGTTGGGAGGCATTTATATATTTCTAAACTTTGCTTGTTTCTTTTGTGTTCTCTTTAATTAACTCATTAAATGCATCTTCTCATTGAAATTTTAAAATAATGTATTTTTAATTAAATTTTAGCATTTTTTTAAGGTTCCTGAGTTTTCTCGAGTTTTTTTTATAAATTTTGGTCAATTTTTCCCCGATTAAACTTTAGGGGCTTGGCAAGTTGTGAGAATTTTCCAACCATGGAAAGACCTATTTCATTCCAAGAATCTATAATTGGTTTTAGTTGGGCGTATACATTTTTCCTCTCTTTTTGCAATGAGGTGGTATGCACCTTTTCATACCCAAGATTTGGGTGACCAAGAGGTGCAGTATTTATTGCCGACACCATGTCCCACCAATATGGCGATCTCACCAAATTGAATGGACGACCATTGGTAGAGAGGCAATGGGCAATTTTTTCATCAGTGGTATCTCTTGCATCCAATTTAATTGCCGTTGCCAATGGTCCTCTCTTGTGGATGGGGATTGGTTGTTCTTCATCTTCATCTTCAGTAGAGGGTGTACACAAGAAGGGATGTGCAGAGACTGTAATTGTTTGAGAGGGTAACTTCATTGTTCTTCCTTTCCGGAACTATAACCACCTTGTGTTCCTTTTGCAATCAATTCGTCAACATCTTCTTGTTACTTTCTAAATGCTGCTATTTGTACAGCAAGCAACCCCTTCTTATCTTGGCCCTCACACATATTAACCTCGGTATCACTAGGTGCCATAAGATGGAAGTTTCACTCTGCAATAAGAGCTATAATATTGTACATTGCGAAAATTACACTTCCAAACAAACCTTCCACCTCTAGGAATTTGTGAAACTCTTTTGATATATCTCCATAAAGGAGATCCTTTATTAATTTTGAATTTTCGACTTCCCTGCACACCCATTGAACTTTGACTACTAGCCATTGTTGCAATTTATAAACAAAATTGAGAAAAAGACATATTTGAAAAATTCTTCACAAACTTGAAAAAAATGTATTAAAAACTCATCAAAAGACTAAAGAATAAGGTTTAAATGCATTCCTGGAGCGCTTAAATCTCCTTTGGGGAAGCTATTTGGCTCTCCACATTTGATCTCCTTTGAATACAATTGCCTTTCTTCAAAATTCCAAGTTTGGGAGAAAATATTGCGACAGCAAAATGAGAGGAAAATTAAAATGAAAGTGTTTAAAGGCCACATATTGGGTTGTTTGAGGGTTAGGAAGCAAAAGGTTAAAAAAATGTTATTTAATTGTTTTGGGCCCACTTTTTGTTGGGCGGGCTTGTTGGTGTGCCGAGTTCGTCTTGGGTACACACCCAGGCATACCCACACCTATGGGTGCCTTGTGTGCACCTAGTAGGTACCTTGAGATATATCCATATTGGGTGTGTACCTGAATATGGAGCTTGTGGGTATGAATGTGGTAACACAAGTGATAAGTTGTCTATTGATTATCATGTATTGAGACAATGACTCTTGTCATTATCTCATTCACTCTTTGTACTCACCATGGCTATATACCCAAGGGGTCTCCTATGTAATGTTCATCCATCATCCAATATTCCATCTATAATATTGCATTCTTGGTGAGAGTACAGTCTATTCTTATCATAGTAGTTCTCTTGCTCATTGTGCTTTCCATTGCCTCTAGATCTTGGATGGCTATCTCCGTAGCTAAATCTTACACTTCTTATAGAGACGTGGGGTTACAAAAATGACTTCACATCCATCTAATGGAAATGACATCTAGCAACATTGTATCCATGAACTTACTTGTAATTCCAAAGTACAAGTCATGTTGCTTGTTCATGTTCATCTCAACACTTTTCTTCTTCCATCCTAATTTATATGGATGGACATGATCCAAGAGATCCAAATTGGGTTCACTGATTGACTTAAATGGAATGAGGTTTCCCTGTAGGCAAAAATAAAATATAGCATCCACTTTCTGGCCTCCTCTTCACCAGAGCAGCCATCACCTTTTGTACTCCCACAGATCAGGCACCTTTTCTCTAATTGCCCCATCATACGGATGAATATTGCTGTTTTCTTTAGCTTTGAAGAATCTACTAGATGGATCTCCTTTCATTGCTTAGGTTTTCAGACTCTCTTTCTTCATCAGATTCCTTTGGAGTTCCCAACTTGGCTGTCAAGACCAGCATCATGATTTACATTCTGTTTTCCTTCAATATTGGAAACCATTGCAACATCTTCTGCCAACTTCTTAAATCAATCTTCTCCCTCATGTTCCCTTGCCATTATTATTGTCCATAATGAACCACTCGATTCTACCAATTTTGTGCTCAAAAGGTATTAAGTTCTTGCTTCCACTCAATCTTGTCCATATCCTTTCAAATGCACACATATTGGTTTTCTCTATCAAACAAATTACCCTGATACTACTTGATCTCTAGATTCCACTAGTGATTCCAAATAAAAATCATCACTTACAGACCCAGATTTTTTTGCAACCTAGCAAAACACCCTTGAAGAGTTGAATGTCGTGTTCTCAATCAAAATTATTGTGGTCCAATCATAATTATCCCTATCTTTTCTATTATACTTGGTACTTATAGCCATTTAGGCTATGCGAATGCGAGTGCAATGCCTTTATTAATTTGGTCAAATAGACCATGTAATTTGATGTTAAATTAACAGAAAACTCAATTCTATGAAGCAATACAAGGGATACACCTACCTCTGGCATTTAGGGTGTGTGGGGTCTGTCATTTTGAAACATCATCAATGCACATCTGTAATTGGCCTTACCTTTTTTCTGATTATGGGTAATGAGTTGTAACTTTTTTGTGTTTATGGAGAGAAGACTAGTGAATCATTTACTGTGATTTTGAACATTGAAGGATCTTCTGCAACGTGCCTTTGGTGTCTTTGGCATCTCCTGATATATAACAAAATATAGTGTCTTGTCCTCTGCATGCATAGATTATTCCGATCTCTATTCTGTTCAGAATATGATGGCTCTTCTGTGTGTGTTCTGGTCCACATTTGCGGTGCCCTATTCATAGTTGTCTGAAAACTTTTATGGTCTGAATTTTTCTAAATCTTCTAAAAAGTAACCCACTAATTGAGACGAATTTAATTGAGACTGAACCATACTTGGAATCTACAACTGCCTTCTATGCTTACCTTCTTATTGTGTTGTCTCCTTGTTTGGTGGCATCTTTTCCTATTTGAAAAATCTTCTCACCTCTTCACAATTTTTATTTTCTCTGCACTTTTGGATTTTTATTGAAGATTTCTCACTGCTCCATACCTTATTGTGTCTTCTGGAATCTAGTAGCTGTCCAGCTCGGCTAATATTTGTGATATTTTAAGTGAGGAAAGACACAGAGAGATGATATTATTGATCAATCAAAATGTGATGAATTCATATTATATAGTGCAGTATTCTGGTATCAGTGGAACTGAACACCACAAACCTACTCATTACAATTAATTATATATGTTATATATGGATTGTTATTATTAGGCAAGAACATCTTGGTTATCATTTTAGTTGCAGAAGTTTTCTTAACCAGAATCCTATCAGGTTTTCATTATTTTGCAGCCTGGAAATCTGAATGCTGAAAGAATTTCTGTTTTTTCATAAGCTCCAAATCAATGCTGATGTGATTGTAAACATATGTTACAGTTAAAATAGATGACATTAAATAATTGTATGTTGGATGTTTTATGTTTGAAATGTAACTTAGAATTATTAATGCTATAAAATATAGCATTAGCTATTCTACAGATAGAAAATAGTTGTGACGTTGTGCTTTCAGCAGGTCACGAGATGAATCTTTTAGCAAACCTGGCATTAAAGCTTGCCGAGAAAAGATGAGAAGGGATAGGCTAAATGACAGGTTTGCTTTTGCCTGTTTACAAGTCACGACTTTTGAACTGTTACAGGTTCTTTATAATCATACACACATTTATGATTTCTTGTTACTGTATAGAACATCCTCTAGCTTTATTCATCTCTAATCTAATATTTTAAAATGGAACCATTTATGAATGAACTTTGTTACCTCTGTCTGGTTGCTGGTGGCTGCAGGTTCATGGAGCTAAGTACTTTATTGGAACCAGACAGTCCTCCGAAGGCAGATAAATCTACAATCTTATGTGATGCCATCTCTGCTTTGAATAAATTACGTGATGAGGCCTCTAAGATGAAAAAATCAAATGAGCAACTTCGACAAGATATTAAAGAAATGAAGGCAAGCTATTTTTTAAGTTTCAATTCCCAACTTAGTAGCAAAATGGTTACTCTTCTCTGTAGCTTTCTATTTCATGATTTTCTAAGGCTGGAAGGCTTATTTATGTACTACAAACCAATGGTTCTTATGGGTGTGAGCTTTGGTGGTTCATTCAACTGAACTTCAATTTATTTTGCCTGGATTGATCTTTTCACAGACAGAAAAAAATGAGATACGTGATGAGAAGACAAGATTGAAAGCAGAGAAGGAAAATTTGGAACAACAAATAAAGGCTATGATGACAATGCCTCCAGGGTTCATGGCACATCCAGCCACAGTTCATGCATTTGCAGCTCAATGTGAAGCAGCAAAGAACAAAACTGTCCCAATTCCTGGTTATCCTGGACTAGCAATGTGGCAATGGATGCCTCCAGCTGCAGTTGATGTATCTCAGGATCATGTGCTAAGACCTCCTGTTGCCTAAGCATTGTCTTGCAATCATCTGTGGCCATTATGATCATGTGAAAATCACAAGTATTGATGTTTTAGCTGTGCACAAGCTGCTTTGCCTCATTTTAGTAGTTTGTAGTTTGTCATTTCCAATGCCCTTCAATCCTTCAGCAATGAAATTTAAACTCCTAGGTGCATCTCTAAAAGAGTTATCGAGGCAGAGTTTAATGGAACAATTCCTGAGCTCTGGTTGGCTATCTATCTCAAGCCAAGCAATTGCTCACACTCACTTAAAAAAAACTTTGGTTTTGATGAATCTGTAGTTGTTCCCGTGGCATATTATTTTTGTTTTAATACATTATTGTTTGCATTGTTAAAATTGTTTAAAGTCAATTTGATCATAACATGTACACATGCATACGATTTTTAACCCCAATGTATTTTTAAAGGGTGCTAAGATTATCGTGTGTTTGAAAGTGATATTTACAGGTCGTTTATTATAGTATCTCCATTGCTTACTTGAATATGTAGTATTCTAACTTGATCATAAAGTTTTTCTAGATCTTTCTTCTCTGATGTATTATTTGTACGGGGGTTTGATTTCTCAACATATTCCCTATGCCTATATGAAATGCATAACAGAGATGGGGAATTCTTCTCTAGTTGAATGCATACCTATATGACAGTTGTAGTTGTGGTTGAATGTGTGCTGTAATGAATATGAGTTACAGAGCTGTAGAAAAATGATTCCTTACGAGTCTACAGTATGGCTGTGGCTACATATGCTTTTGTAAGGGTTGGGGTTAATTTTGATTGTTGGAGGCGGTGGTGGGATCTTTTTTGGAATTGTATGGAAAAATAGCACGACTCTTTGGGGTATTGCTGAGTCAATCTGTCAGGTTGTGGATTGGATTTTATTGGTGATGTGGATATGACTATGGTAAGGGTTTTGCAGAGTTCGTTGAAGAGATACACGTGGCTTTAGTGGGATCAAGAAACTATCAGAATGGAGGTTCCCCATGTCTCTGCCTAGTCTTGAATAGCCACCATTCGATCTGCTGGCCTCTGGTGACACCAACCTGTTCATTTAGATCATTGAGATGATCAACTTGAGAGGAGAGATTGGAGAGGAAGAAAACACAAAATGTCTTAATCTCTTGTAGATTTTAAATTGTGCTTGCTCTACCCCGTTTTTTGCCATGCAAGGAGGTTGTGAGGGTTTTGCATATGTAATTATGAATGTTTGGCCTGAAAGTGTACGTTTGGAATGTTGGAATGAAGTTGATATGTTCACTTGTTTGAAACGTTTGACGTTTGAACATTTCTTTATATTTTGTAATGTTCTTGATGTTATGTGAATTTTAATTCAAAGGGGCATTAGTCTTGTAGCTATGTCACAGAATGTCTTTTCTGTTTCAAATTATTTTTCATAATGCTATAGGTTAATTTTACTGAGTTCATAAGCAGCTTCGAAATGGCTTTGTTCAAACTCTCAGAAACTAATAAAGGCAGGTGCAATAGTCTTGTAGCTATGTTGCAGAACACCTATGGCTTGTTTTAAATTATATTTATAATGCTACGGGATAGCTTTAATGAGTTCATAAGCTGGTTCAGAATAGTTTCAGTCAAACACTTGAAAAATTGCTAGAGATGGATTTTTATTTTATGTTATTCTACTATAGGATTATGTTCTAGATTTAATCATTTAACGATTATTGTTGAATTAGAGTTCCTAGTAGAGTCCAATTGAAATTTATCCTAATGTAAGAGGTCTAAAAGGAATTACTCATTATCAACCTAAGAAGCTATGTAAAGTTGTTGAATTGCAACATAGGGTGACTAATGCATTTGAACGCAAGCTTCAATTATTCTCTGGCAAAGAAATTGCTAAATATAGGCATATGGCTCTGACAATAATGCTTACCAATATATGGATTTGTCATGGGTTAGAATTGGTATTGAAGGCCATTATAGGAAGGGGTTACCCATAATTATCCTAATGATGCTCAAGGATGCTAGGCATTTATGTACTAGTGATGCTCTCTTCTTGGCACTACATGTGATAGAATGGCTAATGGTCCCATTATGTTTGATTCGTCATTGAATTTCTCAGTTAGGCTATAGGATGATAACCTTGATGATGCTCTTACCCACAAATTTAAAACCATGAATTTGCTCATGAAAAAGGGATCCATAAACCATACCTTGCATTTTGTTATTCACTTATGATTGTTTAATACCACCATGCCCTTTATGGATGATCCTCTTAGAGATCTTCCCCTTAATGAGCGATTTTTTACCATATGGACCTCTTCCAGTACCATATCTCAATTACGAGCTCCTCTCAATATCAAATGAAAGGATATTTGATTACCCAAAGAATGGTTTGTAGATGCAACACCCCTCATATACTATCATTGTAGACTCTATTGTTAAAGTTCTATTTGACTTTTTTGTAGACATGTTAGGCTTTAACTCATTTTTGAAATACAATACTTTGTTATGTAGGGTAATTTATTATATCACATAACAATGGTTACTTGCAATGATGATGCTCATAATGATGTCATATGATGTGCCTTTGAATGATGTTAAACATATCTTCATGATGACGAGTTGTTTATGTTAGAATATATGATATTTATAGTTGTGCTTTATTAATTATACTTATTCCATATTTGCATGTGTATGGTGCATGTGTTCGTTTTACATTTTTGTTTGGTGTGCCTGATGTGATTGAGGGAGGGAGTTGTAGTCACGTGCGAGTTGGGATCTATACGATGTATCACTCCCTGCCATTGCTTGTTTAACTTTGATGTGTGTGTGTGTGTGTGTGCGCGTGCATGCGTGCATGTTCATCTTTTATGCAAGTCATAAGTACCAGACATTGACTTCCCTGAATTGTCAGGATGAGCACACCTTATTGCAATAACTCAATCGTAAGAATGGGGAGATAATATTTAGGTCCAATCCCTACGAAAGTCTAATTACTTGTCCTAGGGAGGACATTTATCTGATTGCCCACCGTTTAGAAATCCATGAGTTTTTCTTTGTGTTGTTTGATTTTGACTTTAATTAGTTTTACTTATGTTGCTTTTATATGAGTTTGATTATTTGATTTGCTTGATAAATAGTTTAATTATGATGCTTAGATTGATCTTATGATATTCAAACTATTAAATATTATTTGATTTTAAAATGTGTTATTTAATTAATTGATAATTAATTAAATATGTACTTTAATTTTAAAAATATTAATTTAAAAGTCTAAATTGAGAAATTAGATAAGGAGAAATTAAAATATTAAAAATTTAATATTGATTTATTATAATTATTTAATTAATAATAATTAATTTAGAGTTACATTTAAAAGAATGGGCTTTAATTATTATTATCATTAATTGAAATAAAAAATTATGATTCTAAAAGTGTCATGCAAAATAAATTAAGTAGAGAAAAGAAAAAAAATAATATTTTATATTAAAAGTGCTTTGAGTGTATATTGAAAGATTTATTAAATTAAGTTATTTAATACTTAATTAAAAGTAAATGGTATTTTACGGAAGAGCTACAACACAACGGTAATTTGTGAGCCTTTTATTTGGGAGGTCTTAGGTTCAAATATACTTGATCTTAATAAATAACAATAATGATAAAAATTAGTAACAACAAATTATAATAATTAATCTTGGCTTCAATCTCTTATCAATAAAAAAAAAGTTACTGATTTTTATCAAATTAAAATTTAAGAAACCCTAGTTAGGGTTAAGGCTCTTTATTAGGGGCTCTTTGGTCATTTTAGAGATAGATACGTTTTTTGGATAACGTGTTTTAGGCTTGTATTATCTTAAAAATTCTGTTGGTAGATTTGAGATAGGGTTTGAGAACCTTGCAAATCTTTCGTTTAAAAAGATTGTCTTCTTCGTGTCTGTTAGGTTGTGTTGTAGCAATTGTTAAAATTTAACATTGACTTTTATTTGTGAAATTTAAAAGAGAGATTACTTCTAGGCTATATTATTTTTGAGAAATTGGAAGGAAGAAAATTTATTGTTCTTGTATAGGAAATTCTCATAAAAACTTAAATTTAGAAACCTTTGTTTTAAAGTTAGCAAAACTATGTGCATGAAATCTGTCAAAACCCTAAGTTCTTCTTGAGAAAATTTACATGCAAAATAATTTAAAAATATGAATATTCCTCCAATTTAGAGCTTTGACTGAATGTCTTTATAAATATTTTATAAAATTAAAACAAAATGAAAGTTCAAATGCATTAGAGATTGCCATTTAAATTAGAAGTTAAATCTAATATTGAAATAAAATAAAATAAAATAAAGAAAATTATATGTCAAAATATATTTACATATTTTATAAATAAAATAGAATATATTTATTATGAAAAGAGTTGTTTATGTGTGTGTGTGTGTGTGTGAATCAATGTAGTTATGCATGTACAAGAATAAATACAAATGTATATATTTATGCATGTGAAAATGAATAAATGTATATTAGAAAAAATTATATAATAATCATGCATGCTTAAAAATAAATAGGCTTGTAAAAATAATGCATGCAAGCTTATAATATATATATATATAAAATCGATAAACGACCAAGGCCTTGATAATTTTATTAATATAAAGTTAAATGTACATCAGTTGTCTTCGTTCAAACGGACACTGGTAGGAAAGAACAGAGAAAAAAACCTCCAGTCTAGCCTGAGACAAGTGTCTTTTATTATTACATTTTAAAAGGGGCATACTCCAGTCACCAAAAATCACAAGCTCTCATACCAAATGATATACAAGGATTGAGAATGAACCCCGAATTAATTACATAATATCGTTACATTTGAGCAGATGCTTTATCCAAATCCACAAAGATACATCCATATAGTTACAAGTTCGCCTTGCTGCTAAACTTCTCAATCTGGATCTAATAATCACTCCTAGCTAACTCTACTCCAAAAACAAGGTTAGTGACAAGTAGTACTTAAAAATAACCAGCCTTTCATTGCCCAAAGCTATCCTAATTAGAAATGCCACCATAGTAATAATGCTAGCTCTAAATCATACAAGAAAACAGAGAGGAATGAGAGGTTAAAATCCAACATACTCATACTTCTACGCCTCATAACCTACTTTAATTAAGATAACCAAAAACACTAACTACTACTTCAAAACTATGAATAGTGAAAAACAAGCCTCTAGCCAAGGATACCCTACAAAGATGTTAGCCTTTAAAAAAGGTAAAAGGAAAACTACAGAGACATAGTCTGATCTCAAAGGAGCTCCAAAATTTATGCTTCCAATATCACGAATAGGGTATCTAAGCCCTATTATTCCAACAACACCTCACCCTAACATCCATAGCCGCCAATTCTTTAGGAACCCATTTCACCTCAAAGTCTTGTCAAATGGATTAATGGATACCTATGCCAAATAGACTAGAAATACTAGGACAAATAAACTTAAAAAGGGGCTTGAACATAGAAAACCAATCTATATATCCGCCCCTAATTAGTCAATTATATGATAAAAAGGAGGCTTAAATAGTGCTTTAAAATACCAGCTGAGAGGTTGATATCCGATAACCCAAATAGAATCCCTCTTGGAAAATTGGTTCACGCAACTAAACTACCAGAATGTTTCCAAATACCATCTTTAACATTATTAACATATTAGCCTAGTGATAACACCCTATAATATGAAATAACAGGAGCCCAATGTAGAGAAAAGATTAGCAGAATTAACACCTAACATCCATATAAAATTCATGGAAATGCTATTAGTCTAATAAACCATAAAAACATTACTGAGTCAAGGAGACTAGCTCTAGCATAAATCAAAATATCACCATTTGCTATCCGTTTGCCATACATCTAATCTAACCAAGAACCAACACAAAAAGATTATTCATGTCATAAAATTAACTAGTACTATTTATATATACCCTATATCAAGTCTACCATACATCTTCAAAAGAAATTCAAAGAGCTAGTATCTCCATATCATTGGAACGAGCTATATACAAATTACCACCTATAATCTGCTACATACATAGCCATAATCCTACTAGCACAAACCAAAAATGGGCTTAGGCTATACAGAAAATGCCAACCTTAGCATCCTATTAATCTGACCATTACAGACGTCAATATACTATTCACCTAAACCCTACACATGGCTTATTTCTTATGTACCATAATGATATCAGAAATGTCATTCAGGTTCTCTACTTGAAAATCAGGGGGAAATTCAAAATCAAATTTAGCCCTACTAGTTTTTTTTGCATTCGGCGTGTAGAAATTTTGGGCTTCAAGATCCTCAAAGGAGACCCCTGGCTAAATGTAAGCATTAACCGATTTTAGATAACTGACTAACCAGTCTTTATTCTTGTCCTCCACGATGCACCTCCAACGGAGAAGAAACTGGATATTGGCCTCCATTTTGGGCCATTCCCTATAAAAGACATAATTCTCCCAAATGATTAAAGCTGGACGATGAAAAATGACTCTCAACTCTGGCAAATCGGGCGAGAATTCCATGTATTTCTCTGGCAGTGGGATCCTTAATTTGTAGTCAATACTACATACTACTTGTTCCAACCCCTTCCTCCATGTGGGGTCAAAAATGCTACAATAGAGACGTATGGTATCCTTAGAGTTCACCTTTGCCCTCGCCATACATCCGATGAATGATCCAATTATATCACTGTTGGTTCTCCATGTAAACATATAATCAAAGGCCCCCTCCCCAATTTCTCTATTAACTGTGATTCTTGCCATGTCATCCATAGGATTCAGTATCTAATTCCACCGTTCTAGTTTGACATTACCACAAAATGCCATGGTGCGGGATTCAGTGGTATGGAAGACGTAAACATTTGAATCCATGATCCCCAATCTCATTCAAATAGAACATGGAAAATGACTTCAATAAAACGACAGGAGAAACCTCTAGAAGCCCAGCCTAGCATGACCTCACTGGTTGATGAAAGCCTCCCTAGTCACGGGAAAAATCCATATTGCTATAATCATATCCCCGAAATTTTGACAACCAGATAAAAATTGAATGAGAGCCACCAATACTAATGATAGGGGAATGGAGGGATATGATGGGCTCATATCCAAACCCCTAAATGTCACCTTCATAGCTTAGGAACCTAACTCATGGAGACCTCTCTACATACCAAGGCCAAGATCTAGTCTAATAAACAAGATTAAAAATCAAGAAGTATCACCTTGATCATATTAGCCTAATAAAGGAAAGAGAGAGAAGCTTATAAGGACACTCTCCCTAGAGCGAGATGATTATCTGTCATTATAAATTTGGAAGTTTATCCCCTCCTCTCCTTTGTTAGCTAAACTATCCACTTTTTGATTGCCTTCTCAGAAAATATGACATAATTGGATATCCTTGAATTGATCTATAAGCCCTAGAACCTCTCCTAATTTCGAATTCAATACCCAATTGGGGGTCTCACTCTTCCTAACCGCATTTAGGATTATCTAAGAGTCCCCTTCTATGATGACCCTCTTCAATCCTAATTCTTCACATAACTACAAACCCTTCTCCAATGCTTCTAGCTCTGCCCTGTTATTAGAGGTAGGCATAATGGAAAAAGCTTTCTTTGCTACCCACTTACCTTTATCATCGTTAATGATACAACCTATACTCACCACGCTAGGATTACCTCTAGCTGCCCTGTCAAAATTGAGTTTGAACCAACCCTACAGGGGCGGTACCCATCTGCACCTATCCCTATCCTCCTTGCTTTTTTTAAAGTATACAAGAGGTAGATTAATCAGTTTGGTCCAATCTTTCTTCATAATGCCATCCCAAATTGAGAAGGAACCTTCCTCTTTCATGGATTTTCTGAGATGGGAATTCATCACTTCCATTATACAAGCCTCTATCTTTAATAGAAATTCTTCCAATTTTAATTCATCATCACGAAAGATGCGACGGTTTCTCTCCTTCCAGATCTCCCAAGCCACAATAGAGAGGCATATATTCCAAAGCTTATTACATATTCCTTTACTCCTGCCTATGGGCCAGGCTATAAGGAAATCTATGAAAGATTCTGACATTGGTGTTGACCACCCTAACTTACATTTAAGCCAGTCCTAGCAGGCTTGGGAAAAAGGACATCTATATAACAGATGATCCACGTTCTTGCTATTTTGTTTATATAGCACACACCTCGAGGGACCTAAAACACCAAATTTGGATAATCTATCAGCTGTCAAGATTCTATTTTGGAATGCTCGCCATAAGAAGAAGCCTACCTTAGGAAGACAAGCTATATCCCAGCACAGTTTGAGAGGAATATCAATTTTATTCCATCTTTGAGAATTAATCACAACATTATATCCATTTTTCACACTATACTTCCCATCGTTTGAGGCAACCCAAATGAGTTCATCCTTTTTTTCTGCTTGCTTAATTTTCTTGATTGACATAATATTTTCATAAGCCTCTATGGATGTGGAGTCTAACCCCAACCTTTCCACAGATCTCCAAACCCATCGTGGGTACCTTCCGAAGAGATCTTTGTCTTATAATTATCAACTCTATCCCCCCATAATGAAACCAATTTATCTTTGAGATCCTTAGGGAAGGGACTCGCATTAATCGAAGGGAGTCCATCCCAAGAGTCATCCCAAAATAAGGCTTTATCACCCAAACCCACATCCCAAGTGAGAAAGTTGCTTATTAAAGGTTGACATCTAGACATAAAATTCTAGCTTTCAGACCCTTTAGGTAGATTCATCATTCTGAATAATGACAAAGGATCATCCATATTAAGGTATTTGTTATAAAATATCTTTGCCCACTTTTGTTCTCTCTCTCTCTCTCTCTCTCTCTCTCTCTCTCTCTCTCTCTCTCTCTCTCTCTTATAAAGACGCCATATTAATTTTGCACCTAAAGCTTCATTTTTCCATTGAAGATTCTTAATCCCTAAACCCCCCATCTCCTTGGGTTTGCATATATTCTCCCATTTGATGAGCGCCAATTTTTTATCTTCTTCACAATCTTTCCATAGAAAATTCCTAAGTTTGGCTTTGAATTTCAATAGTGAACTTTTAGAGAGGGGTAGACAGGAAAGAGGAAAGGTTTGAATGGTAGATAAGATAGAACTAATCTTGGTGATCTTTCTTGCTTTTGAAAGCCATTTATCTTTCTAGCTTCCAATCCTCGCATCCAGCTTGTCAAGAGTGTTATGTCAAATCTTACTGGATTTTGAGCCCTTCTCCAAGGCAATTCCAAGATATTTGCATGGAAACTAACCTCTTCTATAACCCATTAATTTGCAGATCTAATCTTCCATTTCTATTTTAGTGTTTAGAAAATATATCTCCGATTTGTTTTCTTTCACTTTTTGTCCTAAGGCATCCATATAAGACTTTGTGATGGCCTTAAAATCTCGAGCTTCTAATATTGTGCTCTTGCCAGGTAGAATCGTGTCATCTACATATTGTTGATGCATGATATTGGGCATATTACTAGCCATCGTGACCCTCGAGATTTCTTGATTGTGGTAGGCTTTTGATATTGCTCTCCCAAATGCTTCTGCCATAATAATAACTAGTGAAGGAGATAACGGGTCTCCTTGTCTTAAATCTCTTGATATTTCAAAGAAACCTTTAGGTGTTCTATTAATGAGAATAGAAATTTTAGGAGTAGATATAAATTTAAAAACTAGATTTATCCATTGTTGAGAGAAACCAAAGTCTTCGAGGACCTTGCATAAGAATCGCCAATCTACCATGTCATATGCTTTTTGGATATCTAGTTTCATGAACATGCAAGCCTCTTTATTTTTTGATACAGAGTGAATGGTCTCTTGGATAGTAAGGATGCCACTGAGAATAGATCTACCAGGGACAAATCCTGTTTGTTCTTTAGATATCAACTTTGGCAAAAGACCTTTAAGCCTATTTGCTAATATCTTGGAGCAAATTTTATAAATTGTGTTACATAATGCGATAGGCTGGAAGTCCCCTAGGTCCTCAGGCTCCTCCTTTTTGGGGATCAAAGTAAGGAAGGAGTAATTGATATCCACAAGTAGTGCTCCTCCATTTCTTGAGGCTTCTATGGCTTTCCATAGATCTTCCCCGATAATATCCTAGCATTTCTAAAAAAAGAAGGCCTAAAATCTATTTGGACTTGGAGATTTGTCCAAGTTCATATTAAATACTACCAATCTCACTTCTTCCAATGTGATTGGTTTATTTAAAGCCTTATTCTCTTCTGGAGATATTAACTTTGGGATGAATTTAAGCATTTTCACTTAGGCCTCTCTATTTGATCCTTCATAATTATTCAATATATTTTGAAAATGAGCTACGAATGTATCTGCAATTTCTTTTGGATTTTTAGTTTGAATACCCAAGTTGTTTTTAACACTAGTGATTTTACTCTTCAATCTATTATATAAAGTGGAATTACGAAAAAAATTCGTATTCCTATCCCCCTCATTTAGCCATTTTTCCTGTGATTTTTGTCTCTAAAATATTTCTTCTTTGGATAGTATGTCATCCTATTTCGCAAGAAGTTCTTTTTCTAGTAGAAAGCTTTCATTATTCATGCCATTCTTAATTATCGCTAAGTTCAAATTTTATAGTTGGTCTTCTATCTCCATTTTTTCTTTAAAGATGTTATTAAAATGTTCTTTATTCCATCTAAGTATTCTTTCTTTCAACATTTTAAGTTTAGAGACGAAGATGAACATCTTGGAACCTTCAAATTTATCTAGATTCCACCAATCTTTAATCTTCCTAATGAAATTAGGATCTTGGAACCACATCTTTTCACATTTAAATGGATTCCTAACGGGTTTCTTAGGTTCACTGAATTCAAAATGAACTGGGTAGTGGTCAGACCCAACAATAGGTAGAATGGTGGATTGGAAATTTAAGTTAAGATCATCTATATTTCCTATAAAAAAAAAACCTATCTAATTTTTCCATGATGTATGCAAAATTATTCCTTTTATTATTCCATGTAAAATTACCATTAATGGTTGGAATGTCTATCATATTATGCCTATCTACCCAAGCTTTAAAATCTAACGATGCTTGCGAGAGGTGCTAAATGCCACCTTCCTTTTCTTCTAGGTTTAAAATAGTATTGAAATCACCTCCAACCAAAAAAGATTTATCTTGATACTGGAGAATGAAAGAAATAATCTTATCGCAAATGGCTCTTTTCTCCACTAAACTATTGGGGCTCTATATATATTAATCAAAATTAATTGCAGTTTTGATCTGACTTTGAACACTTGCACTCAACCAATTTGAACTAGATTTTAAATAGTGAATAACTACCTTCCTAGAATTCCATATTAAACCTAAACCTCTTGAAGCTCCCTCAAATTCTTGAAAGACGAAACCCCAAAGACCTAGCATCTTATTTAGTTTTGTGCCCTCTACTTTATTTAACTTAGTTTCCTGCACTAAAATTATATTTGAATCAAAAGTTTTAAGATTTTGCTTTAGTAACCTTTTTTTACTAGGGGCATTTAAGCCCCTAGCATTCCATGTAGTGATCCTCATGTTTCCTTGGGAAGGTACTTCCCCTTCCCATTTGTTATTAGCTGATCTATCTTCCTCTTCTCTCTGCTCAACCCATCTACCTCTCTGAGTTCCTTCAATGATTTCCTACCTCTTTTGCCTTTCATTTTGCCGTATTTAGGTGAGCTCAAACCTTCTTGATTCATCTGAATCCCCAGGTGCTCAATCTTATTTGCTTCATTTTGAATAGCGGATGATATAAATCCACTTTTTCCTTCCCTCTCTTCATTTTTGAATTCACTTATGATATGATGAATTATGCTTGGCTGCTCTCCAATTTTACCATATATACCTTCCATACTATCTCTTTCAATCCCTTTGACCTCTTGCTCGTCACATTTCCACATATCTTAGTCTGTCCCCCCATATTGTCCTCAATCTCAATTTTTAGTAAATCTCTTCTTAAGTCTTCAGCTGAATAATTATGTCCTCCTAATTTAAGGATTTTTTTAATTAATTCCTCCTTCTGGGCATCTGAGCTATCATCAATATTATCCCAACTGAACACTTGGATTAACTCTTCAGAAAGTAGATCCAGATCCTTATCTTCTAAACTCAAAATCTCCACTGTAGGATCCATAGTGATATCCTTGTTTAAAAAAATTTGAACTTCTACTATCAAGGAGCTATCTATACCTTTAGTATATTGATATTTTTGCTTACCATCTAGAGTGAAAGGGGAGCTTACAATTGCTGCTAGTGTCTACCAAAATTTGGAAGACCTTATACTAACCTCTTTGTTAGAAGTAGTGATCTTGTCTCTGATGACCTGCTTTTGACATTTTTTTGTATGTCTATCTATCTTTATTCATCCATTTCCTTCATCTTTGTCAGAATTTACTTTGAAAAGCAAAGAATTTTCCAAATTCTCTATGCTATCCTTTCCAAGAGCCTTTGTTGCTTTATTTTGTGTTGGTGCTGATATCTCTTTGTCTAGGCCCTTCTCTCCCGTATGGCATAATTGTTTATCTAGAACTCTGCTGCAAGAAATGTTTCTAACTTGTTGATCCTTCTTAGTGGTGCTATCTGACTTTGCTCCTCTTTCACTGCAAGTGGCCTATTCTTTAATCCTTTCTGCCTTTGTCTCACTGTATGTCCTATCTTCCTCTTTGTTTGGACTTCTCCTTTCTCCTGGATTTCTCTTTGAAACATTTTGTTTCTTTTTAGATCTCCGTTTAGTAGATGCATCTTTCTTATCTCCCCCTTCACGTCTTTCTTTGTGATTAGCCACAATGATGGATTTGATTTTTCTATCAGGTTCTGAACTATAGTCATCATTTAATACAATACCTCACAGATCAAGTTGGGAGTCGAGCTTTCCATAACACTGTGAAGATGTATTTGTCTCTACCGATCTAGTCCCCATCTTCTTTTTCTGAGTGCTTATCAAAGGAACCATACTTTGCAGATTTGAAGTGCAAGGTAGATATACAAAATCTGTACTTTTTTTATCCTCTTCCTTTATGATTTTAGATATCTCCCCTTCATACGTTTGTAAAATAAACTCATAAGATGCCTTCTTTGTTACCACTTTTTTTGCGAATCTGAGGGGGTTGGTTAAACTTTGTTCTAATCGATAATTTCACATTGTTGGAATATTGTAGGGAGGCATCTATCCCTATGACTTCTCCTATAGAAGATCCTATTGATTTAAGGGTTTCAATTTGTTTCAATTCTGGCGGTAAAGCTTGGATATTGACCATATTGGGCACCTAAAATATATCCTTTCTAAGTTAAAATCAGAACACCAATCTACAAATTTGACATGTCCATTAAAATAACAATTCGATACATTCATATATTGTTTTTTAATATCTGCACTCATACATTGCAAATAAAGGGAATTATCTAAATAGCAAGAGATACTTACTTGGTCGCTATAGATTTCCTCTAACCAATTTGAAAGAAAGAACAATTCTTCGCTAGGGCTACTCCAAACTACAAAACTTCCCATTTTTTGACATTCACTCCATGCAGCTTCAATTTCCTCATTTTGAATGCTGATGATATTCTCCTCACAGGCCGGTTTGGCCTTATGATCTATCTTTATTTTATGGTATGAAGAAATTCTGCAAACCCTTTTTGAAGATCGCCAGTGGGAGGTAGATATGGGTGCAGAGAGTTCTCTAGAGATTCAACCATAAAAGGAGGATTGGAATGAAATGGAGTGGAAGGAACAGGCTTATCAGAGTCTAATGGAGGTGGTTTGCAGAAGTTGGGATGGGCGTATTTAGTGAGATTGAACACCCTAAATTGATCGTTCAAGCTCTCAATTATAAAGGATGATTGCAGGCGACAATTATCAACAAAATCTGGTGTGACACGGAAGGAATTGACCTAAAGGTTCTTTCATTCAGGGCTTCTCCCATAGCTCACCTCTTGTTGCGGGTTAGATTTGCAGGAGTGCCATCTTTGACCCTTTATATCTTCAATGTTTGCCACCAGGGAGAACTTGTTTGCAATTTTAACAACATAATGTGATTTCTGCACCTCTCAAGGACTCTCAAAAACCTGCTCTAATTTTTTCGCATGAATGCCGAATTTCGCCATTTTTATTTTACACATACAAATTCAATATTTTCTATAAACAAGGTTTTATTTTATATTTATTTATTTTTGATATTATTATTTTAAAAAAATTATTAATTTTAGATATTAAAAAAAATTATATATTTATTTTGAAAAAATAAATAATTAAATTATTGTTTTTATATGTGAGTTGTAAAATAATTAAATAATAATAATGTTTTTATTTATACAACTAAGTTCAGTTAATTCTTGGTGGAATATAATCTTATTAAATGTTTATAAATGCATGAGTAGTTATGAGTTAGTAAATATTTAATCATGATTTAGTTATATTTAAGTGAAGTTATAGTGAAGTTAACTAGATAATCATTTATTTATGGTAAGTAGATATAATGGGTTGAATCATATTTAATTAATTGTAGTTATAATTTAGTTATTATTATAATTCAATTTGAGCTATTTATAATAGAGCTATGAGTTCAATGGAAATTAAATATTAATATTGGACTTATATGGAAGTTAAAGTAATACTTTAAGAATGATATTGATATTAATATTCTTCTAATTCTTTAAGTTATTAACTAGTCATTTATAATCTAAGATCTTTTAAATAAATAAAATGATAAAATATTATAGTCGAAATTGATAAAATATTAAAGTAGTTAATATTTAATTAAGAAGTAATTTTTGAATTGAATATTAAATTACTCAATAAATTGTAGGAAATGCTACCACTAAAATATTGATTAATCATGAAGAATAAATATACAAAGTATTTATTTACACATATACCATAGATATTCATGCATGTGTTGAACATATATTCTTAAGCTAAATTGAACTTTAAGAATATAAGTTAATTTTTATGTAAAACTGAACTTTTATTATTGTGATTTTTCACTATATGATTTTGTTTGAATTTCTTTTATGATGTTTTGGGGGTTATGTAGTTGGCCAATTAGTATTGTACATTAGAGCTATGAGATTTTATTTTCTATGTGAAATGATATAACCAATTTTATGTTTTGATTAGTCCATTTATGGTTTGGAGTGAGTGCAAGTAATTCTTCTTATTCCAATCATTATGTCTTTTAACCAATGGGGGTGATGACCATTATTTTTGTTAGGTCTGATTTACCTAGTCACATTATGTTATTATTTATGTTGATCTATGTTCTAGATGGTTGTGTTGTAGAGTATGTTATTTTATGAATGATTATGTATGATGTACTCTATGATGGAAATGAATGTTATTGATATTGGTTTATTGTTCTTGTGATTATGAGACTTTTTGGATTGTTACTATGATTATGAGATATCCATTATGGAATGGATGATTCTTTAAGATGTTATATTGAGATTGCTAATGAATCCTTATGTGGATGTGATGTTATTTCATATGCTCTATTATTTTAGGACTATGGTTTATAAGAGTGTTTTGGTATTATTTGGGTTATTTTGGACTTAGCATTAGGGCATGTTATCTCGGTGTATAGGGGGGAAGTGGCTTGCAATGGGGGTCGGGGCCCTAAGTGACTGCTAGGGTAACTCATTCTAAGTAACTTAATTAAGTGATAACACTACACAGTGAATGAGGGGTTTTAAAATGAAATAAAAATATTTAAGTGTTCCTTGTCCATGTCTTGAGTGCTAGTACATGCTAGGATGGGAGTGGGAGAAGATGCTTGATTGCAATCTTGCATGGTTAGTTTCCTTATCTGTACGAAAGAATTACTAATGCTGCATAGAGTCACTAGGGGGCACGAGTCTAGAGAGATTGCTAGGGTAACCTTAAGTTGGCTCATGTGATGTAATACAGGAGCATCCCGAGTGTAAGACCAATCTTGCATCATCCAAAAAAATATTACATTTTTGTTGTTTGAATAAGGGTTGTCTTAATGCAGAGTTGTTTGTGGAGGCTTTCTACTTAGTAAGTCAATCATACGAGCTCAAAGTGTCCTAATTTTAGAGGTGGAGGTTCATCTAAGTCATATTAGCCTGCTAGTTGAGGCTCAATGTCATATCATAAGTATCAATGAAGCTATTGTGGATTTTTGGTATAAATTTTTGGTACAAAAAAAATATTTGGGCTTAGTTTTGAAGGCCTAAATGTGACTAGGTGAGGCCCAAAAACTTGATGGATGGTTGTTTGCACTGATTCGAGCCTATAGATCAAAAGCCAAGGATTCCAAAAAGTGGTTATAATAGTCAATAGGAGCAATGGTTTGAAAGTTATGGCCTTCCAAAGTTGGGCTGACTAAAACTTCCAAACTAAATATCAAAGGTGTATTTGATCAATTCTATATGTTTTGTTAGGGTCTGTTGACGATAGGTATTAAGTTTGACTGTCTAGAACCTTCTGGGTGACATAATTTGTCTATTTAAGAAATATCTTTACATTGTCCAAGACAACTTTGGGTGATAGTTTGTAACTTTTTGTTGCAGATTACTGTAATGAAGGCGCGCATGTGGGTTAGTATATTGAAATTCTAAATTCTATAATTCCATATTTGCGACAATTATTAGAAGCCCATATTTTGTTCTCGCAAATTTTTTTTTATTTCTTTGTTTCTGTTATGTGTTTAAGGTATTAAGGAGAGGACCTTTGATCAAGTGGTATCAAAGCCAAGTTTCTTGATTGTGTAAATAGATCGACGACTATGAGGCAGTTTGCACTAGGGTTTTAGTAGAAGCATGAAAATGACTCCATGAAGAGAGTGTGGTGGAAGAGTCATAAGTGTTACACCTAAGAGTTTTAGAGCCCTCTAGAGGAAAATGTGAGCATTGCAAGAACAAATGTGAAAATGAATGAATCTTGTTGTAGGAGATGATGAAAGCAAGGATGAAAGAGAAGAAAAAGGAAACACTGATTAAGAGGTAGTAGATGAAGTTCTTAAACTAGAGAAGGAAAATCTTTTTAAGGCCATTTCCAAGGTTGAAAAAAGACCTAAGTTTGATGTTCCCACATTTTTGGGAAATCTTAACCTAGAGGAATTGATCAGTTGGATCAATGAATTGGAAGAGTAGTTTGAATATGAAGATATTGAAGATCTGGATAGGGTCAAGTTTGCAAAGGCCAAGCTGAAGGGTCACACGAAGATTTGATGGCAAGAGATCCAATTGGAGTGAAATAAAATAGGGAAGGAAAAAATCACCAGATGGGATTGAATGATAGCTAAAATGAAGTGACAATTTATTCCTGTGGATTATGAGCTTGATCTATTGAAGAAAATGCAAGGGTTGAATTAGGCAGGAAGATTTGTTCAAGAGTATATCAAAGAGTTCTACTGAGTTCTCATAAGAACCAATCATGTGAAAGTTGATAAGGAAAAAGTTGTCCATTATTTAATGGATTAAGGCCAAGCATTCAAAAGGAGTTGATCCTAGTTCAAATGATTAGTATTGAGGAGGTGTATAAGTTTTCCCTAAGAGTTGAGGAGAAGCTAAGCAAAAAGCTTGATAACAAAAATAGTGGTAGAGGTCATGGTGGAAGATATGACAGACAATCTTATGGAGTTTGAAATGATGATCCGAAGAGAAAGGATGAGGCTAGAATTAGTAGTTAGAATTAGAGGGGAAATAATTCCAATCATTTCAATGATCATATCAATAAAGATCAGAGAGGAAGAGGGGGTTTTCATGGCAAATGTTTTCACTATGGAGAAGAAGGGCATAGAGCATTTGAATGTTCCCAACACCAAGGAAGGATAGATCAGAGAACATAAGGCTAGGCTAGAGATGTGAATGTTGATGAAGATGCCAAATCATCCCATTTTAAAGATGTTGAAAGAGGAGAAGTCCTGGTTAATAGCAAAGTCAAGCTAAGTGGAGAGAAAGAATCTGATCAAAGGAGGATTTTGTTTTGCACCAAGTGTCAATGTGAAGATAAGTGTTGTGAAGTGATCATTGATGGTAGAAGTATTGATAATTTGGTGTCAAAAAATATGGTCTCAAAGTTAAATCTCAAGAGGTAGAAACACCCATGTCCATACTATATTGCCTGGGTGTAGGATGACCACAAAGTCATGGTCAATGAGTAGTATCTATTGAAGTTCAACATTGGAAGCTATGAGGATGAGGTGCTTTGTGATATCATACCTATGAACATATGTTATATGTTGCTGGGTAGACTATGGCAGTTTGAGAGGCATGTTGTACATGATGGGTGTGTAAATACCTATACTTTGACAAAGGATGGAGTGAAACATAAGTTGAAGCAATTGAAGGAGAAAGAATAAAAGTTGTGTAGTGCTACCAGAATATGTTTCGTTGATGGAAAGGAGTTTCTCCAAGGTATGAAGCATGAGCATATGCATTTTTTATATAATCCCTAAAGATGGTAAAGAAGAAGTAGAGGAAGTCCTTGTACAAGTAAGAAATTTGTTGGGAGAGTTTCCTAGTATTTTTTTAGATAATGTACTTGATGAATTACCCCTAGTGAGGAAGATCAGTAACTAGATAGATTTGATTTTGGGAGCCGATTTTCCAAATAAGGTAGTGCACAGAATGACACCAACAAAAAGTGAAGATTTGAACACAAAAGTTCTTGAGTTGTTGCATAAGGGATTGATTCAAGAGAGTTTGAGTCCATGTGTTGTACCAACAATATTAGCACCAAAGAAGAATGGAAAATGGATGATGAGCACAGATTCATGGGCTATCAACAAGATCACAATCAAGTACAATTTTTTATTGCCAAGGATGTATGATATTTGGTTGTTTGAGTGGAGCTGTGTATTTCACAAAGATAGATATGAAGAGTGGGTATTGTCAGATTCACATCAAAGAAGTAGATGAGTGGAAAACTACCTTCAAGACAAGGGAATGATTGTATTAGTGGTTAGTCATGTCTTTTGGGCTAACCAATGCACTGAGAACTTTCATGAGGATCATGAATGAAGCACTAAAGGAGTTTCTAGGTAATTTTTTCATTGTTTATCTAGATGATATTTTGATATTTAGTAAGATATTGGAGGAGCATTTTATGCATATTGTAAAGGTGTTTGATAAGTTGAGGGAAGAAAAGTTGTTGATAAACCCGAAGAAGTGTAGTTTTCTGAAGGAGTTGGTGTACCTAGGATTTGTAGTCTTAGTAGAAGATCTGAAAATGGACTCGAAGAAAGTGAAAGCTATCCTTGAATGGCCTACTCCAAAGAGTGCTATAGAGGTAAGATCTTTTTATGGACTAGCTAGTTTTTACAAAAAGTTCATAAGAGATTTTACTAGTATTTGTGGACCCTTGATTAAGACAATTGGAGGGGATAGGAAAGAATTTAAGTGGATTGTAGTTCTATATAAGAATTTTAATTTGTTGAAATAGAAAGTTATAGAGCAACCCATTTTAGCACTTCCATATTTTAACAAGGTGTCTTAAGTAGATTGTGATGCTAGTGGTATTGTAATAGGAGTTATTTTGAGCCAAGAAGGTATACCTATTGCATATTTTAGTGAGAAGTTGAATGATGTCAAAAAAAAAAATTCTATTTATGATCAAGAATTTTATGCCATAGTTCAACATTGAAGAAGTGAAGACACTATCTTCTTCCTAAGGAGTTTTTTTTAATACTAATCATCAAGCTTTGTGATATTTGAATAGTCAAGGAAAATTAAACTAGAGGCATTCAAAGTGGGTTGAGTTTTTGTAGAGTTATACATTTGTTTTGAATCAAAGGGGTGGGAAGTCTAATAGAGTTGCATATGCTCTTAGTAGAAGGAAACTTTTGCTGACAAAGATGCAGATTGAGGTGGTTGAGTTCAAGGAACTCAATAATTTGTATCTAGATGATCCTAATTTTGATGAAGCTTGGAAGGCTTGTATAGGACCTGCTACACTTTACAAGATAAAGTGGTTGGATTTCATACTCCAAGATGGCATGATGTTCAAAGGAAGTCAGTTGCACATTCTTGTAAGTTCTATGAGAGAAAATCTCATCGAGGAGAAACATAGTGGAGGATTGGTTGGATATTTTGGGAGATATAAGACCATTGCTTTGGTTGCTAAGAATTATTACTAGCCACAATTGTGGCAAGATGTGAAGAATTTTATGTAGAGTTGTAGAGTATGTCAAATGACAAAAGGATTGAAGTAGAATATGGGGTTGTATCATCCATTACCTGTAACAGAGAAGCTGTGGGAGGATGTCATCATGGATTTAATTCTTGGATTACCAATGACTTGGCAAGGGTATGATTCTATTTTTTTGATAGTTGATAGGTTTCCAAAGATGACACATTTCATTCCCTGCAAGAAGATTAGTGATGTTGTTCATGTGGAAGAGTTTTTTTTCAGAGAATTGGTGAGACTATGTGGTCTACCAAAGAGTATAGTTTTTGATCAAGATACTAAGTTTGTTGGGTATTTTTGGTGCACATTGTGAAAGTAATTGAAGACATACTTGAAGTTTAGTTCATCACATCATCCACAGATTGGTGGATAAATAGAGGTGGTGAATAGGAGTTTGGAGAATTTGTTGAGAATAAAGGTGCTCATGTAGGTTAGCATATTGTAATTCTAAATCTGTAATTTTGCATTTGCAATGATAATAAGAAGCCCATATTTTGTTCTCCCAAATTGTTGTTATTTATGTGTTTCTGTTATATGTTTAAGGTACTAAAGGGAGTACCCTTCATCATGTTGACACTTCCCCATATGCATCTTAGGTTTCCTATTTATATTTGTATTTATACTTTTTTTTGGGTTGCCTTTGGGATCATCTTTTCATATGAGTAGTACCGCTTATTATAGAAAGCTTTTAGGATCCTTGCCTAGGATTTGTATTGTTGACTTTGTGGTTTGATTATCCGTGTATGAATCATACATTATCTCTCTTTCATGATGGGAGTGAGAGTCTGATTAGATGAGCATGTGGTCGAGAGGTAGTGATTTCTTACCATTTGGGTGCCCATCAAATTGACACCGACATTAGAAGTTCATTGATGCATTTGTACCACTGTCATTTTTATTCTTATCCCAAAGATTCTATTCATTTGATGTATTTACATATCATGTACCTTATATCCTGAGATCATATGAGATTATGTATTATTTATTGATGTACTTGTATTTGTTATTAAATATCCTACAAAATGTGTAGTTGGTGTGGTTATTTGGACATGCTTCATTGTATCAATTGTACTTATGTATCTCCTTATGAGATTATGTAGTTTTTATTCCTTTATGAGTATGGACATTGTACTTAAGATTAAAGTTAATTAATAAAACCTTCTTAAGTGTGACTCAATGTGAAGGAACCCTTGAGGAATTAAAACTATATTGGTAATTGCTTATGTGCACTTGATGTGTATGTGTATATTATTTCCACATTGTTATCTTATTTTGTGTAAACTTAAAAAAAATCTTTTATAGGAAGTTAATTTCTCTTGGGTTTTTGAGTAGTGTGTTATATTTGGTATCAGAGCCCGAGTTTCTACACCAAAAACTCTAGGCATATTGTGCACCACTAGATAACAAGTAGTAGAAATTGCAATAAGAATAAAAAAACAAGACTTATCAACATAAAACTTAGACAACATAGATTATACAAGAAAATTGGGAAACAACATAACTTTTTAAAAATGAAACTTGCATTCATAGTAATAGACTTTTAAAAAAAGAAACTTGTACAATTTATCTTTGTTATCTTATAGGATATTTAGAATTCTTCTTGATTAAGTTGGTATGATAAACCTTATTTCTTATGTACTTAGTTATGTGACATTGATTTCTAGTTGATACTTAGACTCGTGCACATTGATTAGATCTTATTATTTATTGCATATTATGCTTTTGTGTGTGTAATAATAAAAAATGAAATGATATAGCTAATTCTGAAATTAGAAGTTAATTCATATTATTTTCATTTATGTCAAATGCATCATGCAAAATTGAAATAATACATTACTTACTGTGAATTATACATTTATAGTGTTGGGTGTGGGTCTTATCCTAGTTTGTCGATTAGGTCAAGGACTTGAATTCCAAATTGGGTTATGCATTACTTGCATAATAGAACCGTTAGACATATGATATAGTAGTAGCATTTTATAAAATGGAGTTGTGTATTAACATACTCAAGCATTATAATAAATGCATGGAATGATTGCTAGTAAGTATGGATCATAATTGTATTGAATGGAATGGAAGATATTTGTAACAATCCTTAATAACTTGTCTTTTCATTTTGTTTAAAGTGCATTCTCTAACACATCCAGTATACTAGACCCTGGATATTGTGAAGCAGTTACTCCCTAGAGTGTGGCTACCACCAGTCACCTTGTAGTTATGTGAAACATGTTCTTATGAAAATTCATTTTTGGTTATTTATGATTTGTTCATGTTGTGAGTGAGATAACATTGGTTTTTTTAATTTTCTCATGCCTGGATTAGCCACCTTACTCTATTTTTTCTATCTATTTTGTGATATTGGTCACACTTGATTAATTGTAGTGTTCTTTTTATTTACTATTAAACTTGATATTAACCCACTTGGGTCTTTCTTTTGAGTTCTAAGGTGATTGTCTAAATGTTTGATATTGTTGGTCTTATTATTTGACAAGTATTAATTACATCATGTTCATCAAGGACCTCTGATAGTACATGCAAGGGAGGACCCTGTGAGATTGCATTATGACTATTTATAGACATGAAAGCCGTTTTGATCACATAGGTTGCATTAGTGCCAAATTAATTATGATTGGGTTATTGTTGCATTAACTAGGATTGCATGGGATTATCAACTTATTGTTTAGATGTAGCATTAAATTTGGATGTCTTTTATGATGCTCATTGAATATGAATTAAAACCTTTTAAAAAAATTGTTAAAGGAAGAATATTTGATCAATGTGGTTTTTAGTTTATGCTTAAACCAAAATCATATTGCTCTTAGCAGTTAGATGTGTGTACTTAGTAAGTTGAATTGTATTAATTTCCTATTTGACCCTTTTGTATGACATTGTGGATATTACTTTTAATTGAGTATCTTAGTAGTGATAGTTGAATTTTAGGAGTAAACCTATTTTAAGGGGGAGAGGATGTAATACCCCTTCTTTACTATCACTAAAGACTCTGTTGTTAAAGTTCTATCTAACTTTTCTGTAGACACGTTTTTTGGATTACTGCAAAAAAGGTTTTGAGGGCATCTGAAACCCCATACAATAATTAACCAAGATAGATCATTATGTCCAATGTATTAGCATAAAAAATAGGTTTTAAAAGGACATAAAACCTCATAGATAAAATATTACAATTCAGATTAAAATCCCATAAGGGAAACACCTTACTACTACTAGAAAGAATGAAATCCAACAAACATAACTAGAACCAAAGACCAAAACTAGAGAACCAAACCACATGAGCATAACAAGCAACCAAAAATAACAAAAATACCAAAAAATAAGTTGCACCACAGTTAGACAAGCTCCTTTACAACTTTAGCTAGGTTCTTCCCAAGACTAGCCACCTCCTCAATAGAATCTTTAGCATTTGAACTTGGACCTACCTCAATAACCTTGTTAGTGTTAAACTTGGTACACTTATTGAGACCCCCACTCAGAGAAGAAATCATTGGGGAAACTATCTCATCCACACTTCTCCTTCCCAAGATGGTGGTAGTTACACATAAACTGGAAGTAACCATATTAATGTTCTGCTCACGATTCTTGATAAGTTATCATAATTTAGCCTCATAGTCAAGGAGTTTACCTAGAATATCCCCAACCTTTTCTTCTAAATCCATCCTTTTTTTTTTCTACCTCAAAATTGGCTTACAAATCCCTAATAAGATTCCTCAATAAAATTTTCTCATTATATATCCACATATCAGCCATTAGGGAAATATCCACCCACATCATAGTCTTATGGAGAAATTTAAGAATTCCAACATGCTACTCAACAACCATATCATCAGGTTCATCAATAGCATAATTACCATCCTCATTTTCTTGACCCCTTTTTGATCTCTTAAGGTCTAGTGTCACCAGGCCTCTCAATCACGATCTTCTCATTTTTAGCACCAAAATTATTGCCCAACTCTTCCACATTTTGATCAACAATTTCCACATTCTCCAAGGAATTTTTTAGTGGGTTGATCGAGGCCTCCTTCAACTCATCCTTCTTATCCTCAAGGGGTTCCTTTTTCTCCTTATTATCATGCCCTAAAGTAGTCTCTTTCATAGGAGTCTCTCTAATTCCTGATAGGTTATCCTGAGACCCATTTCAAATCCTCTTCTTTGAATTTGAGGTTTCATCAATATTAGCCTTATTTTCATATATTTTCTTTGAACCACTATTAGTTTTCATAGTTTTTACAGAAGCATCCTCTTGGCTACCAAAGTAACCTTCATTGTTTGAACTACAGTTGCCACTATCAATAACGACCTCCTCATCTCGACCATCCACATTTTTCTTTTTTCTTCCACCTCTACCTCCACATCATCCTCTAAATCAGTCTCCATCTCCCAAGTTTTGACTTTCTTCTTTCCCATTCCAAGAACCCTCTTCCTCATTTTTTCGAAAGTTGACACCTCCTCCTTAGCTTCAAAAACACTCTTTTTCTATAGACATGTTATCCCTTAACATATATTTGTGGGAATGATGTAGCAGGACCAGGAAGCTAACCAAGAAAAGATAATTTAGATGGTAGTTCAAGTTGGTAATATACCGGATAAATTAAAGGAATATAAACACAAACTTCATCTTTTGATCAAAGAGGGTGGCAATAAGATGGAGCAGGTTACTTCTAGCATTTGTGCAGCTGTTTCAAGCTTAGGGAATAGAAATAATGAAGAAATCATGTCTCCTGGTGGCCCAACTAAAAGAACAAGACATGGCTCGAGAAAGAAGGCGACTGAGGTAATTGGGGGATCTACTGCTGATACCATCGAAAGCACTGCGAAGGCGGGCAAAGAGGTGGTGAAAATGATCAAAGAGCTGCAATAGTAGCTAGTGTTATATCACATAAAAATGGTTACTTACTTGCAATGATGATGCTCGTAATGATGTCATATGATGTGTCTTTGAATGATGTTTATCATATCTTCATGATGACAAGTTTCTTATATTAGAATATTATGATATTTATAGTCATGCCTTATTAATTATGCTTATCCCATACTTGCAAGTGTATGGTGTGTGTGTGTGTGTATTTTATATTTCTATTTGATGTGCTTGATGTGGTTGAGGGAGGGACTCATAGTCACCTGGAGTCACGATCTAAATGATGTACCATTTCATGCTATTGCTTGTTTAGCTTAGATATATATGCACATGTACTTACTCATCTTTTATTCAGGTTGCAGGTACCAGACACTGTCTTCCGTGAATTATCAAGATGAGTGTGTCATCTCACAATAACTCAATGGTAAGAATAGGGAGATAATGTTCAGGTCCAATCCCATCCAAAACCTAATTACTTGTCCTAAGAAGGAGGACATTATGTGACTGCCTACTCTTTTGAAACCCGTGAGTTTTTCCTTGTGTGTATTGTTTAATTTTTACTTTAGTTGATTTTACTTATCTTGCTTTTATATGGGTTTGACTACGTGATTCACTAGGTAAATAGTTTAAATATGATGCTTGGATTAATCTTATGATATTCAAATTATGAAATAATATTTGATTTAAAAAGAAAATTATTAAAATATGATGTTTTTAAATTATTTAAAAATTAATTAAATATGTACTTTAATTTTAAAATTTTAATTAAAAAGTTTAAATTGAGAAATTGGACAAAGAGAAATTAAACTTTTAGATATTAAATATTGATTTATTATAATTATTTAATAAATAATAATAAAACTAGAATTACATGTAAATAATAATATTTAATGATAAATTATGACTCTAAAAGTATCATGGAAAATAAATACAATGGAGAAAGGAAAGAAAATAATATTTTATGTTAAAAGTGCTTCGAGTGTGCATGAAAAGATTTATTAGATAAAATTATTTAATATTTAATTAAAAGTAAGTGATTTTTTTTATCAAATTAAGAATTTGAAAATCCTAGTTAGGGTTAGGGCTCTTTATTAGAGGACTTTTGGTTATTTTAGAGATAGATAAGTTTTGGGTGAGCAATGAGATGGAGAGTTAGAATTACTAGGTTTACACAGAGGTTCATGGTGATTTAATATTGAAGTTAAAGAGTAAATTCAAAGCTTAGGAGTATTTTGGATCATGTATTTTGGGCTTGTGTTATCTTGAATTTTTTTCTTGCAAATTTGAGGTAAAGTTTGAGAACCTTGCAAATATTTTCTTTAAAAACATTGTCTTTTTTGTGCTTGCATTGTAGTGATTGTTAAAATTTATGAATGATTTTTATTTGTGAAACTTAAAAGAGAAATTACTTCTAGGTTGCATTATTCTTGAGAAATTAGGAGGAAGAAATTTTCTTGTTCTTTGTAGAAAATTTTCATCAAACTTAAATTTAGAAACCTTTGTTTTAAAATTTGCAAAATCATGTAACATGAAATCTATCAAAACCCTAGATTCTTCTTGAGGAAACTTACATGCAAAATAATTAGAAAATATGAATATTCATGCAATTTAGAGCTTGATTAAATGTCTTTGTAAATAATTTATCAAATAAAAATAAATTAAAAGTTCAAGATGAATTAGATATCTCCATTCAAATTAGAAGTTAAATCTAATATTGAAATAAAATAAAATTGAGAAAATTAAATATCAAAATATATTTACGTATTTTATAAATAAAATAGAATATATTTATTATAAAAAGAGTAATGTTTAAAAATATATGTATAAAGATATACATGCAAATCAATGTAGGTATGCATGTAAATGAATAAATACAAATCAATATATTTATGTATGTGAAAATGAATAAATGCATGTTAGAAAAAATATATAATAATCATGTATTCTTAAAAGTAAAGAGGCTTTTGAAAAAAATGCATGTAAGCTTATATTTATTTTATATATATTATTTTTTGATACTATTATTTACAAAATAATATTTAATTATTAATTTCAAATTTAAAAATTATTATTATTATATTTATTTTGGAAAAATAATTAAATAATTATTTTTTATGTGTGAGTTGTGTTGGCTATTTTCTTCCCGTTTAGCCCATCATTGATAACTGATCTAAGAGATCTTGAATCAACCAGATTCTTTATAGTAGGTTAACATGTTTGAGGTTGTGGTTAACATTTCGTGTTGTCTGTGTTTCTCTTTAATTGAGTAGCTCGATTATTGGCTCAGTCTTATCTTTGGCCAAGTAGCTCAGTCTATTCAATTTTTGAGTAGCTTAGTAGTGTTGACCGAGTTGCATGCTATCCCATTGCGTTATTTCGCAGGGTTCATTTTGGACAACCTGCAAATTAGTAGAAATATTTGTTCTTTCTTCCACTATGCATTGGGAACTATGTCAAATGTTAGATTAAAAGGTTTCTTCATCAACAGTTGTGTTTCAATCATTCATTAGGAGATTTTTGGTAGCATATGAGTTGTCCATTTCAAATGGAAAGATCTACATCATCAATCCATCACTTTTCAGGCCATATCTGATCTTTTCCACATAGGTAAACTCTATTGGTGTATGTAGGTGGGCTAACGCTACAGGTTATCCCTTCTCACATTTTTTTACAGTGGTATGATTTTATCTCTTGCATCCAACATAGGTCTTCAAGGCTAGTTCTTTAATGTTGAACGACTTATTGGGCCTTGTTTTATGACACCAATGTATCTCTATGACTATTTCTTATAATGATCAAATCTTTTGAATTAAATCTCTCTTACGACTACGTGCATTCATTTGGGTTCTTTCCTGTCAGTTCTATGTGCATATTACACTTCATGATCAGAGTTCTTTTGGATTCTCATTTATTTCTCTTTGTACTTGTAATTCCAATTTTTGGGGTTTGATCTTCATGTAAACATCTAAGTTATGTCTGATCTATAAAAGCAAGTTATAAATACTTTTTCTAGGTTCTTCTCTGTTTGCATTTTTGTAGCAACATTATGCTCTGTAAATGCATTCCTTTCCTACCATTAATGAAATATCTATTTCTTACCTCTTTTTTCCATTCATTAATTTGTGCATGTTTATTGCCTTGTTATGAATGATTATTTTCTACTTTCTCATAGTTGTATGATGTATTTATTTTGTTGGTAGTTGTTGTATAGTGAAAATCCATTTGCTTTTAGCATCTAATTTGTTCTTACCTGCATACAAATTCTTAGAATACAGTTGAGATTGTGTATTTAAATGTGTTATTTGTGTTTTGTACATCTAAAGGCAGAGTTAGTAACTACAAATTCAATCTGGTGCATCAACCCCTTTCCCTTTCAAAAATTTAATTTTATGCATTTCCTTCTCCTTTTTCTTCCCAAGCTTAGTTTAGATTCATCCTGATTGTAAGGAAGCTAACCTTCTCCAAAGATTCAACCTCAAAGCGCAAGTCCCACACTTAGATATTATTTCCATGTTACACAAGGTCACTTGAGGGTCATACCTCAAGCAAGGGTGCATACTTCTGTGTCAACAATTTATGGCACGCTTGATGGGACACATTCATTCAACTACAAAAGTCTGTTGGTAGCCAATCTAATCTCTACACATTGAGAATTTGAGTGTTATTCTCAATTTCATAAGCCTTTGGAGGTATTCCATCAAACATCATGGTGACTCTAGTGCACATATATTGGTTTCAAGAAGACCTAGTGCTGGCACTACAACATTTGGGGACAAATTGTGACAATGATTTGCCATGACAATCCTATTTGTGGTGATTTTCATGTTTTTGTTTTTGCAATTGTCCTTGACGTCATCGCAATACTGATGTTGGTGTCATAGTTGTGATGCCTGCATGAGCATAAAAATAATAATAAAACATGACATAAATCATTTCCCATTTGTTTTTTTTGTGGAGAGTTTCCTGCGAAAGAGGTGGAGAGCTCCAAATGAGGGTGGAGAGTTGTGAAAGTTGTCGTGCCCTCATGATCCATGCATTTCATTACTATGCCCTTGTGATCGATACATTTTATTGTTGTGCCCTCATGATCTCTGTATTTCATTGATGTACCCTTTCTCAGTGATTTCATTGTCATGTCATGCCCTTGCTTTGCGATTTCATTGTCATGTCATGCCCTTGTGATCTGTGTGCCCTTTCTCTACAATTTTCTTCAAGGGCAAGAAGAGGTACATATGTAAATTTTTTTTTCTTTTCCTTCTAAACATGTATCTCTTTCTATATATTCAGAGAGATCTTTTGTAAGGTGCTTATCACATATTATCTCACAACAAAAAAAAAGATCCAGCCACATACATATTTCAAAATCCAAATAATAAAATAATAAAACTCACTCAACCCGTGCTAAGTGACTTACCTCAAGATCTTGCATAAGAATAATGCAGACCATAAAAAATGGGCAGAGTTCATAAATTTTTTTACAAAAACATATCATAGCAGATATTTTTAGAAAGAAATAAGCCATAACCTAGTTCAATTGGTCTAGTTTCTAATTAGTTGGGTTGATTAAAATTTCCTGTACAATTGTCATCATATTAGGTACAATAAAATGAACAATCAATTGTTCTCAGCTAGTAGGATCAAATACAATTGTTGAAGGTGATAAAATTGCATACGTCAGATGCATTACTTGCATGCCAAGCATGAAGTGCATTCCCCAACTTATAACAAATGGTTGGATATAAAGGCTCCATATGCTGGCCCAAAAATAGAAGCCAAGGATGTAACCATGCATGTATTGGAGTCTCCTTGTGAAGATCCCAAGTATCTATTTTTGTTGTTAATTTGGGCATCACTATATGATCCAAAATGTTATGAAGTACTAAAGCCTATAGTAACTTCTCCCATATTTCCAAAAAATATAGCATAGGTTCACTTTCCCTTGGCTCTCATGAAATTCTAGTAGCTATTCTCACTACTAGAAGAATAACTTTAGTAAAGAGTTGAGTGTAAGGAGTTGAATAAGAAAGTTTTGCTTCTATATATAAATGCCATAATCATGAGGCTCATTCCCTTGCAAAAGCCTCTTCCACAATGACTGTTGAAATCTGATTGAAAAGATCACTATTCGAGAAGGGAGATTATTGAAGAAGAAGGGAGATTGTTGATAAAGTATATTTTTTATCATTATTTTGTCACTAATGTCAAACCTACTATTTGCTAGAATGAAAATTTCTTATAAGATCCAAGTATTATCACTTAGTTGATTGATGAAGAGGATTTAATCAACAAGATGTAACAAAAGCACCTAAGGGAAAGGTTGAGTTATGGTTTTGTAATGAAGTACAAGGATCAGTTAAGAGAATGGTAAAATGATGTATTGATAATACACTTGAAGATATAGAGGTTGGCTACACTTAGAAACTCTAGAAGAATAAGTTGTAACAAAGTTGTCTGCAAAGCTTGACTAAATTCATTAGAGGGTACCGAGCAAGTTAGTTCATGCCGAGCAAGTTATCCGTAAGTGTTGAGCAAATGCAAAATCTAGTGTGTGTCGAGTGAAACAGAAGGAGTTGAGCAAGTTTAGGTGACGAGCTAGATAAAAATGTAATAGGTGTCGAGTATCAGTAAAACTTAGTTGATGCCGAGTGAGTCCATAGCAGGTGTTAAGTAACATAGTATGTGTCAAGTATTAGAAAGTCAATAGTGCTGAGCTGTTGCATTATTTGAAAAGTCAAAGATTCACTAGATTTGAGCTCACAAGTTTATTGCCTTGAATTTTGTGAACTAAATGGAAGATAGGGATGATGAGTTGGTGGTACAAAATTCTAGGTAAACCATTTTTGGGCAAATACAGGTGGATTCTACATGATGTTTCTAGAAGAAACAAGATAAGGGGTAGATACATTGTATCTTACCTAATCCAATCAAACCAAAAATAGGAGTGGGAAGATTAGGGAAAAGTATTCTAGACTTCTATTTAAGGAGTTATAGGTCAACAAGCAAGAGTGGTTCGTGGGAGAGAGTGTGTGGTGTCAAGGAGGAGGCATCGAGAGGGAGGAACAAAGTATAGAGACTCTACTTTGATAGGTGACCACAGAGGTGATTGCATTGGCACAACGAGCATGGAGACTTAAGGAGACAAAGATTGAAAGGAGGACAAGCTATTAGAGCTACAGAGATTGAAAGCTAGGAAATTTTGTGAGCTGAATTGAGATCTGAAATTTACAAGTTATGTTGTGAGTTGTATCAGATCAAAAGCGCTTATTGTTACTCTCTATCAATTGTATTAGTTAGGGAAAAATCCTATGGACTTAGGTTGGTTTAACAGCCATTGTGTAAATCCTTTAACAGGGTGACATTCCAAGTGAACGTTCTAAAGTCCTTTAACCAAGCCCACTTTTAACAGGGTGGTTGTAATCCTTTAACCAGGTCACATTTAATAGTGTGTTGTAGCCTTTACTAGGGTAGGCCTTTCATAGGGCATCACTTTAAAAGGGTGAGAAAGGAGTAGCATGTTATTCGTAGTTTTTCTCAAATTGGGTTTCCATGTAAACCAATGTGTTATGTGTTGATCTTTCATGTCTTATTCCTACATGTTGATTTTTTAGTAACTTGCTAAGAAGAATGTTTAGCTTGGATGCATGGTTAGTTTAAATGGGCACACTATACTTAGTGAAAAAAATTTATTAGGACATTTGGACCTTGAATAACTGATTCACCCCCCCTCTTAGTTATTCTAAATTATTTCTAACAATGAAATTACCTCTAAAACATGAAAATGATGCTGAAGTGGTTTCCAACTTTGAAACACTCTTATAAGCAATGAAAAAGCAAATGCAAATGCAATACATGACAAATTGCACAACTTGTAGTCTTTTTATATACAAAGATATATTTTTGAAAGTGATTTTTACATATTAGCACAATAGAAAAATTGATCCAACTGCATACATATTCTAGAATCCAAATAAAAATAAATAAAACTCACTCAACTCATGATAAGTGATTTAGCTCAAGATCCTGCACAAAAATAATGCAGGCCACAAAAAATAGGCAGAGCTCGCAAGAAATTTTACAAAAACATATCATAGCACATATTTTTAGAAAGAAACAAGCCATAACCTAGTTAAATTGTTCTAGTTGTTGATTAGCTGGTTAATTACAAATTCTTGTAGAACTTTTATCATATTAGGTACAATAAAATGAACAATCAGTTCTTCCCAGCTAGGAGGATCAAATACAACTTTTCAAGATGATAAAATTTCATATGCAGATGCATCACTTGCATACCAGGCATGAAGTGCATTCCCTAACTTATAACAAATGGTTAGATACAAAGGCTCCCTATGCTAGCCCAATAATGGAAGCCAAGGATCTAACCATGCATGTATTGGCATAGTCTCCCTAAAGGATCCTGAGTATCTATTGATGCTGGTAAGTTGAGCATCACTATATGATCCAAAATGTTATGAAGTAGTGAATATGGTAGTAACTTCTTCCAAGTCTCTAGAAAATGTAGCATAGGTTCAAGGTCCCTTGGCTCCTAGGAATTTGTAGCATCTATTCTCACTTCTGGAAGAATAACTTCATTGAAGAGTTGAGTGAAAAGAGTTGAAGAAGCAAGTTCTACTTCTGTGTAAATGCCATAATCATGAGGCTCATTCCCTTGTAGAGGCCTCTACCACAATGACATTACCTCTAAACCATTCAAAGGATGTTGAAGTGGTCCCCAACCTTGAAACACTCTTATAAACAATGGCAAAGAAAATGTAGATGCAATACATGAGGAATCATGTGAACAACTCCTTGAATGTTCAAGAAAACAAGAAGAAGAATGGAGGGAGTGAAAAGGAGTTACAAACAAGAGGAATAAAGAGGAAGGGGATGGAGGAAAAGGGGCCACCTCAAAAGAAGGAAAGATCACCCTTATGTCCAATTAAGAAAGAGATGGATTCCCCCTCTAATGAAAGTAAAGAACAACATATTGAGAGACATTTTGTGGTCAACATTGAGGCCCTTCCAAATGATGATCAAATAGGGCCCTAAGGCACAAATATCTTGGAAATTAATTTGAGCACCCAAGATCATGATTAAGGACTTCAAAGTCATGATGATGAACTAGGTGAGATCACCTCCCTAACATGGCTATCAAAGTGAATGTGATGGGGACAAATAATAATAGCCCAACCCATTAGAAGTTAGCAAGGTAGATCTAATTTTTACCTTTGGATTTGGTCCTTCTGAATATCTACCTCTACCATATCTAAAATTAACTTCACATTGTGTTGTAACTCTAGAATAGGTATTTGATCCTCGATAGTTTTTATTTCAACATTCAATTTTTCAAGATTGGTCAACATCTTCACTTGTGGACCTCTCATGCCAAGCACTTTCTATACTATTTTAACACCATGTTCTTGCTTATGAGCTAACAATCCTTTAGGTGCATTTTCTTGTAAAACATTAATTTTGTTGAGCAATTGTAAACTCTTAGAAAATGCATTCTTGTTTTCTATTACCATTGATGAGATTCCCTTGAAAAAAATCAAAATGAATAGGCATAAATACACCAAAATTTTCTTTCAAAACCATATGTGCAGATATAAACATTAAGTACAACATGTCCAATATTTTTGCAAATATACACATTAATTACACCAAATTATTATTTCAAAACAATATGTGTAGAAATAAATATTAAGTACAACACATCCAATATTTTTGTAGATATACACATCAATTACACCAAATTTTTATTACAAAACCATATGTGCAGATATAAACATTAAGTACAATGTATCCAATATTTTTTCAGATATACAAATTAACTATGCCAAATGTTTTTTTCAAAACCATATGTGTAGATATAAACATTAATTACAATATGTCCAATATTTTTTGTAGATATACACATTAATTATACCAAATTTTTTGTTAGGATTAAACCCCAAACAAAAATAACAATTACATGCAAATATAACCAATAACAAAAAATAATAGATCACATAGAAAAGAACACAAGGCACCAAGATTTAACATGGTTCACCCAATCCCTGAGCTATGTCCACCAAACAACAAGTTTGATATTATTACGATCCAGTGAATACAACTTGATTACAATCTATAATCCCTTACAGCTCAATACCGCCACAAGAACCAATTTTGCATCACAACTTAATGAAAATACCTAACCCTAAGCCCTTTTATACAAGTATTTTATGCCATTTTAGGGTTAGAACATGTTGGCCATATGTCGACCATATGTCAGCTACAACGTCGGCCACGACCCAAAAAAAAATTTTGGGGTGCTGCCCTGAACCCTAAAGAATTTATGAAGTATGTATAGTACTTTTCTGATCAATCACCACAATCTAACAATCTCCCACTTGGGGACTGATTAGGCTCTACACTAAACAACAATCTTCCAATTGGAGACTGATACTATAGCTATACCACTACCACATGGGGCTCCCACTAGATCAAACCACCTTGGACTCTGCTATTTTTTGATGCATGGCCTGTCTAGAAGACCAGCCAAAGTTGAAGAGGAGTTCAGCTTCTCCCTTTTTACTATCTTTGTCAAAATATCTACTGGATTATCATTTGTATGTATCTTCTCTAGCTTTAACTTTCCATCCTCCAAAACTGACCAAATGAAATGGTTCTGCAATTGTATGTGTTTGGTCTTAGAATGTAGAGTTGAATTCTTTGCAAGATGAATGAAACTTTGACTATCTGTAAACAAATAATTATTCCTCTGAGGGTGTCCCAATTCTTCCAAGAAGAACTAAAGCCATATCATCTGTTTGGCTGCCTCTATAGCAGCAACATACTCTGCCTCTATAGTGGATAAAGCATTAACCTTCTGTAACTGAGAAACCCAACTCACGACTGCCCCACCAACAGTAAAGACATAACTTGTAGTACTTCACCCGATATCAATATCCCTTGCCAAATCTGAGTCAACATAGCCCTATAAATTAGTAGTAGAGCCCCCAAAGTGTAAACACTTATTAGATGTTCCTCTCAAATATCTGAGAATCCATTTGACTGCATTCCAATGCTTAATTCCTAGATGACTCATATACTTGCTAATTACTCCCACTGCATGTGCAATATCTAGCTTAGTACATACCATAGCATACATCAAGATTCCTATAACTAAAGTATAGGGTACCTTGGACATCTTATCCTCCTCTTCCTGTGTCTTAGGACACATCTCCTTAGTCAACTTAAAATGACTAGGTAAAGGTGTGCTGACAGCTTTAGCATTCTCCATCGAGAAATGTTGTAACACTTTCTCCACATAATCAACCTGAGATAGCATCAATGTTCTATTCTTCCTATCTCTGCAAATCTTCATACCAAGGATTTGTTTTGCTGCCCCCAAATCCTTCATAGAAAATTCATGTGCTAATTGGATTTTTAGCTTCTTAATGTGATCCATGTTAGACCCAGCTACAAGCATATCATCAACATATAAACATAAAATAATGTAGCTATCATCATCCTGTTAGGATAAACCACAGACATAAATAAAAACTACATGCAAATATAACCAATAACAAAAAATAATAGATCACACAGAAATGAACACAAGGCACCAAGATTTAACGTGGTTCACCCAATCCCTGGGCTTCATCCACCAAATAGAAAGTTCGATCTTATTACAATCTAGTGATTACAACTTGATTACAATCTATAATCCCTTACAGCTCAATACCGCCACAAGAACCAATTTTGCATCACAACATAATAAAAAATACCCAACCCTAAACCCTTTTATACAAGTATTAAACCACTTGAGGGTTATAACATGTTGGCCATAATTAGTCATAACTTTAGTGGCAAATCTACGAATGGCGAATAGTACCAAAATGATTGGCGAATAGTACCAAATTTTATTTTTTTTGGGGCGATGCCTCGAACCCCACCAATTATGAAGTATGTACAGTACTTTCTTGATCAGTCACCATAATCTAACACATCCAACCTCTTAAAGTAGATGCAATCATCTAAATGACACCTACTCTAACAATGCTCATTCATAAAACTATCAAGTTTTAGATACCATAGCCGAGGTGCTTGCTTCTAAACCATATAAACTTTTCTTCAATTTGCACACTAAGTTCTCCTTACCTTTGACTGCAAATCATTATGGCTGAGCCATATATATCTCTTCATCGAAATCACCATGAAGGAAGACTGTTTTAACATCCAGCTACTCTAAATGTAAATTTTCAGTAGCCACAATACTTAAAACAGTATAGATAGAAGTCATTTTAACAATAGGAGAAAATATCTCATCAAAATCAATTCCCTTTTTCTATGTAAATCCTTTTACAACTAACTTGGCTTTAGATCTTTTCTTACCCCCTTCCTCTTCTTTCAACCTGTAAACCCACTTATTCTATAAAGCTATTTTACTTTTAGGTAACTTGCACAAATCCCATGTCTTATTCTTCAGCAAAGAGTCCATTTCATCTTTCATTACAGACTCTCACTAAATCTTAGTATCCACCTACATAGCTTTATCATCACTTTCAAGTTCACTAGCATCAGTAAGTAAAATAGAATACAAAGAGAGATAGAATCTTTCTAGAGGTCTAATGTGCCTTATTGATTGTCTAGCATTCACCGGTGTGTGTGGTATTTGTTGTTCTAGTTGTTGCACATCATGAGGAATGGTTGAAACATCAGCTTTTGGAGTATCATCCAACACTACATAATCATCTTCTTTCTTCTCATGTTGCTGCAACAAATCTTTGTACAATACTTTCTCATTGAATATGATATCCCTGCTTCTTAAAATTTTATGATTTTCAAAATCCCAAAGCCTATAACCAAATTCACCAATGTCATATCCAATAAATACACTTCTTTGACTTAGCTTCCAACTTGGTTCTATTTTTTAAAATCTATGTGAGAAAATGGTTCACAACTGAAGGTCTTGATAAAAGAATAACTCACCTTCTTACTAGTCCATGCTTCCTCTAGAATACCACAACCCAAAGGAGTAGAGGGACCTCTATTAATCAAATATACAATAGTATTGATAGAATCTACTCACATGTGCAAGGGAAACCCAACATGCAACCTCATGCTCCTTGCACGCTCCATTATAGTCATGTTCATGCGTTCAACCACTCCATTTTCCTGTGGAGTCCTTGGAATAGTTTTTTGTTTACGAATACCATTAGTGGAGCAATAATATTCAAATTCATAACTGCAATACTCACCACCATTATCAAATCTGAGACATTTTAATTTCTTACTACTCTCATTTTCAACCAAGCATTTCCATTTCTTAAAAGTTTGAAATACATCAGATTTTTGTTTAAAGAAATAAATTCATACTTTTCTAGTTACATCATCAATAAATGTAACATAATAATGAGAGCCACCAAAGGAAGATACCTAAGCCGGTCCCCATACATCTACATGCACAAGCTCTAACTTCTCCTTTTTATTTTCCTTCCTAGTCTTTACAAAACTCACTCTCTTTTGTTTTCCATACACACAACTTTCAGAGAAATCCATATTAACACATTTTAGGCTTGGTAAAACTTTCTTTGAATGAAGTACTTTCGTACCTTTCTCACTCATGTGCCCAAGTCTATTGTGCCACAATGCTATAGTAGAATCTACAATAGCTATTTGTTCTCCTTGCTCAACTGCAACAATTGTTCCTGAAAATTCATTTTTCTCTAAAATAATTAAAGTGGAAGGAACAATATGACCTGTACAAAGATATAAGGTGCCTACTTTCACACCTTTTGCTACTACAAGAGAACCTTTTGAAACCTTTCAACTTTTATCATTAAAAGTAACTACACAATCCTCATCACTAAGTTTCCTTGCTGAAATTAAATTCCTACTCAGCCTTGGAACATATCTTACCTCATGTATTAGCCAATGGTTCCCATTCTACAACTTAATCTTAATTTTTCCCTTTCCAACAATCTGACAGGGTTCATTATTCCTCAAATAAACAAGCCCAAAATCCCCTTGGACATAATCAATGAAATAACCTCTATGAGGTGTAGCATGAAATGAAGCATCAGAATCTAAAACCCATGAATCATCAACACTTTCTAATGACAGAAGCAAAGCATCATCTTTGAATTTTTTACTTACCACATTTGCCTCCTTGTCTCCATCTGGTTTATCTCCTTCATTTTTATTTCGATTCCAGCAATCTTTCTTTATATGACCTGGTTTCCCATAGTACCAATAGTCATTCGGTCCTCTCGATTGAGACCTCCTCCCCTTTGAATTTCCTCTTGATTTCCCACAATTTCTAGAGTTACTTCCTCTCTCAGTCATTCTACACCTACTTTGTGCATTCAAGGCACTTCTTGATGTAGATCCACCTGAAGTTTTCCTATGAGTTTTCTCACTCAAAACAAAATTGATCACATCTTCACATTTTAGGGTACTAGATCCAAGAACATAATTACTCACAACCATTATCAAGCCATTCTAGCTTTCAGGCAAAGAACACAAAATCAAGAGAGCCCTAATTTATTCATCAAAATTGATACCCACAGAAGATAACTGACTAGTATTAGTATTAAACTCATTTAAATGATCTGCAACAGATCCACCTTCTTCCATTTTCATATTAAATAAATGCTTCATGAGAAATACCCTGTTTGAAGCAGAGGGCTTTTCATATAGTGTCACTAGGGTTTTCATCAACTCTTATGTCATCTTCGCTTTTGTAATATTAAATGCCACTAATGGTGCCAGGCATAATTGAATGCTTCCAAGTGCCTTTCTGTCCAAAAGATCCCATTCATCATTTGACATAGATCCTTGATTCTTGGCTTTGCATTCCAATGGCTTCCATAAATCCTTCCGATAAAGATAGTCTTCCATAACTGAAAGTTCTGCCCATTAAACCTATCAACCGTCAGCTTACCCTCATCTACCATAGCTCCCACTCAACCATGAGAATCTCACTTAATTGTGAGACTTTCCTATAGAGGATAATTGAAAGACAACCTCGCTCTAATATCACTTGTTAGGATTAAACCACCGACATAAATAACAATTACATGCAAATATAACCAATAATAGAAAATAATAGATCACACAAAAAAGAACACAAGGCACCAAGATTTAACGTGGTTCACCCAATTCTTGGGCTACATCCACCAAATAAAAATTTTGATATTATTACGATCCAATGAATACAACTTGATTACAATCCATAATCCCTTATAGCTCAATACCATCGCAAGAACCAATTTTGCATCACAACTTAATGAAATTACCTAACTCTAAGCCCTTTTTACAAGTATTTAATGTTGTTTTAGGGTTACAACATGTTGGCCATATGTTGTCCATATGTCGGCTACAACGTCAGCCACAACCCAAAAAAAATTTTTGGGCCGCTGCCCCGAACCCCAAAGAATTTATGAAGTATATGCAATACTTTCTTGATCAGTTACCACAATCTAACACTTTTTCTTTCAAAACTATATGTGCATAAACATTAAGTAGAACATGTCCAATATTTTTGTAGATATACACATCAATTACACTAAATTTTTATTTTAAAACCATGTGTGTAGATATAAACATTAAGTACAACATGTCCAATATTTTTTCAGATATAGACATTAATTACACCAAATTTTTATTTCAAAACCATGTGTGTAGATATAAACATTAAGTAGAACATGTCCAATATTTTTGTAGATATACACATCAATTACACTAAATTTCTATTTTAAAACCATGTGTGTAGATATAAACATTAAGGACAACATGTCCAATATTTTTATAGATATACACATTAATTACACCAAATTTTTATTTCAAAACCATATGTGCAGATATAAACATTAAGTACAACATGTTCAATATTTTTGTAGATGTACACATTAATTACACCAAATTTTTCTTTCAAAACCATATGTGAATATATAAACATTAAGTACAACCAACTCAATAAGGGTACATGAATAAGTTATTCTCATGAAGAAGGATCATGTCAGATAATACAAGGGAGTTTGATCAAAATAGGGAGACAATCACTAGATTGTTGTCTAACTTTCAAAGAATAGGTGATGGAAAATTTTACTGTCCTTCTAAGAATTGTAATATTGTAAAGATAAGAATAATCAAAATCAAAACAACTAAGAGACATTGTAGGGAGAATGGTCACATTGAAGGGGGGTTTGATTATCATCCATTGGTAAGTTGTTTGTTGTATTATTTTCACAATTAATATACATATGAACCAAAAAATGAGGGTTTTATTATCATCAATTTTATATAAGTTGATCTCCCTAGGGTAGTATGCTATATAGACCAATACATCTCGGAGGAACATGAAGGTGTGAATATGGAGGAACATGGAGATGTGAGTATTGAAGGAGAAGATTGTGATCCCATGGAAGATGATGATCATGTGGCATAAAACACATTTCAAGATGATGTTACAAATGCATTGATCCATGACACATTTGGTACTAGTGTTGCTATTGCTACCAATGATGATGATGATTATGATGAGGATGCAATTGAGATCATCCATGATATACCTCTACTTGAGAAGGAAAACATGACCCTTTTGTTGGCATTATATTGTATTTGTCATTAGTAACAACACTTATTCGACCATGAATGATTACCGAGCTCATCACTCAGTCTACAGTATTCACCAAGCTTCACAGTGTCTACCAAGTCATCAGTTTGTATAATGGAAGCCAATGTTTACCTAGTGATGGAAGTGTAGTGTTTACCGAGTGAAATCAAGGTAAACGAAGGATTCAATTTTTACCGAGTGACACTATATCTATCGAGTCTCCAATGGTTACCGAGTTCCAAGCTATGTTGTGTGGTTAGTATGGACTGAGCTTCTACTTCTATTGAGTGCATGAAAATGCCAAGTAATGCAGTGGATGCCGAGTATCAGAAGGTCACCAAGTCAGCTTGAAGAGCCCAAGTTTTCTATTGTTTGGCCGACTCAATAATATTTTGTTCACTTGTGTTTTGGCTGACCTTGTAATTGTAATTATTGGAATGGTATGTATGTAATGTATTATATCATTTGCAAGATATAATGAGTATGTTAAGGAATGGAAATGTAATGCTTTGAGAAGAATAAAAGTGAATCAACAATAGAGAAAAGTATTCATGAAGGTCTACAAAGAGTAGTAAAGATTCATCAATCACAAGAGGTGATCTGTACTTCAAGGATCTAATTAGCAATCAAGTTGTAAGTAGATCCAATGTTTCATCCTAACATGTGAATCAATTTTGTAAATCCTTTAATAGGGTAGACTTAACAGTCTTTGTATAAATCTCCTAACAGAGTGCATACTTTAGTGTATATTTGTAAATCCTCTAACAAGGTGGACCTAGCAGTCCTTTGTGCTCCTAACAGGGTAGATCACCAGAAGTGGTCAATGTAAGCCTTAACAAGCCAACTTTATACTGTAGTATTGAAGTTTTGTGGGTATCATCCCCACCCTAGCTTTACTTTCTATTTGGAAGGTTTCTGGGTTACCAAATCACTGTATACATGTGTTATAAATGTTTGATCTCTCATATATTTAGTAGATTAGATGAATGAATGGTGAATAGTATATATGGTTGAAGTATTGAATTTTTTTAGAGTTTTGAAGTTACTGATTCACCCCTCCCCTCTTAGTAACCTGTCATATTTTGAATATTTCCAACAAGTGGTATCAGAGAATTGTGGTTCTCTGGACAAAGTTTGAAAGCTTGAGAAAAGATCTAAAGGACAAATGGAGATATTCATACTTGACAAGGCAATTGAAAATGAAAAGCTAGATCTGGAGATGGCCATGGCTCAACTCAAAGAAGCAAAGGAGCATCTTTCCCAATCCCAAAAAAGAAGGAAGGAACTTGCAAAACAAATGAATGACCATCAATATGTTGAAGAAAAGATTGAAGAACTTTTACCATCAAGTAGCTCAAATAAAGCTGATGAGGTAATCAAGGAACTCCTAGCAAAGAATGGCTCTCTGCAAGAAGAAGAATGTTAAGAAGAGAACGAGAAATTCATTCAACAAGGTTATGTGAAATCTTGGAACAAAGAAAAAAATTTGAAAATGAGATAAATGAAAGGATCAATGCAAATCAAAGTCTTATAAGTCAACTATCTAATGTAAATGAAGAAATCATGAATCTGAGATCTAAAAATGAAAGCCTAAGGATTGATTTAAACACTAAAAGATAAATAAGTGAAAGTTTGGAAAATGACCTAAATGCTGAAAAAAAAATCAATGAGAGAATGATAAAATCTAAAGAAGATATGAATCAATTAAACCAACAAAATGAGCAGAATCTTCATAGAAAAAAGGGTAAAGCAGGACTTGGATATAATGAAGAAGGTGAATCTTCCAAACAAGGTGCTCAAAGGAATCAAAAAACTACTTGCTATCACTATGATAAGTTAGGTCATACATCAAAAAAATGTTGGAGTAATGGAAAAGAAAAATTCAATGGAAAATGCTACAACTGCAATCAACATGGTCACAAAGCTAATGAATGCAAGGAAAAACCAAAATTTGAAGGCAAATGTCATAAATGTAAGAAGCATGGACACAAGGCATTCCAATGCAGATCAAAATCAATCAATCCAACTGAACAACTTATTAAGGCAATCTTTGGATTGGATTACAATACTTGGTGCAGATGCCATTATTGTGGAGAATATGGACACATTGGCAAAGACTGCTCAAGGCATCACTTGAGAAAAAGAGATACAACAGTAAGATGTTATACATGCATTAAACTTGGTCATATAGCCAAGAATTGCATGAATATAGGAAGAATTGAAGATGACAAGAAAGCTAAAGCTAATAACATTCAGAAACAGATGAGACAACAATGGATTCCTAAATCTACCGAGTAGAACAGTTCAAATGATGGCCACGTCACTCAAGAAGTGGGTGACTCCACCATTTCCAATTAGATAAAGAAAGCAATAGATCCAATCAGTATTTTAGATACAAAGGGTCACAAGAAATCAGGTCATACCGAGAGAAGTTAGTCTTAGACTCAACCGAGCTAGGTCAGGAGTAACTAAAGTTTTATTCAATCACCGAGTTGCAAGCTTCTACCAAGCAAGTGAATGAATGATAGGCTATCAAGCACTATGTCATCTCAACTACCTTTGTACCAAGAATTTATGGCAAAATTTTCATCAAAAGGGTAGAATTTGATTTCATTCTTCACTGCGATTTTAGAGCTAAGAGATTTCCAGGTGCACTCAAGCAATTCTAATTGATTTCAAATGATTTTCTAGTGAAGAATTTGTTCCAAAAAAAATTTCTTACACCTACTGAGTAGGGATGGCATCCAGGAGTAGCAGTAGTAGCAAGGCAAAGAAGGGTTTCGAGATGCTGGTAAAGGATGTAGAATGGAAAGTGCCTAACTTCAAAATTGTTTTGGCCATTGCAGAGTCACTTGACCCTAATGGAGCTCAATCTCAAATTCCACCGAAGGTACTCCTTATAAATGACATTCGTACTCATTTCAAATGCACTATTCAAGAAATAGGAACACTAGAAATGGAGAATGCCTTGGGAGAACTGTGTGCTGATGGAACCCTAAAACCCAAACATAAGCACTTAGAAGAAAAAGGCTTGACCCATATCCCGCATCTGCCAAGAAACTTCCAAATTAAGTGGATTAGGTATATTTTGAGTTGTGTGTACAATGGTCAGTTATGGTTAGAGTAGCCTATCATGATAACAAAGAAGATGATACACAAAATCATGGGTCTCCCTATGCTCAAGAAAGTTAAGGTTACCAGAACCCTAGGTCAAGATGATTTATAGAAGAAAACCCTAGCCAAGTGGGATGGTAGAGTACTAAAGATTAGCAATGTATCTGACATAGAACTTAGGTTTGGTATTCATATCATTGCACATAAGATATATAGCTCTAGCAGACTAAATAGTGTGCTGTGTGAGGCTATGGACTTATCATATAAGATAGTTAAGAAGAATTTGGAGTATGACTTGTCTGAGCTATTGCTAAGCCTACTAAACAAAAACATGGATAGTATCGGATTGTCAAAAAATAATCTCTATAAATTTGGCTCCCTGTTAACTTGTTTATTTTTCTATGTTCAATTTTTTTTCCATCCAAAGCAACTGTTGTGTGGAGAAAAGATATTCCAATTCTATATCAAATTAATGAGTTTATTGCTGACATGGGTGAAAACTTTGAGAAGGTTATGGATAATTATTTTGAAGATTTCAAGGAAAGAATGAATAAAAGGTTCTGAATTCCACCAAAATTGGTTGAAGACTACAAAGATGATGTATGCTTCATGGTTGATTGTGATAGAGTATACATTCAGACAGTTAAACCCCAAGTTGCATGGGTGAAACTTCTTATGAGGCCAATATTGACAAAACCAGGGACATTATTGAAGCATTGGTGAATGAGCTTGTAGATCCCAAGCTTCTTGCCTTTGGCACTTATGATGAAGCAAAGGCTAGAATTGAGCTTGAAATCAAGCTACCCCAGGCTATAAGAAAAGGCAAGAGGAAGATAGAAAAGTTGAAAACTACAACTGGCCCTCTAATGCTTACTAAAGGTAAAGGAGAGGATGAAGAAGAAGATGAAGAAGAAGAAGGCAAAGAAAGAGAAGAACATGAATATGAAAAAGAAGAGGAATTGCCAAGGAAGAAAGGAAAGGTGTTTATCACCAAATCTAAGAAGCAACCAACTGTAGTATTCTCTAGGAGAACCAGACAAGGCAAGCAGGAAACTATACTTGTTAGGCCTCCACTCACATTTGATGAAAGGCTAAAAGAGTTAAAGATTGGAGCAGGTATAAGCAATTTTAAAGCTCTCAAATATGAAACTCGGACTCCTGCAGAACAAAAGGAGATTGGAGACTTGGTAATGGAAAAGTTAGGAACTTGGAAATTCTCTCTTGATCAATTTGCATCTCAAATTCCACCAGTACTTCTTGACAAAATAAAAGTCAGATGGGAGAACATGGTACAAACTATCAAAGATATATTTGAGCAAAAATTGAAGGAATTAGTACCGAGCCTGATAGATGTAGAAGTCAAAAAGGCATTGAAAGATCATGAAGGAAGAATGAATAAGAGATTCAATACTTGCCTCATATTATTAAAAGACATTGAATCAGTTGTCAAAAATGCTACAAATGTTTGGAATGATGCATATCATCTCAAAAAGCCATTAGATGAGCCTGTTGAAATTAAGGATGATGATAGTAGTGACAATGATGATTTTGATAACACCCCATCTATCATAGTTACACCAGAAGAGTTGCATGCACTAATGGAAGAAAAAGAGGAAGAAGACAAGGAGGAAGAAGCATTTGAGGAAGAAAAAGATGAAGAAGATTTAGTAAAAAATGCAACAGAAGTTATTGCATCCCTTCCTCACTCTCCACCAAAGACTGTTACATCTACTATGGAGATAGCTTCTGCAAGTGAGACTGTGAGCACAATTGCCACATCAATTGCTCAATATTCACCAGCCACCTCCTAGCTCCAAGTATCTAAAATAGAAGTGCCAAGCACTTTATCCACCAAGTTGCCTGTCACTTCTTCAGCTACCGAGTTAGCTTCCTCAGCTCCTTCACCATCAGTTAGTACAACAATAAGTTCTAAAATTTTTCTTTTGCCAACATTATCTATATCCACTTCAACTCCAAATAGTACAGATACTACTATGGGTACTCTATCGAGTGTGATACCATTTTTGGGAAGTGTTTCAATTTTTGATCCGGTTAGTACTTCTATTGGAATTCTATCCTTGAGTCATATCCCAGTTTTTACTGCTAGCCCTTCTATCTCCACTATTGTGTTTGTTCCAAAGGTCAAACCAGTAATCTCAGAAGTCAAACAAAAGCATCCATTAAAACTTTTGATCACTAGAAAGGAAATTGAAGAAGACATTGACTTAGACACAAAGATAGTAATACCAAAGATTGACTATGACACTACTACCATTGAAGAGATGAGGTTAGCCAGTCAACTCATAGAGATGAAAGCTACACAAAAGTAGTTAAGGTCTGAAAGGGATAAGGAGTACAGAATAATTGAGAATGCAAAGGATATAATTACACAAGCTATAGGTGTTGAAGTAGATTCCGCTCAACACATTTTGATTTAGTTAGAAGAGGCAGTACATAAATTTAATGAAGATCCTTTTGGACAAGAGAAACTGATTGAAAAGGCTAAAAGGAAATTTGATGACAAGGTGCTAGAGCATATTGCTCAACATATAGCAATCAAGCAAGTTGAATTGTCCACACTTTTGAGAAATTTTGAAAATTCTTTTAATAATGCAATATCACTTTTTGCCAAACTTTGTGATGTTTTTGGTTTTACTAAAGAAATAAAGGATAAGCTAAATAAGATTAACATTGATATGCAATCAAGTGCATCCAAGCTATAGGTGGACTCCTCCTCCACAACCTCCCATCACACCAAAATTAGATATCTGGCAGATGTGCAAGAAGAACTATTGAGAGAGGAATCAAGGATATAGTCTACACTAATAGACATCCAGAACATGATCCTTCCTATCATGGATACAATGCAGAAACATATTGCTCATTGCAAAACATTGATCCAAGATCAGAACTTCTCAATGGTTGATCACATGATTCAATTATCAGCAGAAGTTCAAATTTCTCTCTCCACCTGTCAAATTTTGCAACAGACTTGGGATAATACTTTTGCTACCATCCTTAAGGTACATCAAGATTTTCTATCTCACTTTGGTGTAGCCATATAAACTATATATGTAGTCCTTTGGCATTATTGTCAAAAAGGAGGAGAGATTCAACATAATAAATGGGGAGAGTTATCAGTATAAGTGAAAGGGGGAGTTAGAATTCAATAGAGTTAGCATGTGTACATAAGTACCTTTGTATATACATTATAATTCATCAAGAAGATATATGTAGAAATGTATATGCAACAGTCCTACAAAGAGTTCTACAAAGATCAATTTTGAAAAACCAAAATTCAGTGAGTTAGGTTATGTACATATGTTTTGGCTTATAAGTGTTTTGTCACTAATGCCAAAGGGGGAGATTGTTGGCATTATATTGTATTTTTTATTAGTAACAACACTTATTCAACTATGAATGATTACTGAGGGCATCACTCAGTCTACAATGTTCATTGAGCTTTACAGTGTCTACCGAGTCATCAGTTTGTATGATGGAAGCTAGTGTTTACCAAGTGATGGAAGTGTAGTGTTTACCAAGTGAAATCAAGGTAAATGAAGGATTCAATTTTTATCAAGTGACACTATATCTACCGAGTCTCCAATGGTTACCGAGTTCCAAGCTATGTTGTGTGGTTAGTATGGACTAAGCTTCTACTTCTACTGAGTGCATGATGATGCCGAGTAATGTAGTGAATGTTGAGTATCCAAAGGTCACCAAGTCAGCTTGAAGAACTTGAGTTTTCTACTGTTTGTCAACTCAGTAATATTTTGTTCACTTGTGTTTTGGCCGACCTTGCAATTGTAATTATTAGAATGGTATATATGTAATGTATTATATCATCATTTGCAAGATATAATGAGTATGTTAAGGAATAGACATGTAATTCTTTGAGAAGAATAAAAGAGAATTAGCAGTAGAGCAGAGTATTCAGCAAGGTCTACAAGGAGCAGTAAAGACTCATCAGTCAGAAGAGGTGATATGTACTTCAAGGGTCTAATTAGCAATCAAGTTGTAAGTATATCCACTATTTCATCCTAATAGGTGAATCAGTTTTGTAAATCCTTTAACAAGGTAGACTTAACAGTCTTTGTATAAATCTCCTAATAGAGTGCATACTTTAGTGTATGTTTGTAAATCCTCTAACAAGGTGGACCTAGCAGTCCTTTGTGCTCCTAATAGGGTAGATCACCAAAAGTGGTCAATGTAAGCCTTAACAGGCCAACTTTATATTGTAGTATTGAAGTTTTGTGGATATCATCCCCACCCCAATTTTACTTTCTATTTGGAAGGTTTCTGGGTTACCAAATCACTCTTTACATGTGTTATAAATGTTTGATCTCTCATATATGCAGTAGATTAGATAAATGAATAGTGAATAGTATATATGGTTAAAGTGTTGAATTGTTTTAGAGTTTTGAAGTTACTGATTCACCCCTCTCCTCTTAGTAACCTGTCATATCTTGAATATTTCCAACACCTTTATGAAGGATCCCAATCAACTCTTCTATTTGATGTATTGTTGTTGGTGAATTTGGACGTTATGAATGGTTTATCCAAGATAAAAATGTCACATATGCTAAGGTTTGTGATATACATCATTATAATCTATATAAGGTGAAATATGTACCATTAAGATTATTTATACTAATGACTAATATTTTTTCTTGTAGATTGATAGGTGACTATTTGTTACCACCATAAAATGTTCTCCCTCACTCATACTGAGAATTATGTGCCACTATGAGACATATTGGAATGGAGTATCAATCAGTAGATGTTTGTCCTGAAGATCATGTAATTTATCATAAAGAACACAAGAATGCAACATAATTCCACGAATTCCATACGAGAAGATATCAAGATGATCAAGTGAGAAAAAGGGTGCCTTGCAAGGTTCTTCATTACATCCCCATTATTCCATGTCTTAAACTATTATTAAGGTGTAGTAGCTTGGCACAATTTATCTATTACCATACATGCAATAGAAGTCAAGATGAAATTATTTAGATGCCTATAGATGGTTCACCATTATGGAGATAGAGGAAAAGTGGCCACACTTTAAAGAAGAACCTTTAAATCTTAGGCTTTCTATGGCAACTAACGGTGTCAATCCACATGGAGAGATGAGATTCATTTACTCAGTGTGGCCTATTTTTGTTATCAACAATAACCTTCCTCCATGTATGTCAATAAAGAGGGAGCACATTATGTTGGCAATGGTTGTTTCAGGTATTTTATTATTTTATTGTTATCTACATGTAATTATAAGTCTTGGAGTGAAATGACCACAATAATTATCTGATGTTGTTCATTCAACTAGGTATATACCAAGTGAAAGATATGAATGTATATATTTTTCCTTTGATCGATGAGTTGTTGGTGTTATAGAATGGTTTCACAAAAGGAAATAGATTTAGCATATGGTTTAAGAAATCTCTGGGTACTTATAAGTTTTTTAATCAACCGTGTGTTTTTGAACTTGTGATGGAATAATTTATACTTTTTTTTGACATTATTATAGGTGAAACAACACAAGGCTATATTTTGCAATGGTTATAAATTTTGCATCAAAGATTTAGATGAGACAAAGATAACTTGTGATTCTAGGATAAGTGCAGTCTTCTAGCTGACTAATATTTCATCTATAAATGACTTACATCCTTGAGAATCTCAAAATTAATGCTATAAAATTTTGATTGATATACTTGACCGTGACTTTAATTCCTTCAAATTAGTTCTCTCAATTGTTAAATGGTATAGACTACAAATCAATCAAAATGAGCAGGTATTTTACTCAGAGGTTCCACATAAAATGGGTTGGTCATTTTTTGTTAGATAGGCTCCAAGGGGAAGGTCGATAAAGTATAATGCGATGGAAGAAGAAGATATCGAGGAAGAGGAAGAAGTGGATCAAGATCGAGAGTTAGTTGATGATGCTCTCAATGCTCCTCATGCTCCTAATGTTGCAAATGATGATGATGATGATGCTTCTACTGGTCATGATGATGATGAGGAGGAGGGGGATGATGATGATGATGATGAAGATGATGATGATGATGGTGGTGGTGGTGGTGGTGACATTGATGACTAGGATAGTGGTGGGGATGATGTCGATGATGATGATGATGATCTTGATGATGATGTGGATGAAGAATAATATCAATGACAAGGAAGGGGGTGATTAGCTAACATTGAAGGGGGTTTGATTATCAATGAGAAGAATGATATGTACAGTTATGTGATCAATACCTATGCTATTCAATATTCAGTTCTTGATAGATCAATGATTAATTTGATTAACATTTCATGTACCTTTACTATTTATAATTCATATGTAATGCTAATATTCAATGTAATTTTGACTATATGTATCATGAATTTTTTATCTAACATATGACAATTGATTTACTCTTATAGAAACCTAAAGCCCTTTCATGAGCATCCCACATAGTCTCATGAATCATCAAGCATTAGTTAGTACACCCCATAGAGATTAATGTCTTTACCATTTTTAAATTATCTCTCATTTCCATCTATCTCTCTTCTTTTGTGGAGTGCAAGTACTAGAGAATAGGTATTTGTCATATTTGTCTTCCTCAACCAAGGAAAATGTAGGAATGGAAGAAGAAAGTGAGACATTTAGTATGTCTAAATCAAGGAGATTAACTCAAGGTCAAAATATCAAAAAAAAAATCAATAAGTGTATAATTTTTTTCCTTGCTCAAGGGGGGTCACATTCTTATCATGATGAGAGTGAAGGCAACTCCAAATTTCCCTTTAGGTACAAACATCTATAGAAACAATGGGTCCCCAATGAACTTCCTCCAATAAACACTAAATTTTTTGTTGGAGAGAGGATATATCTATTTTCCATGGATGGGATAAAGGTCTCTTACAAAAATGGTTTTGAATTGATGGAGTATGTTAGACCTTGCTATGATTACAGTAATTGGATGCAGATTGTTAGATATAAAAAAAGTATGTGTAGGTATGGACTAATGGAAAATTATATACAACAAAAAGTTAGTGAAAAAAGTAAAATAGTAGCTATATACATTGACAAAAGGCCAAAAGCATCAAGGAATATTTTAGGTTTTATAAATAGTACACAACCTGCATCAACCAAGAAGCAACCCAATTGCATATTTGAGGCACACGAGGGAAATCATGTATTTGTATGTTCAAGAAAATTTGTGCATGGAGGCAAAGAGCTTCTTATTGATTACAATTTGAATTGCATAGATACAAACAAAGCCACTATCATGGGCCAGGTGGTACATACTATGCACATTTAAAATCAACTCCAATCAATGAGTCTAATACACCATTATTAACACATGTTTTAACATGTCTCAATGGATTTTTCTTGAAATATAGGGCTACAGTATGGATCAACAGCCATAGGATATGCATCAAAATGATGGTTCTTCTTCCCAATATATAAAACTCATTGTTGTTGTACAAATTAGATACAAGAAATATGCTAATGCATATTTTTCATTATGTTTTATTCTTCACTACTATTTTGGATTGATTTTAAATATATAGATAATAATATTTACCTCACAAGTAAGTGTTGATTAGGAAAAGGGAAAGGAAAAAGTAGTCCACAAGGATGAGGAACTACATGATGATCCACACGATGAGCTAGATGAATTTATTATTGATTTTGACTCAGCCCCTGATCATGCATCTACATTGAAAAAGTTGATTCATAATATAAGAATAAGGATATCACAATTAACATCAACTCAACCTTAGACTCTTGCATTACAAAACATAGAGGGTAGGTTAATGAACCTAGTTCACACATATACAATAAGTATTAATGTAGTTTTTAATTATAAAAAAAGTTCAATAATGGTTTTTATACTCTTTTATTTATGTCATTAAATAAAATTCATATGCGTTAGTTTTTCAGAGAATGTTGAGGATGTACATGGGTGATCCCCCAGAGGATGATACTTTCGGTGGTTCAAGTACATCGCACATTCTATCCTACACTTGTGTTTTGCTCGAACAATATTTTTTGTAATAGCTCTAACAATCTTGTTTTATTGTTCTCTAACAATTGCATTTTTTAGCTCTTACCATTGATCCTTTGTTCACTACACTGCCTACTACAAGGAAAAGAACTAAAGAGGCACTTTCAACTGCAAATTTGGAAACACGTAGCTCTGCAATAGATGCGGTGACTGTAATGCCCCACCAAGGGATCCAAAGAATTAACCTAGAATTTCACTAAGTTTGGTAGCATTTTTATTTATTTTTAAACATGAAAGTAAATACCATATATAACTAATGCACAATAACGGAAGAAATAGTAATGTCCATCTAAAAGTAAACATAACATACATAATAGATTATATTCTTAAAGGATCCCTTAACGTTGAATTACATCTAAGTCAACTAACATTATTGAATCCATATAATATAACAACAATATGAAATAATAATGATAAGTCCAATGTTTATACATTACATTTCAAATGCTCAATCATTCACTGTACATGTCACAGGGTATGAAAAGCTTAAAAGAATATAGATATGTGAAATAAGGTACATCATCCTATTCTAATCCATGATACATCAAAATAAAGATAATCACATGATACATATGATACATCATCATAGAAGATCAAACATAATAAACTAAGTGCATGGTTCCTCCCAACTGTTAATAGCATCATTGGACCATTGTGGGCCCTAGCCATCCCTCCGTTCGTAACATTCCAAAGCACCGAAGAGATCATCGGTATTAACATAGTAGGAATGTCACTCCTAACATATACTATATCATATGTAGAAAGTAATCTAACATGAAAATAAAAGCATAAGATAACATCATCTAACATATGCTAATCATCAATGAAAGGATACATATCCATCTTCACGAAGGACGCATCAGCCATGATGTCTCAATAGATCTAAAATGATAAGAGTGGAAAAACACTACCACCCGACCACGTGGTACCTAAGTGATCCACTCCCACTGTGCTGAGGAGATAATCTCAAGTCCCAAATAGGCTATCCAAACACATAGCATAAATCTTTACAAGTCCAAGAATCCTAAAAGTATACTAACTCAAAGGTTCCATCACAAAATCGACATCTAATCCCAGAGGCACACAATGACATGTAGGAACCTACTATGCAAGCGAGAAAGTGTCATCGCATATATCATGTACAAGTTACCCTGGCAGTTAGCTAAACTCCATGGGTCCATATTAATCTCATGTGGCCACTAGTATCCTCTCATACTGACGAGGCATACTATGGAATGCAAGGTCGCAACCATGTGTTCTCTCTACTCCCATCCTAGTCTGTACAGGCACTCAAGGCATGGGCGAGAAAAAAACACTTATCTTTTTAGGTTCATTCAATTAGTATTAGGTGTGAATGTTTTCACTTATTAATCCAACTTACAATGAGTTACCCTGGCAGCCTCTTAGGGCCCCGGCCCCCATTGCAAGCCACTTCCCAACACTACATGCAGATATCCTACCCTAAGCTCATGGAATCATAAATCTCAAAATCACAAAAGATAATCCATAATAAAAATCATCAAATATGCATAAAAGCATCAAATCTCCATGAGCAAGCATCCATAGAAAATCATGATCACAACAGCTCTCTATTGGCAACTGGAGTATCACTGATAATCAAAAGTATCCGTTGGTTCTCATTAACCAAAATATATCTCAATCATACTAATCGAAGACTCCTAAATGGTTGAGTCAAAACATGTCACAACATGACATCATCAAGAATAAATTCACATTTCAGTCCCATCATGGCGACTAGAAAACAACCAAGGATAACTGATCAATGAACCAAAAATGGTTAAGTCAAGTGTCTCATACATAAGAATCTCAACTATAACAATCAATAATTTACAAACATTACATAAAGATCGAGATTAAAAACATCATCATGACATCACAATCACATAACCCCCAAGCCTTTGGTAGACGTCTTATAACTGGTCAACACTAGTCAACCCAAAACTCAAAACAATAGCATAAAGAATACACAATGTAAACACATGTTTTGGTTTTGCTAAATTTACAAACTTGAATTCAAATGTAGAGGTCTCAGTTTATGTTTCCAAGTTTGGAGAATGAATGGAGGAACATTTTGTACGTTTTTCCATGTATTATTTTGGATGAATACAAGTTTTCCTTAATAGGTCTAAAATCCATTTTCCAATTATAATATTTATTTGAAAACGTTCCCCACCAAACTACCAATTAAATTTCATATACTTTATTTAATAATTTAAAACAATTAAATCTTTGAAAATTATTATAGAGTTCACCATTATAAAAATGGACCTTTGATATAAATCATTTATCTATACTAATTCAAATTTATTAATAACATATTTACATATTACATATATACATATATATATATATACATATATAAATATATAAATAATTATTAACATTTTATAAAAAAAAATGAAATATAAAATCGAATTATAACAATTTTGATTTGATATCATATAAAAATAGAATTACAAACCGCGTCACATTTTTTTTTAACCCACGATATCATATCAATGTCATATACATATGACAATACACATCAAAGGAAATAGGGTTCTGTGTGGGCCCGCTGATGTAGGCCTGCGACAGTGGTCACAGAGCTTGTGGCAGCAGTGCCGTCAGCCACTGCCGTAGGTACAGAGGTGGGGGTACGAGCTCGGCCCTCCCCGCTCACATATAATATGCAATTCGTTCTTTATAAATTTTTATAACGTTTTCTTTAAAAACGTAAATCGCAATGCGATTAACATTCAGTTTTAATTAAAGCATTTTATGAAAAATGCAAATCGCAAAGTGATATGACATACGATTCTCCAATAAAATATATATGTATATATATATATAAATATGCAAAAATTAAGCATAATATATATATATGTGTGTGTGTGTGTGTGTGTGTGTGTGTGTGTGTGTGTGTGTGTGTATAACATACATACATACATACATACATACATACATACATACATACATACATACATACATACATACATACATACATACATACATACATACATACATACATATATATATATATATATATATATATATATATATATATATATATATATATATATATATATACATATATATATATATTTGCAAATCTAAATTAGCATGTTCATAACAATGCAATTTTCTAAAGGCTTTCAATTTAAATGAAACCATGAAATATTTTCTTCTCCAAATTTACTCAATAAGTTGCTAATAGATTTGGCTACAATTTAAACCCTAGCCCCGTGTTTTTCTCAGATCTATGCATATAATCAATTTTAATTACCCATATTGAGAATGCATGTAATTTTAAAAAGGAAAAATCCTCAGAAGACATATGGAAGACACGAGGAAGACAGGAAGTGCAAGATGCGGAAATAGCATAAATAAAAATCACAAAAATCTACCCGGATTTTGATGCTAAATCGCTCTTCCTCAGAAAACCCATAGAGCAAGCTCCTCCCTTCTTCAGAGTTCTTGAGTCCTCCAATGCTCCAAATGCTATCCCAACACTATGTCTAAGCTTCTAGGAATGCCTGAATATAAAGAGCTCTCAGGAAACACCTAGAATGTCTCTAGAGACAGCTAGAAGGTGTCACCAACTAAGCATGTGTCTTTTCCAACCTTCTAGATGAATCATAAGGTTGTAGACACCATGTGCTTAATTGATGCACTAACCCCCGTGTTGTTGACATATGAGAAATAGAAAAGGTGCGTTAACTCCCAGACAAGCTTATAACTCCAATTTACTTTTATATAATTTCTATTTAAATTTTTTATAACTTTCATTTTAATTTTTATAACTTTTATTATTATTATTTATTTATTAATTTATTATTATTTAATAATTATTATTAATTTTAATTTCTAATTTTCTTTTATTTAATTCTTTTTCCTTAATTAATTCTCATTTAATTAATTATAATCAAAATATCAAAGATCATGATATTTTATATTAATTTTTCTCAAATAATTAATTTATTAATTAAATCTATTTATTAAGACTTAATTAATAGAAAATTCACCATAGACCTCCAAAATAAAATATGAAAACCCATCATAGAGCAATTCTCACTAAATCAATCTAAAGGGTTAAAAATCATGAAATATGTCATCCGACACATTTGATGGGTAAAATATCCAGATACTTGTCCTACCTCACTAGGACAAATGGTTTAAGGGTTTGGGATTTGGACTTGAGAATTTATCTCCCTTCTCTTATCATTGAGATAGTATAATAGGGTACACTCATCCTGGCAATTCAGGAAAGTCGATACTCGGTACCTACAACCTGCAAAAAAACCATGCATGTACATACAATATATATAATGCTAAGCTAAATAGACAATGGCAGGAAGTGGTGCATCATGTAGATCCCGACTAAGCAGGTGACTACGACTCCCTTCCTTAACCACATTAGAAATGCCATACAATAAGAAAATGCACACACCATACACATGCAAGTATGGGGTAAGTATCCATAATAAAACACATGAGATAATAAACCATCTAACTAATCATCAACAGTAACTGAAAGCAATGTAATGATCATCATGCATACATGAAATGTAAAGTCTAAATGATCTCATCATATACCAACTGAATCCATAACATAATGTCTGATAATCTCAAAACAATACCACTAATCCATCATCATAAGGCTAGTCTAACATAGTCTGATAAGGATAACATCAATATGTCCAGAAAAGATGTAAATGAGGGCAGGCACTACATCCACCCCCCCTTGGATTAGGCTTACTCTTGGAAGCCTACAAACAAGTAGGGATATAACTCCTGTAATCTAGCTGCATCCTCCCACGTAGCTGAAGAATCATCAGTAGGGTTCCATTGGACCCTTACCTACTCAATGGTTCGACCCCTGAGGGTCAACTCCCACTGCTCCAGAATACGAACCGGCTCCAAAGCCAGCTGCCCATCCTCTACCTACAACACATTCCAATCAAGAACATGTACAATATTAGGAATATACTGTCGAAGCACTAAAACATGAAAAACATCATGAATGTGAGCTAGGCTGGACAGTAGAGCAAGGTAGTGAGCAATCGGGGCAATCCTCTCTATAATCTCGAATGGTCCCACAAAGCGAGGTGCTAGCTTAGAACCCTTTCCGTATCGAATCAAATTCTTTCGTGGATGCACTCTCAAGAAAACCTTATCACCCACAAAAAATTGCTTATTAGTCTTATGAGCATCGGCATACTTCTTTTGCCTATCTTGTGCCGTAGTCAAGTGCTCACGGATCTGCACTACTTGTTGCTCCATATCATGAAGCATTTCAGGACCCAACAAGATGTGATCCTCAAGGCTGTCCCAACTCAAGGGTGTATGACAAGGACATCCATATAATGCCTGAAATGGTGCCATGCCAATAGAACTACGATACCCGTTGTTCTAATCAAACTCCACTAGGTAGAGATAGTCCTCCCAATGTGTCTTCCTATCCATCACATACATCCGTAACATATCCTCCAAAACTTGATTCACCCTTTTTGTCTGACCATTAGTCTCTGGATGATATGCTGAATTGAAGTTTAACTACACTCTAAGCTCGTGCTGCAATGATGTCCATAATGCAGATTTGAATACAAGATCCCTGTCAGAAATGATCTTTCTAGGAATACCATGTAATCTCACAATGTCACGCATGAAGGCATTAGCTATAGAAGTTGCAGTGTAGGAAGACCTAATTGGTGAGAAATGCACGACCTTAGTCAATCGATCTACGATGACCATAATAGCATCATGATGTCGAACAATCATAGGTAATCCTACTATGAAATTCATGGAGATGATATCCCACTTCCAAGAAGGAATGAGATTTGGCTGCAAAAGTCCAACCGGGTGCTGATGTTCTGCCTTAACTCTCTGACACTCAAGACACCTAGCCACAAAATCAGCAATATCTCACTTCATCCCAGACCAAAAGAACAAACATCTCAAATCAGCATGCATCTTCTCGATACCTGGATGTGCTGAGTAAGGTGTACGATGGGCTTTTGCTAGAATCAAGGTGTGAAGCTCATCCAGTAATGGCACATAAATCCTTCCCAAATGTCTCAAAAGACCATTTGATTCTCGATTGTAACCTGCAAACCTACCTTCCAAAGGTTTTCCTAAATCCATCTCTCTACACAGTTCCTGATACCAAAAATTTGTAGGAAGTGCCTGAAGAATCTGACTCCTCAAATCCACACTAAGAGTCATAGATGATACCACATGTCTCCTGCAACTCAAAGCATCCGCCACCACATTCTTCTTACCTTGAATGTACTTAACCTCAAAATCATACTCGCATAGAAATTCCATCCATTGTCTCTAGTGAGCATTCAAATTAGGCTAAGTGAAAATGTACTGAAGACTACGATGATCACTGTGTAGCTCAAATATGTGCCCCAACAAGAAATGTCTCCACCTTGTCAAAGCATGAACTGCTGTTGCTAACTCAAGATCATGCATAGGATAGTTTAGCTCATGATCCTTGAGCTTGCGTTATTCATACTCAATCACTCGTCCATTTTGCATCAACACTGCCCCAATCCCTTCAAGAGAAGCATCTGTACACACCATGAAATCACCTTCTAGATTAGGTATGGCTAAAATTGGTGCATTGGTTAAAAGCTCCTTGAGCCTCTAAAAAGCTTCCTCAAATTTCTCTGTCCACATAAGCTTCTTTCCTTTCCTCTAAAGAGAAGTGATAGGATGTGCTATCCTAGAGAAGTTTTGGACAAATCTGCGATAATAACTAGCTAGGCCCATGAAACTATGAATCTCTGACACATTAGTTAGTGTAGGCCAATCTATTATTGCCTGAATCTTTGTAGGATTCACTGAAATACCATCACCTAAAATAACATGCCCTAAATACTAAATGTTTGATTTGAAGAATTTGCACTTAGCTGCATTGGCATAAATTTGATTGTCTCTCAAACATTGCAATACCAACCGCAGGTGTTCCTGATGCTCCTTCTGAGTCTTAGAATATATCAATATGTCATCAAGAAACACAAGTACAAACCTATCTAGATAAGATCAGAACACACCATTCATCAAACTCATGAAAATCGATGGAGCATTAGTCAACCCAAAAGGTACCCCTGTGAACTCATAATGCCCATAGCGAGTTTGAAAAGTGGTCTTGTGAATATCGGCTTCCTTAATGCAAAGCTGGTGGTATCCTGACTTAAGGTAAATCTTGGAGAATATTGTAGCTCCCTTGATCTGATCAAATAAGTCATTTATCCTAGGTAGAGGATACCTATTCTTAATAGTCACCTTATTCAATTGTCTATAATCAATATAGAGGTGCAAAGAACCATCTTTCTTCTTCACAAAGAGCACTGGAGCTCCCCATGGTGATACACTAGGTCGAATGCTCCCTTTGGCCAGAAGTTCCTCTAGCTGAAGACATAACTCCCCCAATTCCTATGTATTCATGCAATAAGGAGCTTTAGAAATGGGCTCCGCTCCAAGAATCAGATCAATACTAAAATTAATGTCCCTCTTCGGAGGCATGAATGGAACCTCACTTGGAAAGACATCTGCGTACTCCTATAAAATCGGGTGATCTAAAGTCTTCCTTACAAGATCTTCCTCATCAAGATCATTTACCATAACAGAAAATATCTAACATCCCTTACGAAAACTTTGCTTCAATTGCATAGCAAAAATCATCTGCAGAGATGTAGGCCTTGGTATCCCTACTATCTTCACATCATTCCCATGGTCATCTTGGCACATAATAGTCTTCTTCCTGCAATCTATACTAGCTCTATGAGATCCAAGCCAGTCCATGCCTAAAACCACATCATAGAAACCAAGGGGTATGACTCAAAGATCCACTGCAGTATCCAAGCTTCCTAAGCTAAGCCCACACTTAAGAACTACAGAATCTGTGGAGACCTCAATGCTTGAGGCTAGTTCCACTTGCCAACCATGATCTTGCTTCACCGCATCCAGTTTACACTTAGAAACTATAGATGGTGAAATAAATGAATCTGTAGCTCCTGAATCAAACAATACTGAAAGAGATATACCCCAAATAGCACCTGTGGTCTCAACTACTATTCCCTGATGATTTTCTTGATGGTGATCAACTACTGCAAATACTCTATGAGCTCTACCTGCATCACCAATTGTAGGCCTAGGCCCTAAAAATTGAGGTGCTCACTAAGGACACTGAGCTGCATAATGTCCAATTTGTCCGCATGAAAAACATTTTGTATTCCTTCTAGATCCTCTACCCATAGGTGGTACATTTGATTGCTGATGACTGTTCTTGCTAACAAAAGATTGGCTTCTTTGAGTTGGCTGATTGGACTGATTTTGTTTATTGCATTGAGCATTGCGGTTGTTCTTGGAATTAGAACCTTTGCCACCACCTTGGGCCTAAGAATTCGATCCCTTCTATTGCTATGTCTGCTAAGACTGTTGCTGATACTATTTTCCCTTAGAGAAAGAAGACTTCTTGTTACCACCTAAATTGTAGTTGCCTTTAGATCCTGATGCTGCTGGTGCTCCTACAAAACCTCCTTGACCAAGGTTGACACTTTGCTCAACAAGGATAGCTTGACGTACCGCATCCTTAAGGGTTTTTGGCTCAAATACCTTGACACCCCCAATTATACGGTTGTTCAAACCCCTAATAAAATGATGTGTCAATTGAGTTGAATTTTCACTGAACCATGAAAAAGACATGAGCTCATAAAACTTACGCTCATACTCGATCACTGACATAGTGTACTATCTGAGATTATGAAATTCATCTACCCTTTGTTGTTTCCATTCCTCTGGTAGGAATTGTTCATGGAAACTCTCTAAGAATAGTTCCCACATGAAACTGCTCATATCGATTCCCAGCTTCTTCTCCTCAATCATCCACCAAGTGGCCCCAAAATTCTCTAAATTAGTGATAGCAAATCTTGCCTTAACATTGCTATTGAAATCCTGCATGGAAAAAATCCTTTCGAGGGAAATAAGCCATTGCTCGACCACATAACTAGAACCTTTCCCATTGAAAGGTCTGACCTTGGATCTTGAAAGATCTTTCATCTGAGTGGACACAATGGACCTCTAACGATCCTTTTGAGGACTCCTAGATCTGGGTCTATACTCTTGTTCTGCCTGATGTGCTTTGGTTTATTCTTGAAAAAGAGGTAGACGTTCTAGAATAGTCTGCATCATCTGTCTCAAACCAACCTCTTTAGACTCAGCTTGGTCCTCTCTACGGCTCTCTTCCTGCTGCCTACTAGCATGCTCTCCTTTGCTCTCTTCATGAGCAGATCCCTCATGGGCAGACTCATGGACAGTAATAGCTCTACCATGACCACAACCTCTACCATGGCCTCTAATAGAAGACCTAGTCCCAGATACCATCCTACAACAGTACAAAGTACCATTATAGTTAGAAGACACGTGCTAGCAATAGACTAAGTTCAATTCTATGTTTTAGGTTTAAGTAAAATTTTCAGTTTTAAAAACTAAGTGTTGAAGTATAAAAAAATATACAAGTAATAGTTCAGGCTCTGTTTCAGTTCACCTAGTTTCAAGTTTGAAGAGATACACTTAATAGTTCAAAGTTCTAGTTGTTCCAAAATACCCAGAGCTCCCAATGTAGAAACTCGGGCTCTGATACCAAATTTAATGCCACACCAAGGGATCCAAAGAATTAACCTAGAATTTCACTAAGTTTGGTAGCATTTTTTATTTATTTTTAAACATGAAAGTAAATACCATATATAACTAATGTACAATAATGGAAGCAATAGCAATGTCCATCTAAAAGTAAACATAACATACATAACAGATTACATTCTTAAAGGATCCCTTAACATTGAATTACATCTAAGTCAACTAACATTATTGAATCCATCTAATCTAACAACCATATGAAATAATAATGACAAGTCCAATGTTTATACATTACATTTCAAATGCTAAATCATCCACTGTACATGTCACAGGGTATGAAAAGCTTAAAATAATATGGATATGTGAAATAAGGTACATCATCCTATTGTAATCCATGATACATCAAAGTAAAGATAATCACATGATACACATGATACATCATCATAGAAGATCAAACATAATAAACTAAGTGCACGGTTCCTCCCAACCGTTAATAACATCATTAGACCATCGTGGGCCCTAGCCATCCCTTTGTTCGTAACATTCCAAAGCACCGAAGAGATCATCGGTATTAACATAGTAGGAATGTCACTCCTAACATATACTATATCATATGCAAAAAGTAATCTAACATGCAAATAAAAGCATAAGATAAAATCATCTAACATATGCTAGTCATCAATGAAAGGATACATATCCATCTTCACAAAGGACGCATCAGCCACGATGTCTAAATAGATCTCAAATGATAAGAGTGGAAAAAAACTACAACCTGACCGCATGGTACCTAAGTGGTCCACTGCCACCATGCTAAGGAGATAATCTCAAGTCCCAAATAGGCTATCCAAACACATAGCATAAATCTTTACAAGTCCAGGAATCCTAAAAGTATACTAACTCAAAGGTTCCATCACAAAATTGACATCTAATCCCAGAGGCACACAATGACATGTAGGAACCTACTATGCAAGTGGGAAAGTGTCATCGTATATATCATGTACAAGTTACCCTGGCAGTTACCTAAACTCCACAGGTCCATACTGATCTCATGCGGCCACTAGTATCCTCTCATACTGACGAGGCATACTATGAAATGCAAGGTCGCAACCATGCATTCTCTCTACTCCCATCCTAGTCTGTAAAAGCACTCAAGGCATGGGAGAGAACAAAACACTTATCTTTTTAAGTTCATTCAGTTAGTATTAGGTGTGAATGTTTTCACTTATTAATCCAACTTACAATGAGTTACCCTGGTAGCCTCTTAGGGCCTTGGCCCCCATTGCAAGCCACTTCCCGAAACTACATGTAGATATCCTACCCTAAGCTCATGGAATCATAAATCTAAAAATCACAAAAGATAATCCATAATAAAAATCATCAAATATGCATAAAAGCATCAAATCTCCATGAGCAAGCATCCATAGAAAATCATGATCACAACAGCTCTCTATTGGCAACTAGAGTATCACTGATAATCAAAAGTATCCATTGGTTCTCATTAACCAAAATATATCTCAATCATACTGATCGAAGACTCCAAAATGGTTGAGTCAAAACATGTCACAACATGACATCATCAAGAATAAATCCACATTTTAGTCCCATCATGGCGACTAGAAAACAACCAAGGATAACTGATTGATGAACCAAAAATGGTTAAGTCAAGTGTCTCATACATAAGAATCTCAACTATAACAATCAGTAATTTACAAACATTACATAGAGCATTCCATCACATAACTATGGTTGGGTTTATAAAGATTGAGATTAAAAACATCATCATGACATCACAATCACATAACCCCCAAGCCTCTGGTAGATGTCCTATAACTGGTCAACACTAGTCAACCCAAAACTCAAAACAATAGCATAAAGAATACACAATGTAAACACATGTTTTGGTTTTGCTAAATTTACAAACTTGAATTTAAATGTAGAGGTCTCAGTTTATGTTTCCAAGTTTGGAGAATGAATGGAGGAACATTTTGTACATTTTTCCATGTACTATTTTGGATGAATACAAGTTTTCCTTAATAGGTCTAAAATCCATTTTCCAATTATAATATTTGTTTGAAAACGTTCCCCACCAAACTACCAATTAAATTTCATATACTTTATTTAATAATTTAAAACAATTAAATCTTTGAAAATTATTATAGAGTTCACCATTATAAAAATGGACCTTTGATATAAATTATTTATCTATACTAATTCAAATTTATTAATAACATATTTACATATTACATACATACATACATACATACATACATACATACATACATACATACATACATATATATATACATATATAAATATATAAATAATTATTAACATTTTATAAAAAAAAACAAAATATAAAATCGAATTATAACAATTTCGATTTGATATCATATAAAAATAGAATTACAAACCACGTCACATTTTTTTTAACCCACGATATCATATCAATGTCATATACATATGACAATACACATAAAAGGAAATGGGGTGCCGTGCAGGTCTGCGTATGCAGGCCTACGATAGTGGTCGCAGAGCCTATGGCAGCAGTGCTGCCAGCCACTGCCGTAGGTACAAAGGTGGGGGTACGGGCTCGGCCCTCCCCACCCACATATAATATGTGATTTGTTCTTTATAAAATTTTATAACGTTTTCTTTAAAAACATAAATCGCGATGCGATTAACATTCGGTTTTAATTAAAGCATTTTGTGAAAAATGCAAATCGCAAAGCGATATGACATACAATTCTCCAATAAAATATATATGTATATAAACATATATATATATATATATGTGTGTGTGTGTGTGTGTGTGTGTGTGTGTGTGTGTGTATATATAAATATGCAAAAATTAAGCATTATATATATATATATATATATATGTATATATATGTATATATACATATATGTATACATATATATATGTATGTATATATGTATACATATATATGTATATATATATGTATATATACATATATATACATATATATATATATATATGTATATATATACATATATACATATATATATATATGTATATATATATACATATATATATTTGCAGATCTAAATTAGCATGTTCATAACAATGCAATTTTCTAAAGGCTTTCAATTTAAATGAAACCATGAAATATTTTCTTCTCCAAATTTACTCAATAAGTTGCTTATAGATTTGGCTACAATTTAAACCCTAGCCCCGTGTTCTTCTCAGATCTATGGATATAATCAATTTTAACTACCCATATTGAGAATGCATATAATTTAAAAAAGGAAAAAATTTCAGAAGACATATGGAAGACACGAAGAAGACAGGAAGTGCAAGATGTGAAAATAGCATAAATAAAAATCACAAGAATCTACCCGGATTCTAATGCTAAATCGCCCTTCCTCAGAAAATCCGTAGAGCAAGCTCCTCCCTTCTTTATAGTTCCCGAGTCCTCCAATGCTCCAAATGCTCTCCCAACGCTATGTCTAACCTTCTAGGAATGCCTGAATATAAAGAGCTCTCAGGAAACACCTAGAATGTCTCTAGAGACAGCTAGAAGGTGTTACCAACTAAGCATGTGCCTTTTCCAACCTTCTAGATGAATCATAAGGTTGTAGACACCGTGTGCTTAATTGATGCACTAACCCCCATGTTGTTGACATATGAGAAATAGAAAAGGTGCGTTAACTCCCAGACAAGCTTATAACTCCAATTTACTTTTATATAATTTCTATTTAAATTTTTATAACTTTCATTTTAATTTTTATAACTTTTATTATTATTATTTACTTATTAATTTATTATTATTTAATAATTATTATTAATTTTAATTTCTAATTTTCTTTTATTTAATTCTTTTTCCTTAATTAATTCTCATTTAATTAATTATAATCAAAATATCAAAGATCATGATATTTTATATTAATTTTTCTCAAATAATTAATTTATTAATTAAATCTATTTATTAAGACTTAATTAATAGAAAATTCACCATAGAACTCCAAAATAAAATATGAAAACTCGTCATAGAGCAATTCTCACTAAATCAGTCTAAAGGGTTAAAAACCATGAAATATGTCATCCGACACATTCGGTGGGTAAAATATTCAGATACTTGTCCTACCTCACTAGGACAAATGGTTTAAGGGTTTGGGATTTGGACTTGAGAATTTATCTCCCTTCTCTTATCATTGAGATAGTATAATAGGGTACGCTCATCCTGGCAATTCAGGAAAGTCGATACCCAGTACTTGCAACCTGCAAAAAAACCATGCATGTACATAAAATATATATAATGCTAAGCTAAACAAACAATGGCAGGAAGTGGTGCATCGTGTAGATCCCGACTAAGTAGGTGACTACGACTCCCTTCCTTAACCACATTAGAAATGCCATACAATAAGAAAACATGCACACCATACACATGCAAGTATGGGGTAAGTATCCATAATAAAACACATGAGATAATAAACCATCTAATTAATCATCAACAGTAATTGAAATCAATGTAATGATCATCATGCATACATGAAATGTAAAGTCTAAATGATCTCATCATATACCAACTGAATCCATAACATAATGTCTGATAATCTAAAAACAATACCACTAATTCATCATCATAAGGCTAGTCTAACATAGTCTGATAATGATAACAACAATATGTCCAGCAAAGATGTAAGCGAGGGTAGGCACTACAGTGACACCATATATTGGTAAGCAGATTCCTCTTTTCTCTCTTCTTTTCATGTGTTTATTTCACTTTAACTGTTATTTCTTAGGGGATATTTTTTATATTGGATTCATTTTATGTAGGAGGTGATGAGGACCTTCCTAAGTGTTCTTGTGTTAGATGTATGGGAACAATAAATAATTGTGATCAATTTCTCGTTAGCAATGAAGATGGTCTTCCCTTTAAAGTACCCAAACTTCTAGGTACTTTAAAGATTGACCCTTTCTTATACTATACAATCTTATACTCATAATCAAATGCACTAACATCCCATGTAGTCCCTTATAATAACTACTAATCCCATTATTATTTTTTAGGGAATATATTTTATGAAAAATTTAATGGTGAATTTTTGCGTATATTTGGCGCAACCATATGCACAGGGTATCATATTTTGATTTCATTGCTAGATCATGTTTCCTTAATTTGATCAATTTCTTCAAATAAATTAAAATGTATCTTCAATTCTTTTATGAATCTAACAGTATTTCTTTTCTTTTCTTAAAAGGTGGAATTTGGAAGTGATAGAGTTAAAGGACCAACTCATTGATGCCATGACAACACTTTTTGGACCCATCTTTCAAAAACTTAGGCTTCTTGAAAAAGTGGGCCAAGATTTGAAGTATATTAGGTACACATACATTAACCAAATGAAAAACAACCCTTTTTATGAGCGACACCCCTATATTCCTATTATTGAGTGGGGGAATCTTAAAAAGGATGTCACGAAGAAAAAAACAAGAGATGATGGAGAAATAGTACCACTCGAGGAAAGAAGGTATGTCATAATATTAAGAATGAAATTATGTACTAATTAATATTAATACTTATGCAATCTAACATATTTGAAACTTCACATGGATTGCCTGACACATCAAAGGCAACTAAAGAAAGAAAATTGAAGCATGGGCAACACAAGCTTAGCTCGAATGGATATTCAAAACTTGTTTCCAGAATTGTAAGTATAAGTAAATAAAAAATTATATGCAAATATTTATAAATTATAAAAAATTTGGTCTTGATGAAACTGATTACAAAAAAATTCATGATACCAAGAAAAAATGTAGACCATGGAGTAAAAAAAAAACTTTTGAAGATGATAAGACCAAATTAGCCTATAAAATCGTGGCTGAACAACTTCGAGCATTTAGTGAACAAGGTTCTTCTACTGGATCTATCGATAAGGTAAACAAGTTAATTTCTTTTTATTTTAAATTGAATACTTTATCAATTACTGTATTTGATATTAAGTTCCAAAAAATATAAATCATTATATTTGTTTTAAGTAAGTAATGATTATATATTTATTTAAAAATTTAAAGTGAATATATTTATATGTATTAAAATGAATGATTAAGATTTCCCAATATTTGTCTTGTATGTATATGTATATATTATTGATAAATGCACTAATTATTTACATTGGATTGCAACTTGCCAATCCTGATACATCAGCCGAGCACTCTGGAGGTGATGATTCAAATGTGGATCCTAGTACTCAAAGTATATATTTTATATTCGATTTTTTATTTTTATTAGTACAAGTAAAAATTTTTAATTGAATTTGGTGTAGTAATACAAATTTAACTATAATATGTGTTGGGATTAAGAAAACATCTTGTATTGTAGTTGTGGGGGATGCATAGGTTGTTCTTGATGAACATGTTGAGGTCCAAGCTAACAAGAAAGATGATGTGGTTGGACAAGGTAAAGAGTGCAACAATGTTCTTTAAAATATTTAAAGTCTCAATTTTTTAAAATTTAACTCTTTTATTTGTTATTGAAGAGGACTTTCCTTTGCAAAGGATAGCGAGTGCATATCCACAAGTGAGACGAAATATCGATGACAACATGGATATACCTCTATAACATATAGGGAAGGACAAAAAAAGAAAAAAAGAAAAAATACAAAAAAGAAATGATTCATGTGAACTTATGTAAACTTATTTATGTAACTTATTTGATAATGACTGATGTTTATGTATAGATGTTTTATTTATGCTCTATTGAATGTTCATGTGAATGTTCTAATGAATCTTATGCTTCAATGTTAATGTTACATTTATTAATAGAATGAATGAATTTTAGATGTTAATGGGGAATTTAGATGTTGGGGGGGGGGGGGGGGGGGGGCGGAGGGGGGGCATGGTTCAAAATGATCTTCCACCTTCACATGGTTGGTCTTGATTAGTAGAGAATATTAAACTATTCTTGAAACCAAGTGAAGATCAACATTAACCTATGATCAGATGATAATTAATTGTGTGAATCTCTTGGTTTTAGGCAATGCAGAAGGACATCATAGTCAAAATCATTTAATTATGAAATTTAGTTGCAGTGTATGATGAAATTTAGTTGCAGTGTATGATGTATTCAAAAGAATGGTTTTCTATGGGATTGCCTCAAATTATTACTCTCTAAGGTATTCTATTGTTTCTATTTATTTGCAATCATGTTTGATTGCGTTTGATAATTTTTGTAAATTAGGAGATATGAAGAAGAATTTGACTAGTGGAAACCAATGATATTAATCATTCTAAAGTATACATTGATTCATGAACTATTCTCATTATTTTATTTTGAGTGTGATGATATCTTAAATAATATTACATGGAGAAAGCAAAGGATCATAAAGTATAGTCAAATATTTGTCTTCAAAACATGGCCAAATTAGCAAAGGAGGCCACCACAATACATCATGTACTTGAACCTATGTTTCATTTTTATGATATTGGAAAACACTAGTCCCTTTAGAATGGACTCACACTATGTGTTCTATATGACATGCAACACTTAATGGAGAAAGCAGGTAACATTTATAATTTCACAATTTATAATACTTGTTGCAAATTACAATATGCAAAATTCAAACTTCATTGGCTACATCTCTAGCTAGGTTTATATATGATATCTACTAATTTGAATTTTAAATTTTACTTTCAAAATACTTTGGTTAAATTATAATTTATATGTGAATATTTTAGTACCTTTTTTATTTTAATATTTTATGATATTTAATGTTTTTTTGTTGGTCAATTTGAAAGTCATTCTACTCATTTTATATTGTCCATGCTCATTAAACATCTTGATCACAAAAATGTGGTGCAACAACATCAAATGCAAATTAATATCATTGAAATTTCTACTATCCTTGCACAACAGTCAAAATCACAAGCCTCTATAGCAATGGTTGGTGTCATGTATGATTTGGCAAGGTATTTGCACAAGAGCATACATTGTACTTATGATCCTTCCAATCTTAGAGATGATATAAACAACTGGAACAAGTCTTCTATAGGTTACAATTGAAGAGTGTTTGGTGCAATTTGCAAAAAGGGTGATAGATTTAATAGTTATTTTCCTTTCTTGAATGTACATGCTGTTAGAAAATGCATATGAAATTAGTATTACATATCCACAATCATATAGATAAGAACACAATAAAACAATCTTGCACATGGAAAAAGAGGAGAAAACTAGGGAAAATCAATGCTTTTACAAAATTCTTCTCTTATGAAGTTTGCAGGCACCAAGCTAATTGAGGCACCTAACCTTTAACTTATTTTGTGAGCACCAACCCATTAGAAGCACCAAATCCCACATTTGAGTTTGTAGGCACCAATCCCTTATTTTTTTTGTAGTAACCTATTGGAAGCTTGAATGTCCCCCTTTTTAATGTGTAGGCACCAAAAGCACTAAGCCTTCATTAAATTTTGTGAGTGCTTTACTTAGTAGAGGCTCTAGTTCCTCATTCTATTTTCCATCTTCTTAATGTTGCTTCTCCTATAGAGTATGGATAATCTATTCTTCATAGTCCCTTTTCCTTAAATTCCTATTATGATGACAAAAAACTTGCCACCAAACTTATTTCAAGTCTCATAAAACTTCCATAGAAACTTCTCACAATACTCTCTAAAAAATGCTCTATAAATTTACATAGTCCTTTATATACTCATAAATATGTCCATAGAAGCCTTCATAAATCTGTGCTTTATCTTTGCTAATAGATCCAAATTAATCTTGTGTGTGCTTCATTATTCAAAACCCATGCTCTTCCCAAGATCACAATCTCCTTTATATCTTGACACCTTCATGAAAGAATGCAGATTTTTTTATCAATAAAAGACTATAACTGGTGTTTATATTATATAACTAGGAAAAATTTAACAATTACAAGGATGGAATACAATCTATATGAGTAGAACATCATTTTAAGTATCTTTGGAGAATAATTATCTAGCATTATCTAGAAAAATTATCCACAAACTCAATAAGTCATTATCCTTCAAAGAATAAGAGAAAGAAGAAAAAATTCAAATAGAGGATTATGTTACCTATATTCAATAGAGTAGCAACATTTTCTACTTGAAAATAATAAAATTAAATAATATTCACTGTTATTAATAGATTTTCCCTACTAAAAATTGTGAAACAATATTATAATCATGTATGTAGTAGCTACAACAAAGAGATAAACACATTTTTTTATCTCTATTGCAACAAAAAAAATAAAGAAAATTTGAAACAAAAGAGTTTTAATTCATACTTTCCTAAAAATGTACACTAGAGATAGATCAATCACATTTGTAAGAGGCATAATCACTAATTGTGTTAAAGCTATGATTACCATATAACCTTGAATGAGGATGCTCTATCTGTGGCATTCACATTTTTCTAGTTGCATTTAGCAATTGGATAAAGTTGCCTATTAACTCATCATAACCAAATTGCATGTAATTTGATCACAATGTTTAAGGAAAGAAATGAATGAAAAAAACACAATAAATGACCTAAATGGAGGACAAAACTGACATCAACAGAAAATTTAGAGCAGTATCTTTTGTTGTTTAGTGTGGAGCCTGATCAGTCCCCAAGTGGGAGATTGTTAGATTGTGGTGACTGATCAGGAAAGTATTGTACATGTAATTATTAATTATTAATTATAACCCTAAATTGGTTAAAATACTTGTATAAAAGGGCTTAGGGTTAGGGATTATTTTATAAGGTGTGATGCAAAATTGGTTCTTGTGACGGTATTGAGCTGTAAGGGATTACAAATTCTAATCAGGTTGTAATCATTGGATCATAAAAATATTGGACTTGTTGTTTGGTGGATGTAGCCCAGGGATCGAGTGAACCATTTTAAATGTTGGTTCCTTGTGTTATTTTTTGTGTGATCTATTATTTTCTGTTATTGGTTATATTTGCATGTAATTGTTATTTCTATCTGTGGTTTAATCCTAACAAGTGGTATCGAAGCCTAGTTGTTTTTCAGTTATCCTCTGTAGGAAAGTTTCATAGTTGAGTGGGAGTCTCATAGTTCAGTGGGGGCAATGGAAGATGAGGGTAAGCTGAGGGTTGATAGGTTTAATGGGAAGAACTTCTAATTATGGAAGATGCAAATGGAAGACTATCTCAATCAGAAGGATTTATGGAAGTCATTGGAAGGAAAAGCCAAGAATCAGGGATCTATGTCAAATGATGAATGGGATCTTTTGGATAGAAAGGCACTTGGAAGCATTGGGTTATGCCTAGCACCATTAGTGGCATTTAATATTACAAAAGCAAAGACAACAGAAGAATTGATGAAAACCCTAGCAACACTATATGAAAAGCCTTCTGCTTCAAACAAGGTATTTCTCATGAAGTGCTTATTTAATATGAAAATGGTAGAAGGTGGATCTATTATAGATCATTTAAATGAGTTTAATACTATTACTAGTCAGTTATCTTCTATGAGTATCAATTTTGAAGAATAAATTAAGGCTCTCTTGATTTTGTGTTCTTTGCCTAAAAGCTGGAATGGCTTGGTAATGGTTGTGAGTAATTCTATTCTTGGATCTAGTACCCTAAAATATGATGATGTAATTGGTGTTATTTTGAGTGAGGAAACTCGTAGGAAAACCTAAGGTGGAACTACATCAAGAAGTGCTTTGAATGCACAAAGCAGGGGCAGAATGACTAAGAGAGGAAGTAATTCTAGAAATTGTGGGAAACCAAGAGGAAAGTCAAAGGGGAGGAGGTCTCAATCGAGAAGACCGAATGACTGTTGGTACTATGGGAAACTAGGGCACAAAAAGAAAGATTGTTTGAATCGAAAGAAAAATGAAGGAGATAAATCAGATGGAGAGAAGGAGGCAAATGTGGTAAGTAACAAATCTGAAGAGGATGCTTTGCTTCTGTCTTTAGAAAGTGTTGATGATTCATGGGTTTTAGATTCTGGTGCTTCATTTCATGCTACACCTCATAGAGGTTATTTCATTGATTATGTCCAAGGGGATTTTGGGCTTGTTTATTTGGGGGATAATGAACCCTATCAGATTGTTGGAAAGGGAAAAATTAAGATTAAGTTGCAGAATGGGAATCATTGGCTACTACATGAGGTAAGACATGTTCCAAGGCTAAGTAGGAATTTAATTTCAGTAGGAAAAATCAGTGATGAGGGTTGTGTAGTTAATTTTAATGATAAAAATTTGAAGGTTTGAAAAGGTTCTCTTGTAGTAGCAAAAGGTCTGAAAGTAGGCACCTTATATCTTTGTACAGGTCATATTGTTCCTTCTACTTTAATTATTTCAGAGATAAATGAATGTTCAAGAATAATTGCTGCAGTTGAGTAGGGAGAATGAATAGCTGTTGTAGATTCTAATACAGCGTTGTGGCACAACAGACTTGGGCACACGAGTGAGAAAGGTATGAAAGCACTTCATTCAAAGAAATTTTTACCAGGTCTAAAATGTGTTAATATAGATTTATGTGAAAGTTGTGTGTATGGAAAATAAAAGAGAGTGAGTTTTGCAAAGATTGGGAAGGAAAATAAAAAGGAGAAATTAGAGCTTGTGCATACCAATGTATGGGGATCAGCTCAAGTATCTTCCCTTGGTGGCTCTCATTACTATGTTACATTTATTGATGACACAACTAGAAAAGTATGGGTTTATTTCCTTAGATAGAAATATGATGTATTTCAAACTTTTAAGAAATGGAAATGCTTGGTTGAAAATGAGACTAGTAAAAAATTAAAATGTCTCAAATATGATAATGGTGGTGAGTATTACAGTCATGAATTTGAAGATTATTGCTCCACTAATGGTATTCATAGACAAAAAACTGTTCCAAGGACTCCACAAGAAAATGGAGTGGATAACCGCATGAACAGGACTATAATGGAACATGCAAGGAGCATGAGCTTGCATGTTGGGTTGCCCTTACACATGTGGGTGGAGGCTATGAATACTACTGTATATTTGATTAATAGAGGTCCCTCTACTCCTTTGGGCTATGGTATTCCAAAGGAGGCATGGACTGGTAAGAAGGTGAGTTATTCTTTTCTCAAAACCTTTGGTTGTGAAGCATTTGCTCACATAGATTCTGAAGATGGACCAAGCTAAAAGCTAAGTCAAAGAAATGTGTATTTGTTGGATATGGCATTAATGAGTTTGGTTATAGGCTTTGAGATTTTGAAAATCATACAACTGCAAGAAGTAGGGATGTCATATTCAATGAGAAAGTGTTGTACAAAGATCTATTGCAGCAAAATGAGAAAAAAGAAGATGATTATGTAGTGCTAGATGATACTCCAAAAGCTGATGTTCTCGCAATTCCTCATGATGTGCAACAAATGGAACAACAAATACCACACACACCAGTGAATGTTAGATGGTCAACAAGGAAAATTAGACCTCCTCAAAGATTTTCTTCCTCTTTTTATTCTATTTTACTTACTGATGCTGGTGAACCTGAAAGTTATGATGAAGCTATGCAGGTGGATACTAAGATTCAGTGGGAGTCTGCAATGAAAGATGAAATGGACTCTTTGCTGAAGAATAAGACATGGCATTTGTGCAAGTTACCTGTAGGTAAAAAGGCTTTATAGAATAAGTGGGTTTACAAGTTAAAAGAAGAGGATGGAGGTAAGAAAAGATTTAAAGCGAGGTTAGTTGTAAAAGGATTTGCACAGAAAAAAGGAATTGATTTTGATGAGATATTTTCTCCTGTTGTTAAAATGACTTCTATCTGTACTGTTTTAAGTCTAGTGGCTACTAAAGATTTTTATTTATAGCAGCTGGATGTTAAAATAGCCTTCCTTCATGGTGATTTCAATGAAGAGATATATATGGCTCAGCCACAAGGATTTGTGGTCAAAGGTAAGGAGAACTTAGTGTGCGAGTTGAAGAAAAGTTTATATGGCTTGAAGCAAGCACCTTGGCAATGGTATCTAAAATTTGACAATTTTATGCATGAGCATGGTTACAGTAGGTGTCATTCAGATAATTGTGTCTACTTTAAGAGGTTGGATGATGATAGCTACATTATTTTATGTTTATATGTTGATGATATGCTTGTAGCTGGGTCTAACATGGATCACATTAAGGGGTTAAAAATCCAATTAGGACATGCATTTGCTATGAAGGATTTGGGGGCAGAAAAAATAAATCCTTGGTATGAAGATTTGCAGAGATAGGAAAAATAGAACATTGACACTATCTCAAGCTGATTATGTTGAGAAGGTGTTGCAATGTTTCTCTATGGAGAATACTAAAGTTGTCAGCAAACCTTTACCTCGTCATTTGAAATTGACTAAGGAGATGTGTCCCAAGACACAAGAAGAGGAGCATAAAATGTCCAAGGTACCATATGCTTCAGCTGTAGGAAGCTTGATGTATGCTATGGTATGTACTAGGCCAGATATTGCACATGCCGTGGAAGTTTTTAGCAAGTATATGAGTCATCCAGGAATTGAGCATTGGAATGCAGTCAAATGGATTCTTAGATATTTGAGAGGAACATCCAATAAGTGTTTACACTTTGGGGGCTCTACTACTAATTTATAGGGCTATGTTGACTCAGATTTGGTAGGGGATGTTGATACCAGGCAGAGTACTATAGGTTACGTCTTTACTATTGGTGGGGCAGCCATGAGCTGGGTTTCTAGGTTACAAAAGGTTAATGCTTTATCCACTATAGAGGTAGAGTATGTAGTTTCTATAGAGGAAGCCAAGGAGATGATATGGCTTGAGTTCTTCTTGCAAGAATTAAGACATCCTCAGAAGGATAATTATTTGTTCATAGATAGTCAGAGTGTCATTCATCTTGCAAAGAATTCAACTCTACATTCAAAGACCAAACACATACAGTTGTGGTACCATTTCATTCAGTCAGTTTTGGAGGATGGACAGTTAAAGCTAGAGAAGATACATACCAATGACAATCTAGCAGATATGTTGACAAAGGTAGTAACAAGGGAGAAGCTAAACTCCTCTTCAACTTTGGTTGGTCTTCTCGACTGAACATGAATAAAAGAATAGTAGAGTCCAGGGTAGTTTGATCCAGTGGGTGCCCCATGTGGTAGTGGTATTGCTACAAGATCAATCTCCAAGTGGGAGATTATTGTTTAGTGTGGAGCCTGATCAGTCCTCGAGTGGGAGATTGTTAGATTATGGTGATTGATCAAGAAAGTATTGTAAATACTTCATAAATTCTTTGAAAAAAAAATTTTGGGCCCTATTTTATTAGGATTTTAGGTCGACATGTAATTATTAATTATAACCCTAAAGCGATTATTATACTTGTATGAAAGGGCTTAAGGTTAGGGATTTTTTTATAAGGTGTGATGTGAAATTGGTTCTTGTTGAGCTATAAGGGATTATAGATTGTAATCAAGTTGTAATCACTGTATCATAAAAATATTGGACTTTCTATTTGGTGGATGTAGCCCAGGGGTTGGGTGAACCACGTTAAATCTTGGTGCCTTGTGTTCTTTTCTGTGTGATCTATTATTTTCTGTTATTGCTTATATTTGCATGTAATTGTCATTTCTGTCAGTGGTTTAATCCTAACATCTTCACCTCTCAAAACTAAGCATTCCACTAAACCTTCAAAACTGCAAATGCCTCATGGGACCTAGAGTTTTCTTCTTGATTGTTGAATCTTAAAAATTTCTTAATGGAATTTAACTTCTTATTGTCATAGCATATTTTGGTATACATATATATTTAGAATAATCATTCTACTATTTATCAAACTTCCATAACATAGCTAAACACACACTAAAGACTATTGATCACTAAAAAATGAGTATTCAGCATAAAGATATAGAAAATTTGCCCAAAAATGAAATTGGAAAGAAATGTCAATTATAATAGAAATGAACACACACTAGCAATAGTTGATCACTAAAAAAAATTTATGTGTTGAAATCTTGTAAGGTTCTCCAAAACTAGAATTTGCATTTTTAACTTTAAACTATAATTTTCTTATAGAAAAGGAATTTGTATTAGAAGTTTCTATATGATTTTTGACTTTAAATTAGGAGGAGATGTTATATCTACTTCATTAGGTATGTTATTGTATCCCTTCTGGCATAAAAATTTTCAAGTGACAACACCTTATACTACGAGTGATCTTATAGAATTTTATAGATTGTAACTTTCATAATGTGCAAGATTTATTCAGGTGTGGCATCATATTTAGTGTTTTATTTAATCATTCAACTTTTAGAAAGATGCATATAATAAATATTTCAATTTTATTAGTTTCTTCCATCTAGTCAAAATCAAATATGCACCATATCACATATATTTTATCCATGTTCATTTATCCTTGAACATATGATTACAAATAAAGGATAACAGTTAGAAATATTTTGATCCCCTCCCAAATTGCATTTATGGGATTTGTCTAAAAAATAAATGTTGTTGAAGCTCTATTCTTAGATAACATGGCATGTACATATTTGAATACTCTAGAGCATTGCATTTGTTTCTACTACTATAGAACCATCTTTAGTAGACCCAATGCTTTTGTAGTTATGAAATACATTGGTCAAGTTTTCCAGGATTTTTCAAGATTTTTCTCATGTCATGACTTCATATAGAAAATAAAACAATGAAACTTAGACTAAGTTGTATATAGTATGAAATATTTCTCGATATCCACTCAAATACTTGTAGTTAGCAACTAAGTAGAATGGTGTGGAAAACATTTTAAAAAGGTGGTAAAGTGTGTAGAATTCAGATAACAATAGTATCTAAGAAATTTAGGATTAGAACATTAACAGTCATTCCTTTTCTAACAATTTCATATTAGCTACTTTATTGTGGATGGAGAAAGGTGCTTTAGCAGTCATTCCTTTTCTAACAATTTTTGTGGAGTTCTAAATAATCTTCTTAACTACATGCATGTATATATTAGTCAGTTATAGCTAACAATGAACAAATCAGCAATAAATATATCTAGCTATGTGAGGAAGAAATTACATTCCAACAAAATGAGGTACAAATATGAGTAGGTGTGATTATGGTAAGCAAGGAAGTAAAATGTTTTACTTAAGAAACTACAAATGTTTGGTATCATAGTGTCTTCCATGGATTTTTTTATTAAAATTAATAACTATATTATGAGATGTAAAGAAGCTTTAGTTGTGTGTTATATAATTAATATGTCATTTTAATATCTTATAATAGATGATTGATTATTACCAATTATTTAACTTTAGTACAACATATATGTATAAGTTTGAAGAAGAGATGCACAACATTGTACTTGTGCCCTTTCCATATGATAATTTAAACATTTTTAGTCCTTGGGATACCACTTTCTTCATTGCCTAAGTATCAAAATAAGAGTGTTGCATTCTGATTAATTTTTGTGATCTAGTTTCAATTAACCTCTATTTAATATTAGTTTGATTTGTGTTTTATTCAATGAGCCTTATCACAACATACTAATTCAGAGTTGGAATATACATGCTTGCATATTTCAAATCTTAGCAACCACAAGGACAACCACACCAATAGAAGTTATGACCAAAACCATATGAGAAAGAGGAACCTCCAAGCAAGAGATGAGTAAGGAAGAGACACATCCCCCACTGAAAAAACAAGAGGCAGAGTGGACACGACATCACAAAGACCAAGGAAAGGAACTCTGGAAACACCATCAACAACAACAAGAGGAACTCAAACCATGACAGAAGCAAAACCATCACAATAGGTTCTTCAATCATGTGATCTTATACATAAATTTGTGAGTTGTTAAGCATGATTTTAAGATCATACTCACAATATATTAGTATACATTATTTAGAGGCAAGTGATTCTTGGCAAACACTCCACAAAATCACTGCTCATTGCTTTTAGGGGATACTTATATAATGCTATGTGTTAAATATTTTCTATTGAAATCAGCTATTATAAAAAGATTTTTTTAAAATTTCATGACTTAAAATTGGATTCAATTTCTTCTCAATTGAAACATGTATGATGAATAAGGTAGTACAACTTACTTAAAAAGGAAAATATAATGATAGAAAAAGAATTTGTATTAACATTATTTTAGGGATTTCTATTAATGCAATTGAATTAGATTATTTGTACAATGATGAAAACAAAAATATTGTCTTCTTTGTTAGAAATACATTTTAGTTTATATAGGGCCATGGGTAGGCATGCAACATGTTTTTTTTTTTAATGTCACCAGGCCATTGCAATTGCAACAGCCTATTTGATGGTCACTCATCACTCAAACAACATTTCCATCACAGGTCATTATAGTTGCAACAACTCATTCCAATAGAAGGTGGTTGCTCCTATAGCACTGTCATTGCAAGGCATTGCTTTTGTGATGTTCGGTTCCAACACGTGGTCGTCAGTCCTACAACATAGTTATCGATATAGTGATGACATACTTAAAATATAGACTATATTTTTTGTGATAGTTTACTATCTCCATTTTGATAGCCTAAACATGGACTTCTACCCTTACTTTATGTCAATTGTGATGGCTTGGGGCATTGCAATTGTGACAAATGAGCTTGCCATCATAATTTGTGACAGCAAAAGTATAATGCCTGTATGAAGGGAGACAATTGGTGTTATTGTCGCTTGGGCAATCGGTATCCATCACAATTCCAGCCCAAATGTATTAGTGTGGTATGTAAAGATTATTTTGGATCTTTTATGATTGCCAAAGTTTTCTATGAAATTGCACCTTTTATGAAGTTCTAACCATGGACCCATTTCATATAAATGAATACTATTCCCCCATATCATAAAAATGCTATTCCTCATCCTTCATACTACCAATTTCAATCTTAGCCTTAAGTTGTTTATAGCTAGTACACTCACATTTTTTTATTTCTCCTACCCCTTCTCTACCAGTCGCAACATCCCAATATAAAAAGATTGAAGATATGATGTTGGATTTCCAAAAGTAGATTCAAAAGATTGACATGAGGTTTTATGAAACGAGGTAGGAAAGTGGATACATGTGGTTCCATGAGAAAAATGAGAAATTGTTGGCCTGTGATAGGAAACTTGATGAGATTGAGAGGCAACAAGAGATAGAGACAATGAGAGGATATGAGATACCAGACCTATCTCCAAGAAGAAGAAGAAGAAGAAGATAGAGAGAGAGAATCATAAACATCTTAAGGAAAAACTTTCTATGCAAAGTGTTGTAGAAAAACAAGAGGAAATGAGGCTCAAGCTAGCTCATTTTTAAACAAAGGAAGTAGAGGCAACCCCTTCTACAAAGTATGTCATTTCTAGCTTCAAGAATTCCCCTCCATTACAAGAGCATTCTGCTATAGCTTCTTGACTCCATGTGCCAAAATATGGTCCATGAGCCTTCTATACCTATTACAATTTCACTCTTTAAGGGTGGGCTAGTTGCATGGATTCTTGATGGTCATAATATGTCATTTTGGGAGAGGGAAGAAAAGACCACAAAACTACCATGGGAGGAGTTGCAAACTATTGAGGACAAAGAGGTGAAGATGGAATAAAAGGAAGAGGATCCAATCCTCTTATTACAATAACTTCTCTTTTTTGGTGAGGAAGAGAAAAAAATACAAGGTTCTTCCTTCTTTGAAGGAACAAATGCTAGCTTTTGAGTTTTTAGAAGAGAATGAGGTTTTGCTATAGGAAGAGGAAGAAGAAAATCAATTATTGTAACAAACAATCTTCTATGATATGGAGGATGGAAAAGATAGCCTCAAGGATAGATCTATCCTTGATGAAGAAAATGTTGATATACATGATGTTGTCCCTCAACCTATTCATTTTAGTGTAGCATAGCAAGAGGATTCTGATGAAGATAATATTTGGAATCAGATGGAGATGTTTTTCTCATCCTTAGACATCAAGTGTTCTACTCCTTCATCTGAATATCATGAGTTGTAGCAGCAACAAGTGAAGACTCACACCATATAGGTAGCTCCCAAGGTGGTGGTTCATGAGGATCATGGGTAAGAGGTGGAGATTTTATCTTCACAAGCTAAAGATGAGCCACTTCCAAACCAATTGGATACCAAGGTTATAGAGAACAAAAACACGGTCAAGGTTGATTTGCTAGACCAAGTACTGTCAAGAGGATACCCCATGAGGCATCTAGCTCTGTAAAAAATTAGAAAGTTTCCCTTGGTCATGCTTACTTTTGAACATGAAGGTGATTTCCAAAAGAAAAAGAAATCAAGTCTTGGTCAAATTGACAATGTCCTAGTGCTAGAAAGATTCATTATTTTTCAGTATTGGGAAGGTATTCCATTTAGAAATATGCTTTTCATACTTTATAATCCATTTGACTTCCCATGTGCACGGAACAAGAAATCAACTTGTGAGGAAGGGAAATTACTTCAACAAGTCAGCCAATGGCTTTGTTTGGTTTTTTTTTCTTGTAAACACTTGTACATATTAGAGTAGGTATTTTCAACTTTCCAAGAAGCACATGTGCATAATTGTTCTCTTCTCCTAGAGCTTTCTAGAGCTCTCAAAGCTTTTTGTTTTTTGGTAGTTGCAAATGGGCTAGTGTACTTTCTCTTTTGGTGACTCCTATTGACATTATGATCAAATTTTGTTTATTAGCAACTCATACTTAGTCAATTGGTTAGACAACTATCGAACTTATCTTACAATTTGTTGCATTAACCTAGTAATCTAGGTACTACCAAGTTCTATAGTTGCTACCAAGTTCTAGAATCATTATGTAGTTTATGCCAAGTAGTATTTATTGAGTTGATTAGTGACAATACGAATCAAGATTCATAGTATTAATCAAGTTGCATATTGTCAATTGTGTTCTTTGGTATATACCAAGCTCACAGTGTCAGTGATGTGAATCTAGTGTTGACCAAGTCAAGGAGTGTCAACCAAGTAATTCATCTTATAATAAGCTCATAGTGTTAGTATTGATCGAGCCATGTAGGGTCAATCAAGTGACTTAGTTTATATACTGAGTTTCACAATTTTCACTGAGTCACGAGTGTTGATCGATTTTAGACTACTTGGAAGTGATTAGTATGAATTGAGCTTCTACATCTACTAAGTGCATGATGATGTTGAGTGTTGACAATGGTTGTCAAGTATTAGAACCTCACCAATTTTATCTTTAGAACCTGAGTGCTAGCAGTTGGGCCAACTTTGTGATCTTGATCGAAACATATGTTGTAGTTGACTCTAATTAGTTATGATTTGGATTGGTATATATGTAATTTATTGTATCACATCCAAATATGAGATATAGAAGAAAGTATGATGTGAATATAGAGATTATAAGTGTGAAGTGAAAAGGCTACAAGTAGTATAAGGGACAAAAAATATTTATCCATCACATCAAGGTGATCGTTACATTTCAAAGGAATCTCAACCAGCAAATTAGAGTTGCAGATCAGAGGTCAGCTGTTGGTTGATCCTAATAGGTGTATCATCTAAATCCTTTAACTGGGTAGACTTAACAATCTCTGACAAGTCTCTTTATAGAGTGCATACTTCATTGTCTATTTTCTAAATCCTTTCACAAGGTGGACCTCGCAGTCCTCATTGCTCCTAACAGAGCAGATCATTTGAAGTGATCAATTGTAAGCCTTAACCGACCAACTTTATACTCCAGTACTAAAGCTTGTGGGTATCATCCCCACCCTAGTTTTCCTTTCTATTTAGAAGGTTTTTGGGTCACCATATCTTGTGTCAAAGTGTTATGAATGTTTTACTTATTTTATTACTTCATGCATGCAATTAGATCATAATATTTTACGAAGGATTAATTGGTGAAATAAGTTAAAGTTTTATTGGTTCTTGATTTAGTCCTCCCCTCTCAATAACCTAGCCTATCTAATATTTCCAAAAATTAGTATTAGAGCTTTGTGGTTCTCAGAAAATAAGTTTTATAGCTTGAGCAAAGATCAGAGGCAATGGAGGTATACAAGTTAGATAAGGCTATTAGGAAACTAAAAAAACTAAAGGAGAAACTCTCTCAATCATTGAAAAGAAGAAAAGATCTTGCAGTACAAATGAATGAAAATATCTATACTGAAGAAAGAATTGAAGATATATGTCCTAAAAGAAATTCAAAAGAAGTTGATGAAGCAATTAAAGATCTACTCAAAAGAATTCAATCTTCAAGAAGAATTTAGAAAGCTAAAAAGGAAACAAGAAATCTAGTTAGTAAGATTATGTGAAGTCATGGAATAAAAAGACAAAACCAAAGAAGAGATAGAAGAAAAGAATAATGAAATTCAACATCTATCCCTTTAGCAAGTAGACTTCATTGATTAGCTCACCAATACAAATGAAGAAATCATGAATCTAAGATCAGAAAATGAAAGATTATAGAATGATCTAAACACTAAGAAGAAAATGAATGGGAGGATGATTAAATCTCAAGAAAACATGAATTAGTTGAATGAGAAAAATTAGTACAAACAGAAGGGCAAAGCAAGACTAGGATACATAGAAGAAGGTGAATCATCCAAGCAAGGAGCTCAAAAGAATCAAAGACCTACTTGCAATCATTGTGGTAATTTAGGTCATACATCAAAAAAATGTGGGAGTAATGGTAAAGAAAAGTTCAATGGAAGGTGTTACAGTTGAAATAAGCATGGTCTTAGAGCAAGTGAATGCAAGGAGAAACCTAAGTTTGAAGGTAAATGCCATAATTGTAAGAAATAAGGACACAAATCTTCTGAATGCAAAACCAAGATATTGAATCCATCAAAATAGACTGTGAAAGCTATATTTAGATGGGACTACAACACATCGTGTAGATGCCACTACTATGGAGAATTTGGACACATTGGAGAAAATTGTGTGAAACATCACATGAGGAAAAGAGACACCACTAGAAGATGTTTTATTTGTACAAAACTTGGACACCTTTCTAAGAACTATATGAACACTAGAAGGATTGAAGATGACAAGAAAGCTAGAGTTGAAAATATCTAAAGATAGATGATGTAGTAATGGATATCTAAATCTTCTAAGTATGCAAGTTTGAGTCATGAAGGAAATGTCACTCAAGAGGTTGGTGACACAAGAATCTCAACTTGAATTCCCTATGGAATGGCTAGAATTGAGACTTTGAAGTAGACATATCACATCAGTTCTAGCTAGCTAAAGGGTAAGATCCATATCAACATCAAGATGCAAAGGGGTTATTGAGTGATTGCATATATTAAAGACCTTACCATGCTAGGTCAGGTTGCAAGACCCTACCGAGAAAGGTCAGGATATACTGAAACATTGTGCAGACATCAAGCTATGAATGATTCTGTCAAGCATTAAGGCTGAATTGAGTGGAAGACAATCTATTGCTAAATGAGAAAAAGTACCAAGCATTTATGGCAATAGAAAAGTGAAAAAATTTAAAAGGAAATTGAATTCATTTTTCACTGTGAATTTTTGAAGAGCCATTTGCAAAGAGTGATTTCTGTGCTTCCAAGTGATTTGTGTGTTTGTTGTTGAAGATTTTTATTTTTTCATAAACCCTACTAAGCATGGTGTTTTCGACCAAAAAAACCAAGAAAGGATCTGAGATGTTGGTTCGAGGAGTTGATTGGAAGGCACCACATTCCAAATTGAGTCTGAAAACTATAAAAATACTTGGCCCAACTAGAGCTCAATCACTTATTCATCTCAAGATACTACTCATTAATAATATTTGGTCATATTTTCAGTATTCGATACAAGAACTTGGAACCCTAGAGATCGATGAGACTCTGAAGATGTTATGTGTAAATGGTGTGTTGAAACCTGAGCATCAACATTTGGAGACCAAGGGTTTAACACACATTCTGCATATGCCCCAAGACTTTTAGATAAAATGGATAAGTATTATCCTTAGCCATATACACAATGGGTAGTTATGGTTGGAGCATGCTATTCAAATCACAAATAAAATGATTCATAAAACCATAGGACTCCCAATGTTGAACAGAGCCAAGACTACCAAAACCCTAAGTTGGGTAGAACTAGAAAGTAAGAGTCATGTCAAGTCTTAGTGAAAAAGAGGTGAAAGAATCTTTGAAGAAGAATAAAGAGAAGGTCACTCTCAAATTCAACATATGTCTTGTGCTAATGAAAGACATAGAATCTGTGGTAAAAACTATACTACCACATGGAAAAACATTTACAACCTTCATCAACCAGGTGACATTATTGTTCATGTTAGTGATAAGGATGATGAAGATGACAAGGAAGATTATGATAATGATGAAGAAAATGTGGAAACTAAAGATTTAAATCTAGATAATAAGAAGGAATAATAGGAAGCTATAGAGGAGAATCTCCCTAAGATTAAGAGTATTGACGAAACTAACCCAAAGAAGATTGCAACAACAGTAATGGAATCATTTCCTAACTCTCCAAGAAAACATTTAATTCCATCAAGCTCAAAGAAATATTATATCAAATTGGCTGTGGCAACCACTGCAACACCATGCATCCAACCAATCTTTGCATCTATTCAGCTGAGTACCATATTGACTGAAGTGATCAGTACTTCATCTACCAAGCATCTAGTGCCTCCATCATCATAAGATTTGGCAATGCAGCAACAAGGCATTTCTACTATTAGTGCAATATCTACTATTGTTTATATTCCACATTCAATTAGTATAAGGATAGTTGAGCACAAGTCTCAACTATGTACTAAAGTTTCAAGCAAGGATAAAGGTAAAGAATAAGACATTGATCTTGATGAGGATATAGTTATCCTAAATTGGGATATCTCTACTTTGAATCCTAATCAAAGGAACATCATGGGTGAACTGTTGCAAAAGAGAGCTAAGCTATAGAATCTTAGAGAAGAGAAGAGAAGAGAAAACCAGGTTCTTGAAGATGTAAAGAACATACTTATGGATACACTAAGTATTGAGGTTGAAAGTATACAACCTATTTTGGATTAGTTGGTAGAAGTTATCCATAAATTCAATGAAGGTCTCAATGGAAAAGGGAAATTTCTATAAAGAGCAGAGAAGAAATTTGAGAACAAAGTATTGGAACAAGTAGCGTAGAAAATTGCAATAAATCAAGTAGAATTATCTATTATTCTTAATTCACTGGAGACATCTGCAAATAATGTAACTTTATTATTCAATAAGTTGTATGATACATCTATCTTCACCCAAGGAATCAAAAGAAAATTATCTAAGATAGATGAACACCTGAAGGAAAGTGCACATCAATTGTCACTTGACTTGAGCTATAGTCCTGCTCACTACTCAAAGATCAAATTTCTAAAAAATTCACAAGCAGAGTTATTAAGGGAAGAAAGCTAGGATCAAGGCCACACTTGTAGGAATCCAAGGCATGATTCTTCCAAACATGGATGCATTGCAAAAACACATTGCACATGCCAAAACTCTCATCCATGATAATAACTTCTCCGTAGCTGATCACATGATGGAGTTACCAATAGAAGTGCAGATTGCATGTCATGCAAGCAATGTGTTATAGGAAAATTGAGACAAGATAATTGCATTAATTTCGAAGGTACATTTTGAATTCTTGTCACATTTTGGCATTACCATGTAGCATATGCCTTTAGCATTTATGTCAAAAGGGCGAGAAGTGAAGTATAATATGAGATATATGTATGGGGGAGTAGCATATTATTATACAAATACATGTACAGATAATTAGAAAACATCTTTTACAAAAGAAAAATTTGAAAAATCTCAAAAATAGAGTATGTTATCGAGTTGTAGATACAAAAATGAGATAAAGAATGTTTTGGACCTTACATTTTGAGAATTCAATTTTGGATTGATAAGTGTTTTTGTCACTAATGCTAAAGGGGGAGATGGTCAAAGTTTGTTTATTAGTGACTCACACTTAGTCAATTGGTTAAAAAACTACCAAGCTTATCTTGTAGTTTGTCGTGTTAACTGAGTAATCTAGGTACTACTGAGTTCTACAGTTGCTACCAAGTTCTAGAATTATTATGCAATTGATGTCAAGTAGTATCTGTCGAGTTGATTAGTGATAGTGCTAACCAAGCTTCATAGTATTAACCAAGTTGTATAGTTTCAATTGTGTTCTATAGTATCTACTTAGCTTATAGTGTAAGTGATGTGAATCTAGTGTTGACCAAGCCAAGGAGTGTCAATCAAGTATTTTATCTTATACTGAGCTCACAATGTTAGTATTGATCGAGCCATGTAGGGTCAATCAAGTGATTTAGTTTATATGCCAAGTTTTGTAGTGCTCATCAAGTCACAAGCATTGACTGGGTTTAGAATACTTGGAAGTGATTAATATGAACTGAGCTTCTACTTATACTAAGTGCATGATGATGTCAAGTGTTGACAAAGGTTGTTGAGTATCAGAACCTCACTAAGTTTATCGTCAGAACCTAAGTGGCAGAAGTTGGGCCAACTTTGTGATCTTGATGGAAACCTATGTTGTAGCTGACTTTGATAAGTTATGATTTGAATTGGTATATATGTAATGTATTGTATCACATTCAAATATGAGATATAGAAGAAATTATGATGTGAATATAGAGATTAGATATTATCTAAAACCTTTTAAATCAGTGACACTATACAATATTATGCTTTATGGTTTCCCTACTTTCTTGTTTTAAATATTTTGGGAATTGGTTCATCGAGATGTTATCAAAATGGTTCAAGAGTTTTTTGGAGCTAAAATTTTTCTCAAGGAGGTTAATGCTACTTTTTTAGTGCTTATCCCTAAAGTGCTAGTGGTAGATTCTATGGATAATTTCAAACCTACTAGCCTCTGTAACTCATTCTACAAGATTATTTCTAAAGTCCTAGCTAATAGGATTATCAAGATCCTCCTTTTTATTATTGCTCCTCAACAATTTGGTTTTTTTCTGAGGAGACAAATCCTAGATTTTATAATGATTGTTCACAAAGTCATCCACTCTTTAGAAGAAGGCAAGAGAGAAGGCTTCCTCCTAAATCTTGACCTATCTAAGGCTTATGATCAAGTGGACTGGTCTTTTCTCTTCAAGGTTCTTAGAGCCTCTAGGTTTGATTATAAGGTTTGCAAGCTTATCAACTAGCTAATTTCTACTTCTTCTTTGTCTATTTTGATCAATGGTTCTCATTCGGTGTTCTTCAAACCCTCAAGGGGGTTAAGGCAAGGTGACCCCCTATCAACCATTCTCTTCATCATTTTGGCTAAGTATTTGGGAAGGATGATTTCAGCCAATAGAATTTTTGGGGCTTTGAATGGAATCAAACCTTCTTCTAGCCCTTGAACAAGAGCTTTGTCTTCTTCATCGATACTATGGCTATGAGATAGAGGAAGATAACTGATATATTGGGTTGTGGCATAGGTAGCCTTCCCTCGACCTATTTGGATCTCCCCTTGGGCCTCAAACCCCCTAATTCTTTTGGGATCATTCTTATTGATAGGTTTAATAAGAAATTGGCTTGCTGGAAGGGTATCACCTTTAGCCAAGCTGGAAAAATTTAGTTGGTCAAATCCACCCTTTAGAATCTTCCAACCTATGGGTTGAGTATCTTTAAGATTCCCTGTAAATATGTTGACCTTATGGAAAAGATCCAGAGGAATTTTCTATGGTCTAGTTTATTTGGAACACAAGAGATTTCTTCTCATTTCATGGGATAATGTGTATCTCCCCAAACCCTATGGAGGTTGGGTATAAAAAAACTGAGACCTTTCAATAAAGCTCTTCAAGCTAAATAGATTTGGAGAATCTTTTCTAGCAAGGGGGATTGGCGAGATATCATGAAAGATAAATACCTTCAGAGACCTTCCATAAGATTGCTATTTAATGATGACACCATTCTCAAGGGCTCAAGCATCTAGAATGGCATGCTCAAAGCTAGAGAAATGACCAATTGTATGATAAAATGGAGAGTAGGAAATGGTAAAGAAACTCTTTTTTGGAAAGACAACAAGCTGTTCTAGGGGCCTCTCCTCAATTTTCCTTCTTTTGACAGATGGACTAACACTTTCATTAAGAGGTTTGGTAGAAAGGTTAGTGACTATAGATTAGGCAAAGATTAGAGAGGACTTTTTTAATCTCTGAGGATCTAAAACCTTTGATGACTATCCTACACTTATTGATTTTGAATGATGATCAAGACTAGTTAGTGTGGGAGAATACTTCTACTAGAATTTACTCAATGGCTTTTGGATACCAAGCTTAGATGAATTAGGATGCCAAACCTATATGGGTGAAGGCTTGGTACCCTAGCCTTATTCCTAAGATCAACATCTTTTGGCTTTTCCTCCAGAACATGGTTCTAACTATTGAAAATCTTAGCAAAAGGGGTCTCTATATTCCTAATAGATTTGTTCTATGCATAAACTAGATAGATAATATGGACCACTTGTTTATTCACTACTCTTTTATGAGAGGTGTGCTTTACATTCAATCAAGGTTTTGGTTTGGACTAGTGTGCCCTTTCCTTGACTACTAAGTTCTTTAGGCAATAAGAAAATTCTTGGAAGGGTTGTAGTCCTCAAGCCATCAGCAAATGAACTCTACCCCACTTTGGTTGGGGAATATGGAAATAATGCAATAACCAAATTTTTAACAATGTCCCCCTTCCTACCAAGATAGTGTCAGGTAAAATTATAAATGCCCTTTTGGAAAACTACCTTTTTTGCAAAAGATTTAACCCATTTGCAAGAGACACCTGAAGTAGTAATGACACACAAAAAAGAATAAAGGAATGCCAATGGTCTTTTCCCTCAGTGGGGTGGTACAAAGAAAATTTTAATTGGGTGGAAAAAAGTAATACAAGAGAAGTGGGTAGTGGTGGGGTGATTATAAATTGCTATTGGTTATGGTATAGTGGTGGTTACCTTTCCTCTAGGGCAGCAAGCTAATCACTTCTTTGAGGCATGTGTTTCCTTTCAAACTACTAAGCTTGCAAAATATTTTGGTGTTAAATTCCTTTGGCTTGAGGGGGGCTCAAATAACATCATAAAATGGATCAGAGGTGATCATACTTTGTCCTGGTCTATCAAGAATTTGGTAGAAGAAACCAAACAAATCCTACCTTCTTTCGAGAGGGTCTACGTGTCACATGAATATAGAGAAGAAAACTTGGTCACTGACTAGATGGATAATGAGAAAGTCAAAAGTGACACATCATACAGGTAGATAAATGGTGAGGGGATTCCAATGGTAGCTATTACATAATTGAGATTGAGAGAATCCAAGGGAGGATGGGAAATATTAAGAGTAATTTTGAAAGGTAATACTGCCAATGTCACATTTATATTAATGAAAGCTAAACATGGGCCAAACATGAGTAATCTTAATTGGGAGGCTATTTGGAATGCTTTCTCAGTGATTGGTAATCTGAATTACTATTGCATTCTTGAGGACAAAGAAAAGTTTTTTTTTGATGAGATTTATTAGAGTTCTTTTCTTCACTCTTTAGAGTATGCAGATAATATGTTCTACTCTTAGCAACAAAATGGTGGGTGAAAGGCATCATAAAGAGCCAAAGGATGAAGCGGTGAAATGAAAAAGGAGGTCAAAGGTTTGGGAGAAGCTGAGGGAAGGTGAAATTTCAAATTTCATTGAGAAATTGCATGCCTAGAACCCTAAGGTTATTGAACTTATGGTCACATCTTGGAAAGATGGGAAAGTTAAGATTGATGGTGTTGATTTCCAGGATAATAAAGGTGTTATTGTGGAGGTCACTAAATCCCCATCCGAGGGCATCAAATTCTTTACGGATAAGAAATTTTTCCTCAATTTTGTTAAAGACTTTACCAAGAATGCCAAGGAGATGAAAGATTTGTTGAAGATGGGAGTGTACTATGAACCATCTTTAATTAAAAACTATGGAGGTTTTTTCTTAGGGTGATTATCTCTTATATTACGCTTGACACTAGGTATGATAGAATCTATACCCATCACTTTGACATCCTTAACCACTTCAAATGTGGCATAAAAATTGCAACCCCCTACTACCTCTTCTTCTCTATTAATAAGAATGTCATGGGATATAAGAATAAATCATATGCTAACCCAACTTTCCATGAGGGTTTGTTGTTACTGATTTATAAGGACTTGCTCAAACCCATGGCAGATCCATTACCCATAAAGTGGAGTCCTCTGAGGATAGAGAAAACTCCTATCTCCAATTTGATACTAAGGATAGTGTTGGGCTTCATTCCCATGATGAAGAGGAGGTGGAAAATATTATTAAGAACTTGGGCAAAAATAAGAAGAAAAAGGTTGGGAAAGGCTCGACAGGTAAGAGTATAAAGTCTAAGGTTAATTCTGCTAAGGACTACAATGAAGAGGATGAGGGGATGGATATGAAGGAGGAGAATAATGTGAAAGAAGGACTGGTAGGACCCTAATTTGCAAGAAGGTGGATATCCAAGTGAAGAGGAGAAGGGTAATTGATATGGATGTTGATCAAGATTTTGGAAAGGGTTGGGAGACCCCTCTGAATGCCTAGGAGGAGAGAAATGAGGATTATGGCATGGTAAAAACTACCTTTTCTTTCAGCTCCAAGGGTAGGAAAATGGTCAAGAGGAACTTTGAAACTCAGACTATGAAAATGGGCATTGTGAGAGAAATAATCCAACCCAAGGTCTTAGAGGGAAATGATGGTAGAATCCATTTGGAGGAACTTATTGATCTGGTAATGATGATTCTTAGCGATAATGCCAGGGAGGTGGGGATGAATCTCTTGGACAATGTCCACAATATCATGGTGGATAACAACTAGTCTATCAAGTGGATTTTCTATGAAACAAAAGAGATAAAGAATAGAATGTAGGGTCTAGAAAGGAAGGAAGGGGAAGATGGGTCTAACAGAATTAGCAATCTAGATACCGAGGTAACTGAGATGGAAAAAAGAATGGATATGATGGAGAGCTCTCTCCACAACTCTAATAACTAGAGCCTCAATATTATCAAAGGATTAAATGATAATATCAAGTAGTTACATTCCATGATGGAGGTTAGCATAGAAGTGAAAGAAGATGGGGACAATGAGGAAAATATGGTGTCCAAAGAGGATGTCAACCCCCTGGCTGAGAGCTCAACCAAAAAATCATGATCAAAAAAGAGGAAGAGGGATAGGGAGGACTCTCCAAATGAAATTCAACTAATGACTAAAGTGGCAGAGACCATTGAAAAGCTGGAGCTCAAGGCTGCAAAGTTGGTCAAAGATATGGTGCCATGATTAGTTCTCCTAGATTTTCTATTTTTCCTATGGTTTTTTTTTGGCTTGCTAGGCTTTCCTACTCCTTTAGAGGCCTTTTTTTTCTTATGATTTAAAACCTATTTTACTTAATCAAAAATATGATGCAATATTATAGTTAGAATTGAAAAAATATTATTGTAGTTAATATTAAATCAAGAGGTAATTTTTGAATTGAATATTAAATGATTCAATAATTATAGAAAATAATACCATTATAATATTGATTTATATATATATATATATACCTATGGTATAGGTGTAAATAAATACTTTATATATATATATATATATATATATATATATATATATATATATATATATATATATATATATATATATATAAAGTATTTATTTACACCTATACCATAGGTATTCATACAAGTTTTGAACATAAACTCTTAAGCCAAACCAAATTTTAAGAGTATAAGTTAATTTTGTTGTAAAAATAAAATTATATTTTTTAAATTAGTTTTTAGATAAAAGGTCAACATACCCATAGGAAGGTTGCCTTGAATAGAAAAAGAATACAATAAAAGAGGCAATGATATTATGAGGTTGCAATCAAGATCAGCAAGATGTCAAAATAGGTTGGAGATGACAATGAGCAAGGGTCATCTCTACATGCTCTAAAAACAAAAGAGTGACATTCAAGAGGCCAATCACAAAGACTCCATTCATCCAGCTCACGCAATGATTTCCTTGAAAGTACCCCATGTTGTAGTGGGTAACAAATCTCACTCTTCAAGAAGCCACCTTCGTGGAACTATTGGTATTTAAATTAAAATTTATAAAAAAGTCTACTACATTAGGACCATCAACCACCACATACCCTTGCTCTAATTTAGCAACCAAGTTGGCTAGGTGATCAACAATTTGATTTGCCTCTCTATAACAGTGAGAGGCTTTATATGCTTGGAATCTTGGAAGGAGCCTCCAAACTTCTCTAATAAAATACTAAAGATCCCATGACACTAAAGTGTGGAGGATAGGGAAGATGTGACAACTTGAAAATTTCCTTCTATATGTATCTTCATGATACCCATATCCAATGACATTTTGATACCCTCCAATAGAGCTTCCGCCTCTACAATGTTATAAGAAACATTAGGATTTATGGAATAAGAAGCCCTTAGTATATTACTTGCATGGTTCCTGATAACACAACCCACCCCCACCCTGCCTGGATTTCCCTTGGAAGCCCCATCAAAATTAATCTTAACAAATGATCTAGAGGGAGGTTTCCACTTGATTTCACTTTTGATTTCCTTCTTGGTCCTTTTACCCACCAAAACTCCTTGGAATGTGATAGATATGTATTTCTAATTGTTAAGGACTTTGGAATAAAAGGAAGTAAATGTGAAGACAATATTTTTTTCCTTGTGATATAAGAGTTGACACACTTTGATATCAAGTACTCCACCAAATCACCTAGCTTATCTATCTCAAAAAATTCTTTCCTAAAATTCATCTTGTTTTACTCTGATAAAATCCTCCAAAATACTAGAGCAAGAAGAATCCTCCTTTTTGTTGCAAAAAAGGAGCTCTTATGTAATAAGGGATCACTAATAAACCATTGAGGAAGATATTTATGAACTAGATTGAACCATCCAAGTCTATCCATAACCTTACTCCAATGTTCCTAAGCAAAATCACAAGTGAGAAGGAGGTCATTTGCATCTTCTCTAACCTTCCCACACAATACACACATAAAATTATTTTATATCCCTACTCTTTGAAGTCTATCCCCAGTGATAATATGTTTATGAAGTGCTAGCCAAATAAATTCTCTAGCCTTGGGGAGGACAACAAAGAGAAAATTCCTTAGACTTTGGTGAATAAATACCATTTAGCAAGGAAGAATAACCATCTTTAACCAAATACTTTCCACTTTTTCTAAATTAGTAGTTTAATTTATCCTCTTCCTTGGAAATATAGATATACCTTTGATTAAAGATACTAACCAGTTTAGATTTTTCCACTATTGCAATCACACCATCTAATATGACTTTTCATCTAGCCTTGATACCACCCTCTATGACTAAGATATAAAGGTAATCACGGACTAACCTTTCCAAAGAAACTTGTGCATTAGGAAAATTTCCAAGAGAAATAAGAGGGGGGAAATTGTTCCAAGAATTCAACCAAAAGAGGTCTTTGGCATTTGAGTTTGTAACCCATGAGAGGTATGGAAGTAAGATCCCCCTACTCTTCACCAAGAAATTCCATATTTTAGATCCTAATGAAGGATTTCTCATAGTGAATATTCTCTCTAGATTATCTCAGTCCAAATATTAAGTTATTATTATCTAAGCCCAAAGGGCAATCAACCTCTCATAAAATTTCCAAGCTAGCTTAACCTCCAAATTGAGATTCATGTAAAGCAAGTTGCGAATACCTACCCCACCAAAAGATGCATGCATGCATAGGTTGTCCCAAGATACCAAAGCAATCTTCTTTTTTATCATCTAAGTTGCCTTTCCAAATGAAGTCCTTAATGAATTTGTTAATTGACTATAATACCCTTTTAGGGGCAAGCAGGACTATTATAACAAATTTTGGAATAGAGGAGAGGACATCCTTGACCAAAATAACTCTCCTAGAAAAGGATAACCATCTCACCTTCTAGGAAGCAATCTAATCTTTGATATTCTGGACTGTAGAGCTCCAATATGTAGCCTTATAATTACCTTGAAAGAAGGGGATACCAAGGTATTTACATGGGGTTTCATTCACCACCAAGCCCAAACAATTTTGGATTTCCCTAATCACCTTATTCTTATTGTTAAAAAATAGAATTTTGGATTTAGATACATTTAGTTTTTGGCCTGAAGTAGAACAATAATCATTGATGGTGTCTTGATAACCTTGGCCTCCCTGAGATCAACTTTACCAAAGAGAAAAGAATAATCAATAAATAGGTTATGAGTTACAAAAAAGGACTTACAAATGGAAATGAGCTCTCATTGGCCCAAGGACTTTTTGTGTTGAATAAATATTCTCAAATCCTCAGTAAGGATGATAAAAAGAAACAGTGAAAGGGAATCACCTTGCCTAGCTCCCTATGAAGAAGAGAAGAAGCCACAAGGTGAGCCATTATTCAAAATAGATAATTTATTCCCTTGAGATACCTTTCATCGCACACTTAATCCATTTCCTATGAAAGACCATTTTATCCAAGACTTGCCTTAAAAAATCCTAATTAACTCTATCGTAAGCGTTCATCTTTTCTAATTTCAATATCGTTGAGGGTAGACTCTCTAATTGGATTGAGTGAAGTAGTTCATAGTCAATCAATGCTCATTCCATCATTTCTCTTCTTGGAACAAAGACACCTTTCTATTTTGAGATGATATATGGAATGATCTCTGCTAGCCTCAAAGAAATTGCTTTAGTGAAGATCTTATAGATCATGTTGTATAAGGAAATAGGTTTGAAATCAACACAGGGTTTTGGTTGAGCACTCTTAGGAATAAGTGTGATAAATTTTGTGTTTAACTACTATAACATCCCTCCATGAATCATATCTTTTACCATAGCTAGGAGGATATCTCTCACAAGGAAATCCCAAAACTTCTGGAAAAATGGAGGGGAAAATCCATCTAGGTCAAGAACCTCATCTACCCCTATGCTGAAAACCATCTTCCTAACTTCATCCAAGTAGAATGTTTCATTAATTTTATATTTTAGTGTTCTAAAACTAGAATTGGGATACAATCTAATATTTTAGGATTGGCATGAGAAGTTTTAGCTGAAATAAATAAATTTTGAAAGAAATGGATAGCCTCCTTCTAGATGTCATCTTCCTATGTAAGAATCCTACCTGATGCATCCTAAATCTAGAAAATGGAATTATAGTGATACCTAACTTAGACTGACAAATGGAAGAACAAGGTATTCCTATCACCTTCTTGCAACTAAAACTCCCTAGACCTATGACAGAAGTAGACTTCTTCCCTCAACAATACCTCCTCTAGTTGCTCTTTCAAATCCCTACAAATATCATTTACATCAGCTAATAATCCATGAGAAATAATTTTTTGATTCCATTTGTGTAGCTCAAGCTCAATATTTCTCTTTTGTTCAAAAATATTACCAAAGCATACATAATTTCATTCTTTAATTTTGGACTTAATGTGGCCCATCTTGCATGCAAGCTGATGTATCATTGATCCTTCAATAAGAGGAGATTCCCTCAACCATACTAATAAAAGATTCATGAAGTCTTTATCCCAGAACCACATCCTTTCAATCTTGAAGTGAATTTTAGGTCTATTTCCTTACTCTTCCTTGCAATCACTAAGTCAATAGGGAAATGATATGAATAGATGAATAGAATTATAGTAGAAATACAACACCCCTACTCCAATATCCACTAAGGATTAAGCAAAAACATGTCCAACCTCACACCCACAAGCCTAATCCCCTTCCTTGTATTTGACCAAGTGATAATCCCATTATTAGAAATGTAGTCAAAGAAGGCATTACCTTCCAATAATTTCTTTAAGTCTTAAGTCACCTTCAAAGAAGGTTCCATCCCACCAACTTTATCTTGAGAACCTAGCATGGCATTAAAACCTCCAACCATGATAGTTTTAATGGGGTCAATATTCTCTGTCACTCAAGACAATGAATTCCATAATTTTTTCTTACTCGATACTAAAGTAGGACCATAGAAATTTATTAGAATAAAAGAAAGGCTGAAATGAGACACCTAAAAAACCGATGAGTTAGCATTAGAGATAATAGGTTGAACTTGAAAAGCACTTGGTTTCCATAAAATTACCAAGTCTGTCGAGGCACCAATGGATGGAGAAACCACAAGAGACCAATTTTTCCATGACCTAAAGTACTTATCATTACCTTCTAAGGAAAATTTGGTTTCTTGTATTAAAATAATATCATCTCTCACTCACAAGATTTGATCCTTGATGAGAAAAGCTTTTTTAGAGGAATTTAAGCCTCTAACATTCCAAGATAGAAGTCTCATTTATGCCTTAGAGAGCCTTCCACTCTCCTTCTCTTGGTTAATTGTTTAATAAGAGCATATGCCTCTTCTTTACTTTTCCTGGGTATCCTTTTAAAGTTTAGAGTCCATTGGATGCTTGAGTCAATTTTTTCCTTAGTCTTCTTTGATTTTGCGTAGTGGCCTTTGGGATTTTTGTCAATGAAATTATTTTTATCTTCTCTACATTAGCATCTGATTGGTAAATCAAGCAAAGAAATATTTGATTGTCCATTGGGCCTTGTTTCATATTGATGTTTCCATTACCCATCTCCCTGTTAAAAATATAAATCCTATCTTCTAAGGAAAAGTATCCAATCAACTCATCTGTCTCTTGTGAGAAAATTTTGCAAACAAGATGCTCCATACCCCTCATTGGCAACACCTAGTCTCTTATGTTATATCTTATTTAATGTTGATGTTTCCAACCTCCTCAACCAAATCAATGAGCTCAAAATATTGTTCTAAGGAAATATCATTAATCATCTCATATGACACATAAAGGATACTCTTATCAATGAAGTCCTCCAAATCTCCTAATGTCAAACCACAAGTTTTCATTTTTTTCATTATTAAGTCTATGACATTCCAAAAAGAAGGATGGGGATTGCAAGGCATATGAGAGTTCCCTAAATTAGTCATCCCTCCTAATGGTGATAAATTCTCTTTATCCAATTTTTCCCAAAGCACAACATCTATCTAGATTTCTAGCTTTGGCTTGACCATCCTTGTATTGTTGGTTAGAAAGTTATCCTCATCTCTCTTTTTGAGTACAACCTTTGTGTATGTTTGAAATATTTTGGCTAAAAAAATTGGAGGAGATATCAAAACTCTTGACTAAATATCTATTGCTTTAATTTCTAACTAATTTTGCCTCTGATACTTATTAACATCAATACAAGTTTGAGAGTTGGGGCCCATCAAGCACATTAGTTCTTGACTCTCCTGACCCTCCTGAAGATTGGAGACTATTTGAGCTCTTATAATAGGCTATCTTTTGCTCTCAGATCTAACCTCCTCCTTTGTTAGTACACCTCTAAGATCTTTTTAGATTTCTCTTCTTCCTCAAGTACATTTGGCCTACATTCACTAATAAGTAAAGGGGTCCTTTCTCAACATGGGTTGAACACCCATATCTAAATAATCCAATTGCTCTTGGACTTCTTGGGAATTTTAAAGATGTGATTCCTCCTCTACCCTCTTATGTTGGTTTTTTACAATATTCAGATCCTAAGACACTCCATTTACCATATTTTTATGATGTGAAAGATCGTCATGATTTATTTCATTAAATTTTGCATTGCTCATATGTGATTTCGGGTCCTGGTCCATGAGTATAACTGTGTCTTTGCCTGGGGGGTTATTTTTAGCACTTTTGTGAAAATGAAATAGGATCAGAACAAACCTTATCAAACCATCTTCTACAAATGCACATTTAAAATTGAAATAACCCTATTTCATTTGTTTTTCATTGACCATTTCAAGGGAGTCAATGTAAAAAATTTGAGCCAAATCTCCCCATTTTGATTTGAAAGTGATTTCTATTGGCCACTTCTTTCTATAGTCTTTGAGAACACAAATCCTTGTGGGGTTATTACAATCTTCAAAAAAATAGAGGTTTTGTCTCATGGAGATGCCCAAAGAATTCCAAACTACCTCTAAAATATTTGTATCCATGTATTCTAGAGGTAGGGAAGGAAATGAAATTCAAGTTGGATAGAATGGAACAACATTTGTTTTAGGTACAAAAGATGGATGCCAGGATAAGGTAACAAGCCCACATCTAGACATAAATGAATTCCTTTTTATATGTACTCTATCCCTAGACTCTTTGTCTTTAAATAACATTATAAAATACCCATCTCCTTCATCAATATAGAAAGAATCAAGAACTCCTACCCAATTCTGAGACACTTAGTTAGAAACAAAAACTTGATCTAGAATAAGATCATGAGTCTTACCTATTATAGCCCTAGCTCATAGATCTTTTAATTGAAATTTCAACATATATTCTATAATTGTTATAATGTGTCCATCCTTCTTACTATTTTATAGATAAGAAATCTTTTCTCCAATTAGAGTCCTACACATGTCTTTATTAGATGTGAGGTGTCTAGTTTTATCTAGGGTATGAGAGATGCCAAAACCCTTTTCCTACTAAGATGGAACCAGATCTCTAAAAATCCCATGGAAGCCTTAATATTCATTCCTATTTCTATTTATTTTGTTGGCTTTGGTTTGTAGAAAGATCTTTGATTATAGATTAGAGATGTTGGGCCACAACTATCAAAATTGTTCTATTGCTTGTGCATTCTCCTAGAGGGTTTCTTTTAAAGAGTTTGATTCTTGCATTTGAAACCAATGGATGGAATATTCTATTGCAACTCATAACCCCCACTGGAAGATATGTGTTTTTTAGAGAAAACCTTTTAGTTATTTGAATATCTGTTCTTGTTGTGTATACTCCAGTGTTTACCTGTAGCATTCATCCAATCTCACTACAACCATTTCCTTCTTCTCTCTTTTAATCTTTGTTAACCATTTTTATCCCCATGAAAAAATGGATAAGTTGACCAGTCATATTTGTTAGGGTGGTGAGAATGAATTTTCTAACTCATTAAATACCCATGCAATTAAGGGATATGTAAAATGTTGACCATGCTTTATCATTATATCCCTTGGTTTTTAATATTCTAAATCCACGTGTCTTATGGTTATAAAAACTTTATTTATTATAATCTTCATGATCTACGGGTCTCATTTTATGTCACAAAACCAAAAATCATGACAACCCTTGATCTGTTGTTGCTTTGTCACTTTGGGGAGTTACAAGATTATTACTTATAGTGACATAGTGACATGTTGACTCATTTCCCGGTAGGGTCAAAGTAAAGGATTAGTTTGTGTAGTAATAAAAGGATTAAAGCAAACTTGATGATGTGGCAATGTCTGACTAACCAAAGGGGTTGGTTGTGCCAAGAAAATCTCAACTTTTGATGTCCATAGATCTTAGTTGATCCAATGGGTGTCACTTTGTCACTTTGTGGAGTTGCACATTTTTTATCCATAGTGACAAAGCGAGGAGATGATGCATGTCTAGGTTTCTATGTTATGATACATGGTGTATCATGGGATTATGAAGGTAGAAAAAAAGACCCATGACCATATGAAGATAGGGTGATCATAGGGTTGTAAGATCTCAAGGGAGAAGGTAGAGAAATAAGATGATACACTGTTCATATCATCATAAGATCATGCCAGTCATAAGATTAGGTGTAATGAAAAAGGAAGTTGAGATGTCATGAAAAAGTCTTCAAGTTCCAATGTTATGACACATAGTTGATTGAGAGATCACAAATCCAGAATAGAAGAGGCTCAATGGCATGATAAAACATGATCGTAAGATTGTAAGTCTTAAGTGACAAGACAAGGTGGGCCTAGGAGCATAAGTGAAAGAAAATGTACAAGTGCTATTTTTGAAGCTTCGATGCTATGATAGGCAATGAGAGATATCAGGAGTCATTAATGTCAGTTATGATCTTATAATTGTTGTCTGCCATAAGATCATGAAGGTCAAATATCAAACTACTAATGCTATGCCAATAAAGGAAAAGGGTGATCATAAGGTTGTAAGGGGCCAAAAAGCATGCGTTGATGCAATGATACCTAGTATATTGTATGGTCATAGAGTTATTTTCATAGGCTCGTGACACTATGATATAAAGAGGGTTTCTTATGATCATAGGATCATGAAGCTGGGGTCTTCATGTAAGATATCCTAAAGGGTTTTCCTCCCCAATATGTTGTAAGGTCCTAGTATCGAGAGATCAAGAATCAAAGTTTGACATTGACTTTTCAACTATTATGTATATGACCTTGTTGGATAGTTGTTTGTGAAATCAACTATAGGGTGGTGTTCCTGGCCTATCATGTTGTAATATTTGGATATGTCCTAGCATTTAGTTAAATTTCAACACCAAGGTGGCATAGTATTAATGCAAAAATGAAGCAGTGTGGGTTGGCATCGATCAAAGGGATGAGTTGGTGGTTCAAATGGCCTAGTTTAAAGAATATCTTATTTGCATTTGAGTACAAGGATGTTGGAGATATGATCAGATTGCTTCCATTGGACAATCACCAAGAAGGATATGATTCATTCCCTAAGGTATTTGCAAAGGTTAATGTTATCCCGATAGGGGTGGTTGTGGTTGTGGATTTGATCTTTAAATGCCACAAGAAGCAAAGGGCAATTAAGGTACTTCTACAGCATGTAGCACCTATCTTTTCCATGATTATTCTCCTAGTGTTACCCATAATGGGAGATGTAAAATTTAATGGTGATGTAATTTGTTGAGATATTTGTACTCTTCTATTTATTTTCTGACATGTGCCCCTCCCATCTAAAGCTTGTTTTAATCTTGGGCTATTTAAGGATTTCCAAGATGTGGAGAGAGGGCTAGCAGTTTTGAAGTTTTATGCAAAATAGTATTGTTGAGATCTCCTAGGAGTCCTTTGTGCTTTTCCTCCATAGACTACTTTATTTTATAGTCAATCTAGATGAATGTTGTTCAATGAACCCTTTTTAAAATTAGAATAAAGGAATAGTCTTAGAACCCTTGTTGTGTCTCCTTATTGCTTCAATAATTAATTTAGATATAGCTTTTTGAGATTTAATCTTTGAATCCCTGGATTGCATCTTAGTTTCAGTTGCAAGAAAGGTCTGAGGTATTCATATAGGTTACAAGTCAAGATACTCTATTTCCATTCAAGTTTGTGACATTGTCAATGTTAGCATTCCCTTTAACATCTTGTCTAAATTGCATCCTTCTTGTGAAATATTTATATGTTAATGATTCTTTGCATTATTGAGTTATTTTCAGCTTCCCGTGAATGTTTCATTGAGTCAGGCCAACAATACCTTTGTCCTACCATTCATTGTATCACCCCACTTTACTTTTTTAATATTTACTTTCCAAGCAATCCTTCTATCCCTTTTCTCCTTCAAGTTTAGTTTTCTATTCAAAGAACTAAATCAATGAGACATCAAGAGGATCCAGCCTATAACTCAGAGATTCACTCCTAACTTAGGCACTTCCCACTACCTAGGAGTGTTTCCTTGTTACTCAAAATTGACTAAGTTAGAATCTAGTCTAGGTGTAACTTTTAGAGATAACAATCTTCTTATTATATCCATCGACAATCTTGATTTTTGCATGCTCACAATTTGAGAGCCTCTTCAAACTAGTCCACTTTTTTGTCTTTTTATTATCCCTAGGCTTGTGTAAAGGGATATTATTTGGAAATGTTTGAAAAAATTTTATTCTTGAATGTTGAATTTTTTTGTGAACCCCAATAGTGCTCATGAAATCATGACCACTGATTCATGATTTTCTCATCTTTAAAACCAAATTTGTGTTATTATTGTGATTTCTTAGTATATGGTTTTGTTGGAATTTCTTTTATGATATTTTGGGGGTTATGTAGTTGGAAAATTAATATTGTGAACTAGAGACTATGGGATTTTAATTTCTATGTAAAATAATATAACTATTTTTATGTCTCGATTAGTCTATGTATGGTTTGGAGTGTGAGTGTGAGTAATCCTTCTTGTCCTGATCATTATGTATTTTAACCAAAGGGGTGACAACCATTATTTTTGTTAAGTCTAATTTACCTAGTCACCTTATGTTAGCATTTATGTTGGTCTATGTTCTAGATGGTTTTTTTGCAAAGTATGTTATTTTATGATTTATTCTATAATTTGAATGGTTATTTTTATGTGTGATGTACCCTATGATGGAAATGGATATTGTTGATATTGGTTTATTTTTCTTGTAATTATGAGACTTTATGGATTGTTACTATGATTTTAGGATATCCATTGTGATATGAATGATTATTTGAGATGTTACATTGAGATGGCTAATAAATCCTTGTGTGGATGTGTGGTTCTTTCCTATGCTCCATTATTTTACTTTGACTTTCATGATTATGGTTTATGAGAATGTTTTGGTATTATTTGGATTATTTTCAATAGAGTATTAGGGTAGGTTATATAGGTGTATGGTGGGAAGTGGCTTACAATGGGGGTCGACGCCCTAAGTGGCTTACAAAGTAACTCATTCTAAGTAACTTAATTAAGTGATAACAATACACATAAAGTGAGGAGTTTTAAAATGAATTAAGAAGATTAAGTGTTCCTTGACCATGCCTTGAGTCTTGTATAGGATAGGATGGGAGTGGGAGAAGATTCTTGATTGTGATCTTGAATAGTTAGTTTCCTTGTCTATATGAAAGGATTATTGATGCCACATAGATTCACTAAGAGGTCAAAGTCTAGAGAGACTGTCAGGGTAACCTTACATTTGACTCATGTTATGACACTTCCCCATATGCATCTTAGGTTTCCTATTTATATTTATATTTATTGTTTTGTTTTGGATTTCCTCTAGGATCATATTTTCATATGAGTAGTACCACTCCTTGTAGAAAGATTTTAGGATCCTTGCCTAGGATTTCTATTATTAATTTTATGGTTTGATTGTCTATGTGAATTGTACATTATCTCCCTTGTATGGTGTTATTGGGAGTATAATTATGTGACCATGTGGTTAGGAGGCAGTGACTTCTTATCATTTGGTTTTTCATTAGATTGAAATCAACATTGGAAGTTTGTTTTTGATAAGATAAACAGGTTTTAAGGGATCCTAAAACCCATAAGTTTTACAAAAAATAAGGCTGATAATAAGGAAAAGAAGCCCAGCCAAAACAGAGGTCCAACAGCTGAAAAAAGCCTGAAGGCCCAACCCAAAACAAAGGCCCACAGAAAGGCCATAAAACAAACTAACTAAAATAGACTACAGAAAGCTTGTCCAAAAAGCCAAAAGTTAGAAAGACAAAAATACAAAAGACAAGAAAACTAGTCTTCAGTAATCTTCTCCATTTCTTGCATAGTCTAAGCTACCTCGACTATCCTTTGTTGCTCCTTTTCCATTTGATCCTAGACCTTCTCCATGCCCTGATCCATACTGGAGAACGTACTAATTGTGGCCTTGTCATCATCCGGCTTGGCCTTCTCCCTATTCTATCCTCCCTCCTCCACCAAGAAGCCCCTATCCTTAAGTTTACCAACTAGGGATTGGATGTTGTCATTCATCGAACTCAGGAGAGAAATCATCTAACTTGTCAGGTTGTGGTTGTAGTTTTCAAGATTTCTAATTCTCCTTTCATTTAAGCTTTCTCTATTATCCTGGTCCTCTTGGCTATCAATACCAGTCTTTTTCTTAGTACTTTCCATCTGGGATACCTTTTCTCTAACTTCCTCCAGCTCATGGAAGAGCCATTTGATTGATCTGAAGTTGTCAATCATACTACTGCGGGCATTATTCAAAAGGTTCATTCTAGTCTCCCTTGCATTGTTTGAAATGGCCAGGATAGCTAGGTCTATGAGCTCATTGAGCCTAGACTCCTCCAGGTTGTCCACCAAGATCCGAGGGTTCATAACTTCCCTAAAAATCCCCATAGTAGCAGTCCTCACATTGAAATTTTTCTAGGCCTTTCTTCTATTATTGACCTGCACTTCCCCCTCATTCTCACCAGTGATGACATTCACTTTTTCCTTCGAAGGAGGCTGAGATTGGACAAGGGAGAGGGAAAGAGGAATAGCATCCATCCTCTAATTTCTAGTCTCCTCAACTCTCACTACCTCCCTCTTCCATTTTTTCCCAGGTTTCTCCTCTTCCAACTCCTCCTCCAACTCATTGTCAGAATCTTCTGTATCCATTTCCTCCTCCTCCTCAGCATAAATCTCTTTTACTTGACCTTGGTCGTGATCCCTAGGGCTTTTCTTACTGGGAGTTGTAGCTATGGATTATTTCTTGCCTTGACCTTTATTCTTCTTTCCTGAGGTAACATTCTCCTCCTCTGAGCTAATGCTCTCAATGTCATCAAAGTCTGAAGAAGAGCTGGAGCTGCCTTTGTCAACATCCTCAACTTGAGGAGGGTTTTTGCATATAGACTGAGCTTTGAAATGCTCATGGATGAGGAGCAATAAACCCTCATGCAAAGCAGGGTTAACAGTGGCTTTCTTCTTGAAACTAGAGATAGCCTTGTTCATAGAAGTGATAAGGTAAAAGGGAAAGGAAATTCTACTCTTATGGCGAAAATGATTTAAAATCACAAAATGGTGAGTTTTGACCCAATCAAACCTAGGGTCCAAGGTAACATAATCAATGAGGGCATATAAAACATACCTCCAGAACTTCTTTATAGTCTCCATCACATAGAAAGACTCTTTCTTTTCCAGCTTATTCATCTCTACAGAATTTTTCACGAACTCCTTGACTGCATTGGACGAAAGTTTCTTGTCCATGTAGAATTTGAAATCCTCCATTGGGATACCAGTGACCTCTGCAACCACCTCCTCTGTGATTTGGAAAGAAACCCCGTTCACCTTGACCTTGCCATTGTTCCACGAGTTCACCATGTCATTGGTGACCTCAAGGTCAAAACCATGGAGTTTCTCAAAAAAATTCGCAACCCCGCCCTTTTCCAGTTTTTTCCAAACTTTGCCCATATTCTTCCACTTCTCCACTTCACCCACTGGCTCCTTTCTGATCTGTTCTCCAATCATGACATCCATTTTTTCTTCAACTATTCTCATGAGCCCCAATCTCTGCAAAAAATTTCCAGCCAAAATTTTGGCTCTGTTTCTATTATTGGGTTCGTGATCATTTGCCTCTCTGATACAATAGCAAGTGAAAATGATAACGATCCTCCAAACATGTCAAAATGATAGAAAAAATCCCTTGAGATTACGACAACCAAGAAACTTATTATGGCTCGTACCAACATCCAATCTTTCTTTATTAAACATGATAATAGTTAGATTGACCCATACTTCCATGGATTTTCTCTAGCTCGATTAGTGACTTAGCCTCCATCAAAAAATCTTTTCTGAAATGCCAGGTCATCTCTTTGTCTGCTCCCACCCCTTTGTTAGTGAACCAGTCAACAACTGGGTTTGCCTCTCTAAACGCATGAGTGACATGGACCTTTTCAAATTTTGTGAGGGCGGCACGTGTCTCATCAATTATATTTGAAATTGACCACAAGGGGGAGGAGATTCCATTAATGTTGTTAATTATGTTTTTGGAGTCCCCTTCAAGCCAAATTTTGGAAATGCCAGCTTTACCACACTGCACGGTTTGTTGATGTAGTTGCACCATTATCATTCTTATTCGTATCTTGGAGATTCGATTCATTTGATGTATTTAGATATTATTTACCTTATATCCTAAGATTCTATGAGATGATGTATTATTTATATATGTATTCTTTATTACATACCTTGAAAAATGTGTAGTGGATGTGGTTATTTCAAAAAAAAAAAATTATATCTATTGTACTTATGTATCTTCTTATGAGATTTTGTATCTATTATTCCTTTATGATTCTAGACATTTTATTTAATATTAAAACTAATTAGTAAAAGCTTCTTAAACATGATTCAACATGAAGTGACCCTTGAGGAATAAAAACCATATTTGCAATTTCTTAAGTGTACTTAATGTGTATGTGTATATTACTTCCACATTGTTAGTTATGTTGCATAATTTTATTTTTTTAAGTTCAATAAAACTTTGTAATATAGTAGGTTAATGCCTCATGGGTTTCGAAGAAGGGTGTTATAGTAGAATCAGTTAATGAAGACCCACAAGATTCTAAAACTATGTAGTTGTGAGGTATTTCTCTTTGTGAAACCCCAAGATCTACCATTATTAGTTTTGCTAAATTTGATGACTCGATGTCCTTAGATGCACTTGCCAAGAAAAATTGTTTATGCACCTTAAAACCTCCTCATTTTGATAGAAGAAAACCCTTGGAGCAAATTTGTTCCCATGCTTCTTATTCCAAGGTTAATGATTTTGGAGGGCTTAAACATGATAGTTGTCTATATAGGTTTTGTCCTGGCCATGTTCAAATGCTTTCTGCTAAACCCATTTCTATCCATGATTCTAATCTAGCATTTTTTGAAGCCCATGATTTTGAAACCTCCCATGGTGTATCTCATATTATTGGATTGATTCCTAAATGTTGTGATTTTATGCACATTTATGAGCCCTAGAAGTTATATATTCCCTATTGTCCATAACATGTTTCTCCTATAGGAGATGATATCTCCTCTAGATTTAAGTTGCTTAATTGGATAGATAATTACTTGTGCAAGAAACTTGTCATTTCCAATGATGCTTGTGTATCCCAAAAACTTCTTGAATGTTTGGAACAAAACTTTCAAGCCCAATAGATTCATCAGAACCAAGATCTCATTGCTTACTTAACCCTTTTGAAATCTAATTATCTGATTCCCACTTTTAGTGTCTTCATGTCGACCTTGCTTCTTTGCATGCTAATTATCACACCTTTAAGGCTACAACATAAGCATGGTGGGAATCCAAAAAGAAATCTATTTTTAACATTTTATAAACCTTGATTGTTCTATCTAACGAGGTTTCCCAAACTCATTCTTGCACATCTGTGTCTTGTTCTTTGGGAGCCACTAGTGCATAAACTGAAGAACATTCATGATTTTCAGCTAAATTAATCCATAGAAGAGAAGAACTCTAGTCTCTAAATCAATGGGATTTAACCACATGTACCTATTAGGATATTTTCACACAATGAAAAGTTATCATGAACAATATAAAGATAGAGATGACAATGGTAATCAGATTCAATTCAACAATTTGCACGTTTTTAAAGCCAATACTCCTCCATGGTCTAGCTTTGATTCTTTTGATCCCATCAATAATATTTAGAGTATTGAGGCCTATGAGAATGGACTCAAAATAATATCAGCATCAATCCTACAATCCCACAAGAGAATATATTTTGAAAGTCTTAAATGGAATGATTGGATTAGATAGAAAATAATAGATAGATTGGATGTTCAATATAGGGAGGACCTATTAGAAATAGGATTGGATATAGTATGTAATCAACTTATTCTCATGTTTTTTGGCCATATTGATGCCATGCAATGCATGACATACAAAAAAATTATGAAAGCCAAGTGTTGTGATCTCACACAGTTAGATAAATACTTCAATGATCAATATCAAGATTTCTACTGTTCTGGGAATGAGAAAAATTATGACACAAATAAATTTTAAATTGTTTAAGAGCTTTGGAAATAAACTTGGCAACTATTACTTGCAAAATTATTTTGAACACTTAGTTCTCACCATCCACATAATGGGAAATATTACGTTTCCTCAAATTTATAATTATATTACTAAAGTGAATAGGGAAATTTGTTAGGACTATAAACAAGAAAAGCTTAAAGAAAGAATAAGGCTTGTAATTGCTAAATAAATATGTAAATAGATAGTGCTTGATTATGGTTGTAATAATTTCTTTAGTTCATATAAAAGGGGAAATATAAATTGTAGGAAACCTACTAAATGTTCCTGTAAAGTGAAAAATCCTACTTATGGAAAATCCCATAAAATTTATGGATTTTATGAAAGAATAAAAATTTCAAAAAAAAAAGAGAGATTGGAGACCTACATATTATAATTTTAAGGCCTTTATTACATAAATAAATGTCTAGATACGAAAAGAAAAAGGGGAAAAGCCAAAGTTAATAGGGGTCATCAACTTGGGTTTTTTTATGAAGAAGAATATGAATATATTAATAGTCATCCCATGGAACCCTTAGATATTCATTTATAATATTCATCTAATGATGAAGATGAATTCTCTGATGTTCTAGAAATAACTCAAACACCATATGTTGCTAAGGATAATGATGAATCTTCCAACTCCTTTGATTCAAAAGTGTCTCTTTTCTTTTAGAATGATATCTTCAACTCCACATTATCAATCTAAGTGTCAAAACTTGACTAAAATTATTAAGGAGGTTGAGGCCATAGAAAAAAATAAAAGACAATGTTAATTTCTCAAGGTAATTAACAACGTAATAAAAAAAGGCTTGCTACTCTTCACCTACAAATGAATAGTATAGAAGAGGAATTTGTTTCTCCTTCACCTCCTCTACCATCAATCCTTATTTCTTAACATGATTCAAGAATTGATCTTCCTCTTTGGACAATATCATATGCTTCTTTAGGAAAATTCTCACAATAATCTTGGTGCCACCAACATTGCACATTATTTAATAAGTTCATTAGCCAAGGACAAAGGGAACCTGAATATATGCAACAATAGGAGACACAAGATATGGAAATTGAATTATCTCAATACGTTGAACAAATAGGGGGTAAATCATCCTCTAGCCATATGTCTCTTGAAGAGCCTCCTCCTCAAAAGACCCATATCTTATCAGATGTTGAGTTATTATTCAAAGTAAAGCCTTACTCTCCTTCAATAGACAAAGAACTAAAAATTGAAATATTAGAGCAAATGGACCCACTAAAAAAATACACAAAGTACATGCGGTTCATACTATAGCTTGTCATGGTATCACACTTTCAGTACATTTTTCATCCATAAAACCATATAATCTTCACTTTTTGCTTGACATTGAGGCAAATGTTAATATTTCCTACTACCAGTGTTTCCTAAAGGACCAATGGTGAGATAACCATACTAAGTTGTGGTTTGAATATAGAAATCATACGTCTTCCTTTGTTTATATAATACTCATTTCTCTCTTTGCTAATTAGGTAGAGTATGTTAATTTTGTGTAGTTTACACTTGATGATTATGATGGACTTACAAGTAGTCATACTTTAGCTACATGGGAGCCCTTTACTATTACTAAAGATTCTTTTTAGTTTAAACAAGTTTCTGTCCAACAACTTACTCAAATAAAATGTAGGACTACAAAAGAAATTGAGCTATTTCAAAAGAAAAGAGGTGACCATCGAGGTCAGTTCACTAAGAAAATTGATTTGGTTAAGTCTCAGTTTCATGAAATGCAAGGAATGTTCAAAGAAAAGGTAATATCTAAATGTTTCATCAAGCCATCATCCTCTCCATTTTCTTTCCATGCTATGTATGTCCCCCCAAAAAATGAAAATGGAAATGATCTACATGAGAAGCAATTAGTCGTTAACTACAATCTTTTAAATGCTTTCTTATTGGATAACCAATATCTTTTTCCCTCTAAAAGCACAAATGGAAATGTATTTTTGGTGCTAACATCTATTAAAAGTTTGATTTGTCGAAGGGATTCTGGCAAATAAAGCTCAAAGAATCTAATCAGTATAAGATGGTTTTCTCTATACCACAAGGGCTCTACCAATAGATAACTCTCCCATTAAACATCAATAATGCTTCATTGATCTTCTAACATTCCATGGATAAATTATTATTTTCCATACTCTAAATTTGTGATTCCCTACATAGCATATATCTTTATTTTTTCTAAGGATCCAAATATAGTCATGTTGAATACTTGAAAATCTTCCTTGAAGTATGCTTCTAGAATGGTATCATGTTAAACCATGATAAATGTCAATTTTCTATATAATCCATTATATTTATAGGCACCAGAATCCTTCCCCATAAAAAGATAGAAGCTCAAAGCCATATTTATCTTGAATGAAAAATCCTTTTATCACCAATGTCAAAGAACTCTAGAGGTTTTTGGGACTGGTTAATTGCATTGATGGTTTCTACCAAAATAGTTCTTCTGACATAGAATTATTAAACAAGATTATAAAAAATAATCCTCCTCCATGGACCAATAAACATGATGCAACAATCCAATTTATCAAGGCCAAATACGCAAAACCCCCTCCACTTTCTCTACCTAGATGCAAGTGATTCCTCTCAGGGAGGATTCTTTAAAGAAGTCACCTCTATAGGAAAGGAAGAAATTGTTAGATATGTCTCTTGATCATTTAAAGGGAGTGAATTGAACAACCACATTACTCATAACAAAATTTTAGTAGTAGTTAATACATTTAAAGCATTTCATTTATTTTTGGCTAACCAAAAATTTAATTTATAGAAAAATCTACAAAATTTGAAAGGGTTCTTCAAGAAGGAGTCAAAGGATAAGGTTGTGCATGGTAGGTTTCTTCAGTGGTTACAATTTTTGGATAACTTTGAATTTTATTGTGTTTATTTCCTCAACAAATAAAATCTTTTGGTTGACTTCCTTTCTTGAGAAGGTTGTCAAACTAAAGAAAAGTAGTGTTATATGGTTATGATATCTCGTATTCACATTTGGTATGTTAGTATGAAGGATAAAAACCTCAATGTGGTTTGAGAAAAAGCATGCCATTTTTTCCTTATTCTCATAATTGTATCTATTCATATTTTATCTTTTCAATCTCACTAGCTCTCTTGGATTTCACATCCATATCCCTTATCCTCTAGCCCCTTCCTGTGACCTCTATAAATACAACCTTGTAAGATTATTTGAGGTCATAAAGTGTTAGATTCTTGAGTATCATAGAATTTTGAGTATCTTAGAGTCTTGAGCATCTAATTCTATAATAACTTAAACTTTGTGTATGCTCTCTACACACGTGCTTCATGTGATCATTATCGTAGATAGCAGAAAAAGTTTAAAGTTTAAATGTGTTGATTTGAGAGTCTATAATATTGTTTATTCTAAATTATCCATGTGTCCATTAGTCTAAAGTCCCCTATCAGAATGGAGGTCTCCCATGTCTCTTCTTAGGCTTAAATAGCCCCCATTTGTTCTATTGGCCTCTCATGACACCGACCCATTCATTTTGATAATTGAGATGATCTTGAAAGGGGAGATCGGAGAGGAAGAAAACACAAAATGTCTCAATCTCTTGTAAATAGTCAATTGTTCTTACTGTACCCCATTCTTCATCATGCAAGGAGGTTGTGAGGGTTTTGCATAGGTAGTTATGAAATTTTGGTCCAAATGTCTACGTTCAAAATTTTGGAATGTAGGATGTACCTTGTTTGAAATGTTTGATGGTTGAACACTTCTTTATATTTTGTAATATTCCTGGATTTATGTGAACTTTAAAATTTCAAGGTGGCATTAGCCTTATATCTATGTCATAGAATGTCTTTGTTGTTTCAAAATATTTTTCATAATGCTATAGGTTAGTTGTAATGAGTTTATGAGCAACTTCTAAATGACTTTATTCAAATTCTCAGAAACTACTAAAGGTGGATGCAATTACTTTTCAGGCACCAATGGGTTGTTTTAAAATATATGTATAATGCTACAGATAGGTTTAAGGAGTTCATAAGCTACTTCATAATATTTTTAGTCAAACACTTGAAAATTTTCTAGAGGTGGATTTTAATTTTATGTTACTCTACTATAGGATTATGTGTCTAGATTTTAACCATTTAATGATGATAATTTTAAAAAAGGTTATTTCAAATATTTGAGTTATCACTGATGATATTGGTTAGAGTAATGATTATTGTCACATTTGGAATTATAATTGAATGAGATTATTTTTATAGTCCCAACTCATTTTCCAATTATCACACCTTTCGTCTCTTGGTGCTAGTGACAATTTTAAATTTCTATCATTATTACCAAAATAAATCTACTTGATTTGTAGAGCTCTAGTTTTTCTCAAGACATGGCAATAACTAAGAGGGGTCTTACATTCTATTGTGAGCAATTGATTGTATATTAAACTAAAAAAATAAAAAAAAATCTCCAAACTCTCAATAACTTCTCAAACAACCTCCACAATTGGATTTGGAATGCATTACATAAACAATAATAAATTTACAAATTTTAGTTTTTGCAACATATTTATGTAAGTCACACCTACCATGAATAAATAATTATTTTATATCATAGTATAGTTTTCACATGACTAGTGTTGTGTCAAAAGTTATATCACAATGATATTATATATGTTAGCTATTAATTGAAACTCTAGTGCTTTCATGCACCACTCTAGTCTTTTCATGCATCAATTTATCTATTGTTTAATCTTGTGTAAGATTTAGGGCTTTTCAATTCATTGTAATAATTAATTATGAAGCATTATTATTGTTGTTAATAGAGTCAAGAAATTTTGATTGACTACTTTGTTTTTCCTCTATTCTTTTCTGTGTTACATAGAATGATATTTTTTTTCTTCTTGTCGATATATGTTGTTAAAGCTATAAATTTCACATGGTATCAAAGCTTAGGTTCTAAGAAGGAGAATTTTTTCTTTTTAGGGACAAAAAATCATAGACCAAACAATGAAATTTATAGCTTCTATTACTCTCACACCATACAACTACTTTGATTTGAAGCCAAAAAAATTATTGAACTTAGAAATAAGGGCCTCTATCGGATAGTTAAGGATAAAAAGGTTGAACCAAATTCAATAGTTGAAAAGTCCAAATAATTAAATTGTATGGATGAAGCCTAGGGTATTTTATTCTTATTTCATCTCTCAAAAAAAATTATTTCATGGCACAAACTCTTTAGTAGCATAGTCTTGGTAGCTTGATCCCAGAGAGTGCCAAGAAGAAGTAGGTGTTAGAATATACAGCCGACCAATATAACTGAGAGGGGGGAGGGGGGGAATCAATTATCTAACTAATATCACAATTATCAACCTTAATAAACTTTAACCATATGAGAAATATAATTAGAAACCACAACAAGATATTCATGCAAAATTAGCAATAGATATATTAACTAGGGAAACCTTTGATCAGACAAAAAACTCTGGTGCAGATGGTACCCACAAGATGATGTACTAATATAAATATTACTTGTTATAGGATGGACCCTGTTAGGAGTCTATGACAACATTCAATACATAATAGTCCCTATTAGGAGACTTTGAATCCTTGTTAGGAGATTCCAACCATGTTAGGAGTTGTGTCAACCTTGTTAGGAGTTGTAGAAGACAACTAGACCCAATGCCCAAAAAAATTCAAGTGCAAGACCAATGAACCCACTGTCCAAATGATCTTTCTATTATTCCTTGCAGAATAATATAAATGAAATATATTTCCTTCCTCTGCCTCTATCCTTCTAACCAAACTTCTTCTCCTTTAGATCTCGTAACTAGATCACACAATTCACATCCAATAATCCCTTGGATCACTTACATGCATTTAGTAAACACTCTACTCCTTTTTCACACTTCACATATACCTAAATCATATAGTCATATAAAAAACACAGAAAACATCTTTCCTTATACCATATCTTCAAAATAATTCCTTGAGTTAGCCTTGAGGCTTTCCTAATTAATTATAATAAGATAATTAATAAATTAAAATTACAATAGCACTATTAGCTCATAGTCTACACAACTTCTCACACATGTGATACTAGGGCTTGTGCATCTAGTAATGTCATCATCTAACTATCATGAGTCACTAGTTGACCATGCATCTTCTCATTACATATCAAATGAAAGACATCATAAACTACTTTCCAAGCATTGTTTCTCAATACCGCTCTTAGTAAATCAATCATATCTTCCATGCATCTTTGAATTAGACACTACGCATTGAACCCAAAAATTAGGACATAGTATAGAAAAGATCCTTAGTTGTGCATCACTAGACAATAACCATTGTCTATACAAATAAGATCTTTGTCTACTACTCTACTAGTCTTCACATACTTACTACTATGTTGACATCAATGAAAAATACATACATGAATGCAACATGTCAATAGTCTCAAGTGCTTAGGATACTCCCCCAAAGTAGTATCATTAGTGTTCATGCTAACAATTTCCCCCTTTGGCATTAATGGCAACATAGATGAAAAACATCTAAGTTCAAAGAATACCAAATAGTATTCTATTACTGCTACTACTCTTATCTTCTCAAATAATATTCATCAATCAAATCTAAAATCTTTTGGAACATTTTTTTTTCATCATCTTCTTAGGATCAACAACAATTGTTCACACTAAACAACTTGCCATACATCAGAATTGCTTATGCTACATATCTCCCCCATAGAGATATTTCTCCTTCTTCTCTACATGAATCTTTCTAAATCTTGTTAATAAAGTAGATATTTCCATGCACTCTACCCATACATACTTAAGATGTTTTTTTTCATGCATGTTCTCCCCCATTGACATCAATGACAAAAGCCTCATTATATCAATTAACTGCTCCAACTCTTCATCTAGCTCAAGTGTCCAAAGACATTATTCAAGACCAAATACTAAAAATCAAGAGTCCTCGCTGACTTAGCTCATCACAGATACTCCCCTATATAGGAAGCATCAACATTCAATCCAATCTAACAACAGTGCTTTGTACCACTAGACTAATGCACTCTCTGCAATCATCTACTCAGAAGTAGGCAGGGGCATAACCCCAAGCATTCCTCTCAAGTACTCAAATGTACCTTTGGTTAAGGGCTTTGTAAAGATATCCACAATCTAATATTCAATGCTCACATACTCTACTATAATTTCTTTTTATGTTGTCTTCTCTCTCAAGACATGATACTTAATAGATACATGCTTAGTCTTAGAATGAAATATAGGATTCTTATATATACTTATAGTACTTGTGTTATCACAGTATATGACAACAAGTTCAAAAAATCCAATACCAATATATTTTAGTATCTTCTTCATCCATATAACTTGATTATAATTATTTGCTAATGTTACCTACTTGGCCTTAGCTGTACTCTATGAGATACAATCTTATTTCTTGCTCAACCAAGAAACCAATCATCCTCCAAGGAAAAATGCTCCACCACCAGTGCTCTTTTTGTCATCTACGTTGCCTACCCAATTCGCATTAGTATAAGCACATAAAGTGAATCATTTGATCTATCATACCAAATTCCATAGTTAGATGTTCCTTTAAAATATTTGAGTATCCTCTTTACTATTGCATAATGATACTCTTTAGGATCGACTTGAAATCTAGCTACAATCCCAACTACATTTCTATATCTAGTTTGGTGTGAGTCTGATATTGCAATCCTCCAATCATGGATCTATATTTATTTTTCTCAATTGTAGGTGTCTCATCCTTACTAGATAACTTATGACTAGTTATCATAGGTGTACCAATAGGATTACAAATCTCCAATCCAAATATCTTCAACAAGTCTTTCAAATACTTAGCTTGTGAAATGAAAATGCCATCACTATTCTGCACAATTTGCAAACCTAGAAAAATATTCATTTCTTCTATCATACTCATTTCAAACTCATTCTTCATCTCTTCATAAAACTTATCACTTGCTTCATCATTTCCTCCAAATATTATGTCATCAACAAATATTGCTATGACAAACAAACCATTATAAATTTCTCTCAGATACAAATTACCATATGTCATACCTTTATCAAATTTAGGCTTTCTTAAATAATTATCAAACCTTGCATACCAAGTTATAGGCACTTTCTTAAAACCATATAGAGATTTCTTTAGTTTGCATACCATCTCTTTGTCTTCTATTAGAGGTAAACCTTTAGTTTTCTCAATGTATACCTCTTCTTCAAGTTCTCCATTCAGGAAAGTTGATTTAACATTCATCTAATATACTTTGAACTTCTTTATTTTTGCATAAGCCAAGAACATTCTTACTACTTCCATTTTGGATATAGGGGCACAAGTCTCCTCATAGTCTATGCCTTCTTGATGTGAGTAACCTTTGCATACAGGTCTAGCCTTATTTCTTGCAACTTCACCTTATTCATTCATCTTATTTCTAAATACCTATTTGGTTCCTATCATATTCTTGTCTTTAGTTCTAGGAACTAGCTCTCATATCTCATTCTTCACAGTCTAATCAAGTTCTTCCTTCATTGGTTGAATCCAATGATCATATTTACATGGTTAATCTACACTCTTAGATTTATCTTGAGAAATCAGACACAATTCCTCATTAACTTTGTTTCTTGTCATCACACCCTTTTTCTTTACTTTCCATTATCTACTCTTGAGGGTGATTCTTTATCATGTTCCTATTAGAGGTAGAAGTTTCCATTTCAACTCTTATCTCATCTCTTGCTTTAGACCTATGTTCTCCTCTTTTCTTAGTTAGCACATCATTCTACAGATCATTTTTACTCTCAAAGAAAACTTCAACATCCTTCCTAACAATTCCAAAATTATCTTCTTCTTCATCAAAATTATAATCTACCATCTTTTCTTTAGTTCCAAAATTTTCATCAATATTTACATTTGTGCATTCAACTATAGTATTGGTTCTGTGGTTAAAAGATATGTATGCCTTACTTTTCAACAAATAGCCAAGAAACATACCTTCAACACTTGGTGGATAAAACTTACCAATGTCATCATCTCTCTTAATGTAACTTTTGCTTCCAAATATTATGAAATACTTAATTGATGATGAGTGACCAAACCATAATTCATAAGGGGTATTTCTTATACCTTTTTTGATCTATACTTTGTTCATAGTGTACATTTTTGTATTGATTACTTCTCTCCAAAATTTCTTCGATACATCATTCTCAAACAAAGTTGTTCTTGTTGCCTCTAAAACTGATATGTTCCTTCTTTTTGTAATCCCATTTTTCTCAGTAGTCTTGGATGAAGATAACTATCTTTTGATTCCATTTTCTTCACAAAATATGTTAAACTCTCTAGAGGTGAATTCTCCTCCTCTATCTGATCTCAAACACTTAATCTTAACATCAGATTCATTCTAAACTCTATTCTTAAATATCTTACACTTCTCAAATGCTTTATATTTCTCTTTAATAAATGCTACCCACAACATTCTAGTGAAATCATCAACAAAAATCATGAAACACCTTTCACCATAGAATCCTCTTGTTCTAGTAGGAAAACTCAAATCTGAGTGAACAATTTCCATCTTTTCTATCATAGTGAACTTCTTGTTGGGAAAAGATACTTTCTTATACTTAGCCAAAATGCATTCTTTGCAAACAATATTAAGAGGCTTTATCATCTTAGGCAAGTCTCTAACTGCAAACATGATACTAACTTTCACAATATTATCAAATTATATATGACAAAATCTCCTATGATATAACCAAATGTTATCAACTTTAGCAACCAAAAAAGTCATTTTAGTGGAATTCAACTAAAATACATTACCTCTGGACCTAGTTCTAGTTCCAATCATCTTACTATCTGTATCCTTGATAGTGCAAGTCTTTTCCATGATTGATACCCTTTGTCCACCAACTATCCAACACTCAACAAATTATGCCTAAATTCATCAAAAAAATAAACATCATCAATGTTAGTTCTTCCATCTAAAGTAATGGATCTAATTCATGTGATATGATAGGTTGCATTGTTACCAACTCTAACAATGCCTCCATCATAGTTCCTAAATTCAACAAACTTATTCATATCACTAGTCATGTGATGTGAATAACCACTATTAATTATCCAATCTAATTTGTTTTTAGATTGGGAAACTAGAGTCCTTTCTTCTCTAATTTCTCTATCAAGATCATCTTCCTTAATAGCCACAAATCCTAGCTTATCATCACTTTCATCAAATTCCTCATCTTCATTAGCAAACAAACAATTTATATCTCTCTTAGCTTTAAACTTTCCCTTATACATTTTCTCTCTTTTAGGAAATTTAGATGCATAATAACCAAACTCATTACATGTCCAACATTTAAATGCATTCTTACCATATTTTTCTCTTCTCACAAGAAGTAATATACATTCTTCAATCTTCTTGTCTTCATCAGATCTAGTTTTGCTGCTACTAGAAAAATTTCCATATTTACTCGTGCTTCTAGAGAAGATTGGCTAAATATTGAGGGCATTAAAGGCTATCTCCACTCTTGTTAATTCTCCAATTTTCCCTAGATCCACTTTTGTTGCTTCCAATCTTCCTAGCAACATTTCTTTCATAAATTCCTTAGTGCAGGGTATTAGTAAATGAATCATCTAAGCTACTAGCTTGAATGGTGGTGTTAGAGTCTTCAAGATTCTCCATGCAACCTCATCTTCTTCCTTGGTTCCACCATGTGACTTAATTCCTACAAAAATCTCTAATATCCTACCAATATAGTTTCTTACGTATTCATCTTCCATCATTTTAGCATCTTGAAATGCACATATCCAATTCTACCATCTTACTCTCTTTGTAGGTGTATCACCTTCAAAAATAGACTCTAATTCTTTCCAAATTTCATGACATCTTTGAAGTGACTTTTCTTGACTATACTTGTTCTTAGGAATAGTTGATAATAAATATTCTCTAGGTCTCATGTTATACATGAATAGATCTATTTCTACCTTATTGCATTCTTCAAGTTTTTCTTCTTTCACAATCTCCTTCTTACTCTTTGTTAAGAGCCAATAACCCAAACCCATGCATAACATATGATTCTTTGTCTCCTCCTTCCAACTATCATAGTTTGCCCCATCAAAGCTAGGACTATCCTTTCTAAAAATATTTGGCGTCAATCTCCCAAATCTTTTAAGCTTATCGCTCAGGGACTAGTGCTCTAATACCAATTGTTAGAATATATAGTCCACCAATATAACTGAGAGGGGGGGTGAAGTAGTAATACAACTAATATGACAATAATCAACTTTAATAAACTTTAACCATATGATAAATATAATTAGAAACTAAACAAGATATTCATGCACAATTAAACCAAATATGTTAACTAGGGAAACCCTTGATCAGAAGGAAAACCTTGGCAGGGATGGTACCCACAAGATAATGTACTAATATAAATATTCCTTGTTAGAGGATGGACCTTGTTAGGAGTCTATAACAGCTTTTAGTACATATTATTCCTTGTTAGGAGACTTTGAATCCCTATTAGGAGATTCCAACCTAATTAGGAGTTGTGCCAACCTTGCTAGGAGTTGTAGAAGATAGCTAGACCTACTGCCCAAACAACTTTAGGTGCAAGACCAATGAACCCACTATCCAAATGATCTCTATATTATTCATTTTAGAATAGAAATGAAATGTCCTTCCTTCCTCTACCTCTATCCTATTAACTAGACTTTTGTCCCTTCAGATCTTGTAACTAGATCACATAATTCGCATCCAATAATCCCTTGGATCACTTACACACATTCAGTAAACACTCTACTCCTTTTTGCACTTCGCATATATTTAAATCATATAATCATAGAAATAAAAAGAAAAAAATCATTCCTTTATACCATATCTTCAAAATAATTCCTTGAGTCAACCTTGAAGATTTCCTAATTAATTATAATTACCATAGCATTGTCAGCTCACGGTCTACACAACTTCTCACATGTGTGATACTAGGGCTTATGCATCTGCTAACATCATCATCTGAATATCATGAGTCATTAACTAACTGCACATCTTTTCATTGCATCTTATATGAAAGATATCAAACAAATATTAGAAACTACTTTCCAAACACTTTGTCTCAGTACTGCTTTTAGTAAATCAAGCATATATTTCATACATCTTTGACTTAGACTTTTCACATTGAACCTTAAAATTAGGACATAGTGTAGAACTTGTCCTTATCTATGCATCACCAAACAATGAAATATATTTTTGTACAATCTTCTACTCTACCAGTCTTCACAAACTTACTACTATGTTGATATCGATGACAAATATAGTCATGAATGCAACATGTCAATACTCTCTAATGCTTAGGATACTCCCCCAAAGTAGTATAAACAGCATTCATGCTAACAATAGGAAGAGAAAGCACTAGATAATAGATACCATGACCATGTGTATATGGGAAAACCTAACCTTTTGGGAGCACGCATAAACAAGCAAATGTTACTAGCATATGCATTGAAGATTCAAATGAGATTTGATAAAACCACTAAGTCTACTTGAGTTTTAAAACAACTATGCAACCAACAAATAAATTCCTCACATTGCCTCAAAGAAGCTCAACAAGGGCACCCACAAGAGGCCTTGTTGGTGTATTCAAGTGTGAGGGATGTAGATGTGCTCTCCCAAAATACAACTATTGAATCCCTTAAATGATAAAATGATATGCAAAATGATATGATCGTAAGACTAAATGAGTGGAGAAAAACCTTGAGAAAATAGCTATGAGTGAGCCAATCCCCAAAGGATTCTAAGATATGAGATGGAAGTGCAATGTAAGAAAGAAACCTACAACATCATACTACCATGAAAGCTAATGCAAACTAGAAATCTAAGTAATGCAAACAACTACCAAGGGTTAGTTCTAAGCATGAAAATCTTTTAAAAGCTCTAGAATCACACTAGCATGATAACAATGCAAATGAGGGAGATGGAATATGCTTGACACAAGGGCTCTATTTATAGGCTTGAGAGAGGCCTTGGGGAAGTGGCATCTATGTGGCATCCACGTAGGTGCCACAAGGGAGACATGGAGACAAGTCATGCAAAGGTCAACATTCAAATTTTTCTCACACATATGTGAGCAAACTTGGAGGAAGGAGTGGGGGACAAAGGTGTAAGAAGTGTGGAAGGTGTGTGAGCTGTGAGAAGTGTGAAGGGTTTCTCACACATGTGTGAGCACACACTTAGGAGATAAAAGGGGTTTAGGAAAGTGTTTAGGATAAATAAGTATGTTTAAGCAATAAGTAGGCTTAGAAGGATGAAATTGATGGGTGTAGACTAGGTTTTAGGATAGGTTTAAGACTAAATTAAATAGGATTTAATTTAATCATAGGTTTAGATAATTTAATGGAATGGAGGGAATTAAATAAATAGAATTTATTTAAAAGGGGATTTATGGAGCACTATGCATTAAATAAATTTAATACATTAGGGGGAGAGAGGGGAAGTATTTAAATTATATTTAAATACATTAGGAAAGTGAACCTATTTAATTAAATAAGTAGAAGAATATGACAAATATAATTAATTAATACATAATTAATTAAAGTGTCAAGGGAGATATTAAATCAATTAATATAGTGTTTGGGATGATTTTAAGTGTCTACACCATGTGCATACATTAATTGCTATTTATTATTTCTTAGATGCATGGATCATAGACTCTAGAGCTTCACATCACATTGTAGCCACAAAATATGCTCTTTCTTCTTCAAAACCATATTTTGGTTTTCTTATTCTCATGGGGATGGTTCTCTTATAGAGACAACTATAACAGGGAAGGTAGAGCTTGGTATTGGAAGTTTTGAAATAGTTTTACATATTCCAAAGTTCTATATAATCTTCTTTATATGTATGAAATGAGAATTGGTAGGAGAGTTGAGTTCACACATGATTCTTTGATCATTTATGACATGAAAGTGTTAGAATATTTATAATAACTAAGACTGGGGTGAATAAGTTATCAAAGGTCTAGATGAGAAAATTAAACAAAAAAACACTTAAATAATTTTAGATCTTATCATTGCATTGCCCAGCCTCTATTGTAAACTATTTGCAACACTAACTAGTTGTCCATTGTTCTTAAAATAACAGACTTGTAGAATGTAAACTTAAATCAGCAAAGCATCACAACAACATTCACACAAGTTTGACACTAGGATTTTATGTGGAAACCCAATTTGGTTAAACCACCAGCATCATGTCATCAATTTACACTCTTCTAAAGTGAGCCTTGTTAAGAGAAAACCCTATTAAAGGTTACAATACACATTGTTAAATGTGACCTTGTTAAAGGATCTAAACACCCTGTTAGGAGTGGCCTTGTTAGAGGACTTTAGAACATTTCATTAGAATGTACCTAGTTATAGGATTTACATAGATTGTTAGGTCAACCTTGACTTAAAGGATTTTAAATACTATTCACAATGGTTAGAAAGTAACAACAAGTTTGATCAGTTTAGTACAACTCACTTTCCATGTTTAGATGTTTGTTCATCTCTCAATATTGATTCAGCATCTGGCCTCTATTTTTATCTTCAATCTCATATTCACTTGGCAAATGTAATCACCTAAAATGGTCATCTATACTATTATCCCCCTTCTCAGTATTTTGGCTAAATTAATTAATTATCTCCCTAGGCCAAATTGCTAAAAATGAATTTATTTTATTTTAACCTATAGTTTTACTATACTATCCTAAGTCCATATTTGGTTAAAAGAACATGCCCCTCCTTTAATTAAATAAAAGACCCCATTCTTCTAACTCACTTAATGTGCACACATAAGGTCTTTTTCCTATTTACAAATTAAAAGAAAATGCTTTTGTCCCACATGAAAAGTCAACTCCTTTTCATTTGTTGACTTGATCCTACACATGGATCATGCCAAAATTTAACCCCCACCCTTGATCATCCATTTCTTGATCTTGATATCAATCGTTTGCACACCTTTAAAAGAGAGAGCTCTCTCCCTCTCTAAGGATCTCAATTTTGAGCTAATGTTATGCTGTAGGTTTTGTGATAGGTTTTCTTAGAGCTTTTTGGAGAAATTATTGCTTCTAATTTCATTCACTCATTATCATCTTCATTCTAGTTTATATGCATTTTCAATAGCTTATATTTTCTATTTGCATTAGCATAGATCACATCGTTTAGTTAAAATGGTTGTAACATGTTCATCTTGCTTAGTTTAGATGCATTTTGCACTCCATATTAGCATAGTTCATTTTTGTATTTCATATTTGAGATTTATTTTGGACATTTTCACTCTTGTTGTTGTCTAAGGAATCTCGCATTGCATGGTTTAATGGCAAGGGTTGTATCTCTAAGGCTCAGCTAAGAGCTCCTCATATGCACAAGCACACACCTTTGCACTCCATGGATGAGGAGCTCTAAGCTGACATTCAAGTGTTTCAATCTATGCGATACCTAGAATAGAAAGGTTTAGAGAAGTGAAAAAATTGAGTGTCTATTTTTGGCATCCACCGTGGAGTAGAATGTTCTAGTTTTGCCTCTCAATTTGCACTTTCATCTTGCATTTTATGCTTGTTGTTCTCTCTCTTTTTTTCTACAGTTACAATTATCATGTGATACTTTAGCAATATTGTATGATAGTTCTTGGTACTACTATGTGATAATTTTATAGTAAAATTACACCACTCTATTACACCATTATATAAAGCTGTATCACTCAAGTATAGTGAAAAGTGTCATACAAAGCTAAAATATCATACCCCTATACTGAAAAGTATTGTATGATATTCTGTAAGTAGAACACTTTTGCCTGGCTTGGAACTTGTTGCTATTTGAATTGTTTAACAAATTTTGAGTCTTTGGCAATCTGGTCTTCAGGTTTCTCAAATCTATTACTATCTAACAAAGGTTTTACTGTAGGTTTTTGTATTATTTTGGGACTAACCTTTTTTGGACTAACAATTTTTGCTTGTAGGGTTTCTCTAAATGCTTGCATAGTTCCTCTAAAAATAATGCATGTCAAATCTTCAAATGAAAAAAGGCTACTAGTGATTATTTGTAGGGCTACCTAAAAGCCTAAAAAAACTAACAAACACACTTGTGTTTCCTTTATTTTTGTATGTAGTATTCTACTAGTTGTTCATCTTTTATAGGTACATAAAACTTTTTATTGGGATATCTTGGTTGTAGGAAAGTTTGTTCTTTTACCTTGTGGTGAATCAAAAATCTTGACCCATATTTAGATTTTAAAAGTAAGTGGGATAATTGAGCTTCTTGGTGTGTTTAGGAGAGACAATTGGAATAGGAGAATATACTCTTCACCCTTGTGGTAAATTAGAAATCTTGACCTCCAAAAGTGGATCCATTTTTTTTAGTTTAGAATCCTTTAGAGGGTCTTCTCTTGAGAAATCAAGAGGAACAACCCGAGTAGGGACGAGTGAACCCAACTATTCTGAACCACTTAAGGACACAAAACATTGGTAGACATAGTGCTTTTCTTTGCTTAGTGTGAGTACTTGTGGGATTGGGACCATGAAGAAAATGCTAGGCAGGAATGCCTAAGGTGCTCTTGTGGCCACGAGGTCTTTTACTTGTCATAAGTTAAGGTGTATCATATTGGGAGCAAGGGGAGTGCTATGAATGGATGCCCTTTCTAAATTTCATAGGTTAGAAGCTACCTTATTTTTCCACTCAACATCTTGGTGCAAGGATCAATCCTAGTGGATTACCCATATCACCCCCAAGATTTTACACTCACCATTTGTGTCCCCTTCGTTATGCTAATGAAATTTCCATTAAAAAGCCAATATCTCTCATGGGAAACCACTTGGTGTGAGGAAAAAGGGCATCAAGCATGGGCCAAATTGTTAAGTAATGAACCATGACCTTAGGTAGTGTTTCTTGGCATGTGTTTTTGAATGTGCTAGACCTATGTAAATGTTCTTGAACTTCAAACAATCTTGCTAGCATTCATAGAAATTTTTCTTTTTGATATCATAATTGCATGCTGGAAAGGTTGCTTTGTCCCTTTTCCAATTTTTTGAGACATGTGAATGACCCCTACTATTTTTCAAACCATGTTATTTTCTACTATAAATTGATATCCTATCCTATCTACACTACATTCTGGTCTAAAAAATTTGAAAAATCAACTCACAACATACTATTTTCAAGCTCCAAACTACGTTTTTCACAATTACTAGCCTTTTATCATAAAGCCTTTTGAGAAATATTTTATGACATTTCATACCTAAGAAATTATCATCTATCTATTGTAATTTCTATCACACTGAGTTTATCAATTATGTTTCCCTTCTTAAAGGAAACTATTGTACTAGAGGAAAGTATCACCCAGTTGTTGTAAAGTGTATCATGCGATATCATTTGTTGATCTTGTATCATTTTTCTTTTCTAGAAATATTTCCCAATCTCTATTACTTCCAAATAAAAGTCAAAATTGCATCTTAGTTGATTTAGGGGTGTTGTCACTTCATCCTACTTGAATCTTGTCTAAAATCTTTATGTTAGACATTATTCTAAGTTGAAAAGATGGGTCTAGTTCATCAGATGTAGTCTCAAAACATTGCTAATGGTCACTTGTTAGAAGCTGGCTACCTTTCTATGCTAGCTACTCTCTATTAAGCTTCTTTCTCACTCTCTTGGATTGAGTCATTAGTGTCGTAAATTCTTGAGTACTCTTGACAAGCTACTTACTTATTTCTATCTTTGACAAGTGATCGTTCTTGACCTTATCAGCTTCAAATCTGAAATGCTTTACCTCATCTTATTAGACAAAGGCATACCCTTACATTTCAATTGTGACTAGGTTCCAAGTTGGTAAAGGTAGTCATCCTTCTTTCACCTTTGAACAATTGGAAACTCCAACTAGGTGTCCTCGTGTTCAACCTTGTATGGAGGAACCCATCTCTTATTAGTTGCAAGTGGCTAATACTTGGCATAACCCACTCTACAGCTTTGAGAACCCATTTGATACACCCAGGACTAAAGACAATGTATCACTCACCATTCATCCTGAAGAAATGAATTGCCTCTTAGATGAACAAGCATGTCTAGAAAAAGAAAAATTGCAAGAGGCCATACGTAGGGCCACTAGGGAAAGATCCTATTATCAAGCTAAGGTTGACACTCATGCTCATGCTCATAATGCTAAAAATCGACATGGCTACTATAGTAATCCATTTGATAACATTCTTCTTGGTGGTAATGATGCAAATGTTAGAATATATAGTCCATTGCTATAACTTGGCGGGGGTGTGAATCAGTTATACAACTATTATCACAATCATTTAATTTAAATAATCTTAACCATATGAGTAATGTTAAATGAAACCATAAAAAGATATCCATGCACAATTAACACTAGATATGTTAACTATGGAAACCCTTGATCAGAGGGAAAACCTCGGTAGGGATGGTACCCATAAGATGATGTACTAATATAAATATACCTTGTTAGAGAATAGACCCTATTAGGAATCTATTACAACATTCACTACATATGAGTTCCTATTAGGAGAGTTTGAATCCCTTTTAGGAGATTCCAATCCTGTTAGGAGTTGTGGAAGACAGTTGGACCCAGTGCCCAAACAACTTCAAGGTTAAGATCAAAGAACCCACTATCCAAATGATCTCTTTATTATCCTTGCAAAATGATAGAACTAAAATTTACTTCTTGCTCTATCTCTATCCTATCAACTAGACTTTTTCTCCTTCAGATCTTGTAACTAGATCTTATACTATGCATCCAATGATCCCTTGGATTACTTACACACATTCAGTAAGCATTTTGCTCCTTCTCGTACTGCACACTAATACTTCACATTCTACTTGATCCTCTTGATCAAGACTTTCTTTTAAAACAAGGAAAAAAATTCCTTTATATTGTATCTCAATAATAATTCCTTGAGTCAGCCTTGAGGATTTCCCAAATAATTAAAATAAGATAATTAATTAATTCACAATTAAAATAGCAATGTCAGCTCATAGTGTATACAAGACTTTATATGTGTGAAACCACATCTTACACACATGCTAACATCATCATCTAATTGTCTTCTATTTTTTTCTAATTGGACATCACCTCATTATATCTTGACTAAAAGATATAATGAAAACATCAAAAATTGCCAAATAGAAGCTTTATTTTTGTGTTGCTTCCAATAAATAAAGTGTAACTTCCATACACCACTGAATCAGACTTGATCCTTTTAACCATATCATCAAGAAAACCTTAGGAACATGTCCTCCATTGTGCATCATCTAAAACTTCCTCATCTTTTGCGCATACTAAGATTATCGACTGTTATTCTTCCAGCCTTAACAAAATTATTGTTATGTCAGCATTAATGACAAATACAATCATGAATGCAAATATCAATACTCTACAATTTGATATTTGCATACCTCTTAGGTACTGAAAAGTATCTTTAGGAAAAGGCTTCATAAAGATTTCTACAATTTGATCTTTAGTGCTTACATACTCCAACCTTATCTCTTTCTTTGTAGCCTTCTCTCTCAAAACATGATACTTAATGGATATATTCTTTGTCTTAGAATGAAATACCTAATTCCTAGACATACTCACTGTACTTATGTTATCATAGTAAATGATAACAGGTTATGTAAAATCAGTTCCAATATCCTTCAACATTTATTTCATCCACATAACTTGATTACAATTATTTTTTGTTGCAACATATTCATCCTTGGTTGTACTCTGAGATATACAGTCCAATTTCTTTCTCAGATAAGAAACCAATCTTCCTCCAAGAAATAATGCTCCACCACTGGTGCTCTTTCTGTCATCCATATTGCCTACCCAATCTACATTAGTATATATGCACAAGGTGAAATCACTTGATCTATCATACCAAATTCCATAATCAAATGTACTCTTCAAATATCTGAATATCTTTTTAACTATTACATAATGATACTCTTTTGGATCATCTTGGAACCTTCCATAATCTTAACTACATTTGCTATATCTAGTCTAGTGTGAGTTAGATATTGCAATCCTCTAATCATAGATCTATACTTCTTCTGCTCAACTATAGGTGTTTCATCTTTACTAGATAACTTGTGACTAGTTATCATGGGTTTACTAATAGGTTCGCAACTTTCTAAACCAAATCTTTTCAACAAATCTTTCACATACTTAGTTTTTGAAATAAATATCTAATCCTTTTTTTGCACAATCTGCAATCCTAGGAAAATTTTCATTTCTCCTATCATGCTCATTTCAAATTAATTTTTAATCTCTTCAAAAAATTTATCACTTTCTTCATCATTTCCTCCAAATACTATGTCATCCAAAAATATTACAATGATAAATAAACTATCATCAATTTTCCTCAAATACAAATTACTATCTGTTGTACCTTTACTAAATCCAAGCTTAGACAAATACATATCCAACCTTGCATACCAGGCTCTAGGTGCTTGCTTCAGACCATACAATGCTTTCTTTAATCTACATACAAAATCATTATCTTCTATCAAAGGGAATCCATTAGGTTGCTCAATGTAGACTTCTTCTTCAAGTTCTCCATTCAAAAAAGCTGACATAACATCCATCTGATAAACCCTAAAATTCTTGCTTGTTGCATAAGCCAAGAACATCCTTACTCCTTCCATTCTTGCCACAAGTGCATATGTCTATTCATAATCTTTGCCTTCTTGTTGTGACTAACCTTTGCAAACAAGTCTAGCCTTGTTTCTCACAACCTTTCCTTGCTGATTCATCTTATTTCTAAATACCCACTTGGTTTCTATAACATTTTTGTCTTTAGGTATATGAACTAATTCCCATGTCTCGTTCTTTACAATCTGATCTAGTTCTTCTTTCATCACTTGCATCTAGTGATCATCCTTACATGACACATCTATGATCTTAGGTTCCACTTAATAAATTAGACATAATTCCTCATTCACTCTATTCCTTGTCATCACACTATTATACTTGCTCCTAGTTATTTGCTCTGGAGGGTAATTCTTTGTCATGTTTCTGCTAGAAGTAGTGGTTGACATCTCAACTCTTATCTCTTCTCTAGGTTCAGATATTTGTTCTTCTCTATGCTCAACAAATACTTAATTATGCAAGTCATTGTTAGTCTCAAAAAGAACTTCATCATTATGTCTAACAATTTGAGAATTATCCTCTTCTTCATTAGAGTTATAATCTATCATCTTCTCTTTAGTACCAAAATTTTCTTCAATCCTTACATTTGTGCACTCAACTATTGTCTTAGTTCTATAGTTGAAACATCTATATGCTTTAGTTTACAATGTGTAACCAATAAAAATACCTGCATCGCTTCTAGGATCAAATTTACCAATATCATCATCTCTCTTTATGTAACACTTACTTCTAAATATTCTAAAATAATTGACTATTGATGAGTGACCAAACCATAACTAATAGGGTTTCTTTCTCATACCTTTTCTGATCTATACTTTATACTGCAGTATTGAATTTTTGTGGGCATCATCCCCACCCCAGTTTTACTTTCTATTTGGAAGGTTTCTGGGTCACCAAATCTCTGTGTACATGTGCAATGAATGTTTGTTCTTTCAATTATGCAGTAGATTAGATGAATGAATGGTGAAAGGTTAAAATGGTGAATTGTATAAAAGTTTTATAAGTTACTGATTCACCCCTTCCCTCTCAGTAACCTATCTTATCCTAAATATTTCCAAAAATTGGTATTAGAGCTTTTTGGTTCTTAGGATAAAGTTTGATAGCTTGAGCAAAGATCAAGGACAATGGAGATATTTAGACTTGACAAATCTATTGAAAATAAAAAGCTAGATCTGGAAATGGCCATGGCTCAACTCAAAGAAGCAAAGGAGCATCTTTCTCAATCTCTAAAAAGAAGGAAGGAACTTGCAAGACAAATGAATGATCATCAGTATGTTGAAGAAAAGATTGAAGACATTTTACCATCAAGCAGTTCAAATGAAGCTAATGAAGCAATCAAGGAACTCCTAGCAAAGAATGGTTCTTTGTAGGAAGAAGTAAGGAAGCTTAAAAGAGAACAAGAAATCCAATCAATCAGGCTATGTGAAGTTTTGGAACAGAGAAACAAGGCAAATGAAGACTTAGAGGTAAGAAATAATCAATTCCTTCAGCATGAAAATCTTGTAGGTCAACTATCGAATGCAAATGAAGAAATTATGAATCTAAGATCTGAGAATGAAAGTTTGAGAAATGATTTAATCACTGAAAGACAAATCAATGCAAGCTTACAAAGTGATCTAAGATCTGAAAGACAAATCAATAAAAGCTTGAAAAATGACTTGATCACTGAAAAGCAAATCAATGAGAGAATGATGAAATCTCAAGCAGACATGACTTAATTAAATCAGCAAAGTGAGCAAAACTTTCATAGACAAAAAGGTAAAGCCGATATTGGATATAAGGAAGAAGGTGAATCCTCCAAACAAGGTGCCCAAAGGAATCAAAGACCCACTTGCAATCACTGTGGCAAGATAGGTCATACATCAAACAAATGTTGGAGTAATGGAAAAGGAAAATTCAATGGAAAATGCTTCAACTACAATCAGCATGGTCACAAAGCTAATGAATGCAAAGAGAAACCAAAATTTGAAGGCAAATGTCACAAATGCAAGAAACAAGGTCACAAGGAATCTGAATGTAAATCAAAAACATTCAATCCAGCAGATCAAATTATCAAAGCACTATTTGGTTGGGACTACAATACTTGGTGTAGGTGTTACTATTGTGGAGAATATGGACACATTGGGATAAACTATGCAAGACATCACCTAAGGAAAAAGGATACAACTATAAGATGTTACACATGTACTGAACTTGGTCATATAGCCAAGAATTGCATGAATACTAGAAGAATTGAAGATGAAAAGAAAGTTGAAGCTAATAACATTCGGAAGCAGATGAGACAACAGTGGATTCCTAAATCTACCACGCAAGAAAGTTCAAATGATGGTCATGTCACTTAAGAAATGGGTGACTCCACCATTTCCAATTAGATTTAAGAAGAATCAAGAATTGCATCATGAAGCCATACCTCAAGCAGTTCCAGAGTGAAAGAGTACAAATGATCAAATTAGTATTTTAGATTCAAGGACCAAAGAAAAGTTATCATTCACCGTGTTGCATCTACCAAGCAAGGTTGGTTAAAGACCTTATCGAGCTAGGTCGGGAGTATCAAAGATTTTGTTTGACCACCAAGTTTCAAGGTTTTATAGAGTAAATCAATGACAGACTAGCAAGCACTATGTCATCTCATCTACCTTTGTACCGAGCATTAATGATAGTATTTCCATCAAAAGGGAAAATTTTGATTTCATTTTTCACCGCAACTTAAGAATACTCAGAGCTAAAAGATCTCTAGCGAATCCAGAGAAAATTCCAAGCGATTTCAAGCAATTTTCAAGTAGAGAATTTGTTCAAAATTTTCTTATACTTATCGAGCAACTATGGCATCCGCAAGCACCAGCAGCACCAAGGCAAAAATAGGTTCATAAATGTTGATAAAGGGTATAGAATGGAAAACGCCCAACTTCAAGATTGTTTCGGTCATTGAAGAATCACTCGACCCAACTGGAGCTCAATCACAAATACCACCTAAGGTACTTCTTATCAATGATATTCATACTCATTTCAAATGTTCTATTCAAGAAATTGGAAACCTAGAGATGGACAGTGCCCTAGGTGAAATGAGTGTAGATGGCTCTCTGAAACCTGAGTTCAAGCATCTTGAAACCAAAGGCTTGACTCATATCTCACATATGCCTAGAAACTTCCAAACCAAATGGATTAGGTATATCTTGAGTCAGGTGCATAATGGACAATTATGGTTAGAGTAGCCAGTACTAATCACAAAGAAGATGATTCACAAAATCATGGGTCTCCCTATGCTCAATAAAGCAAAAGCCACCAAAACCCTAGGTCGGGAGGAGCTACAGAAGAAAACCCTAGCCAAGTGGGATGGTAGAGGTTTAAGGGTCAACACTATATCAGATGTCAAACTAAAATTTGTCATTCATTTAATTGTATATAAATTATACAGTTCCAGTAGATTGAATAGTGTACCTTGTGAAGTTGTGGATTTGGTCCTCAAGATTGTAAAGAAAAACCTTGAATTTGATCTGTCTGAAGTATTGCTGAAACAATTGAATAAAAATACGGATAGTATGAGGACTTCCAAGAATAACCCTTGTAAATTTGATTCTCTATTGATCTATTTATTTGTCTACATTCAAAAATTCTTTCCATCTAAAGGAATTGTCATATGGAGAAAAGACATTCCAATTTTGTATCAGATAAATGAGTTTGTAGCAGAGATGGATGAAAATTTTGATAGCATTATGGACAATTATTTTGAAGATTTCAAGGAGAGAATGAATAACAGGTTTCAGATTCCACCAAAATTAGTTGAAGATTACAGAGATGATGTATGCTTCATGGTTGACTATGGTAAGGTGTACATCTAGGTAGTCAGACCCCGAGTTGCATGGGTAAAACCTCTTCCCTATGAGGTAAATATTGATGAAGCTAGAGACAAGATAGAAGCACTAGTAAATGAGCCAGTAGACCCAAGGCAACCAATTTTTGGAACCTATGATGAAGTAAAGGCCAAAATTGAGCTTGAAATCAAGCTACCACAGGCCATAAGCAAAGGCAAGAGGAAGATAGCAAAATTGAAAATTGCATCTGGCCCTCTTATACTAATAGAAGGTAAAGGTGAGGATGAAGGAGATGGTGAAGAAGGAGGAGAAGAAGAAAAAGGAGAGAAAAAACTGAAGAAGAACCTCCAAAGAAGAAAGGTAAGGCAATAATTACCAAACCTAAGAAGAAGCCTACTGCAGTATTCACAAGAAGAACCAGAAAAGGTAAGCAGGAACCTATACTGGTCAGGCCTACACCCACATTTGAGGAAAGGCTTAAACAATTGGAAGAAGGAGCAGGCATCACAAATTTCAAGGCATTGAAATTTGAAACTAGAACAGATGCTGAGAAAATGTAGATAAAGGAACTAGTACTCAGCAAGATGGGTAAATGGAAATACTCCCTAGACTAGCTTGCCTCCCAAATCTCAAAAGAACTATTGGAGAGATTGAAACCAAGATGGGAGTCAACCACCCAAACGGTAAAAGATATCTATGAGCAATCCCTAAAGAATCTTCAACCAAGTCTCACTAGAGCAGAAGTAAAGACTGCAATGAAAAACCATGAAGGTAAAATGATTATCAGATTCCACACATGTTTAAATTTGATCAAAGACATTGAGCATGTTGTAAATGATGCTACAAAAATATGGAAAAACATCTATCATCTGCATAAGCCTAGTGAAGACCCAGTGGAAATCAAGGATGATGACAGCAGTGATAGTGATGATATTGATGGCACTCCATCCATCATAGTCCCACAAGGAGAGCTGCATGCATTAATGAGAGAAGACAAGGAGGAAGAAGGAATGAAGGAAGAAGCTAAAGAGGAAGATAAGGAGGAAGATGATCCAGTAAAAATTGTAGTAGCAGTTATTGCATCCCTTCCTCACTCTCCACCTAAAACTGTCACATCATCAAGGTTGGAGTCAGCTTCAGCAAGTTTGATAGCATCTACATCAGATTTATCATCTACACCTACCACATCACAGCTCTAGGTAACATCAATAGAAGTGTCTACCACTTCATCTACTAAGCTACAACCCTCTTCTTCAGCTACCAAGCCAGTCTCCTCAGCTCCATCATCACCAATTAGTGTAACAGTAAGTTCTACAATTTTGTCAGCATTATCTGCATCTACTTCAAATCCAGTTAGTTTAGATACTGCATTACCAAGTGTATCATCATTTTTGGGAATTATTATAGTTTTTGATCCGGTAAATACTCCTGTTAGAACTCAATCCTCAAGTCTTATCCCAGTTTTCACTGCTAGTCCTTCCATCTCCACTATTGTGTCTATTCCTAAGGTCAAACCAGTCATCACAGAAGTCAAACAAAAGAAACCATTAAGACTTCTGATCACTGGAAAGGAAATTCCTAAAGATATTGACTTAGATACAGAGATAGTGATTCCAAAAATTGACTATTAAAATGCTACCATTGAAGAGATGAGGTATGCTAGTCAACTAATAGAGATGAAGGCTACGCAAAAGTAGTTAAGGTCTGAAAGGGATAAGGAGTACAGAATAATTGAGAATGCGACGAATATAATTACAAAAGCTATAGGTGTTGAAGTAGATTCTACTCAAGACATTTTGATTCAGTTAGAAGAGGCTATAACTAAATTCAATGAGGACACCTCTGGTCAAGAAAAATTGATTGAAAAGGCTGAAAGAAAATTTGATAATAAGGTGCTTGAGCACATTGCTTAGCGCATTGCAATAAAACAAGTAGAATTGTCCACAATTTTGGTCAATCTTGAAAATTCTTTTAATAATGTAACTTCACTTTTTGCCAAACTTTGTGATGTTACCGAGTATACCAAGAAAATAAAAGAAAAATTAAATAAAATTGATGAGGATATGAAGGTCAGTGCCCAAATGCTGCAACTTGACCCCAATTCAAGTTCATCCCATCATCTTCGAATCAAATTTTTGTCAGAAAAGCAAACAAAATTATTGAGAGAGGAAGCAAGGATCAGATCTACCTTGATTGACATTCAGAATATGATCCTTCCTATCATGGACACAATGTAGAAACACATTGTCTACTCCAAAGCATTGATCCATGACAACAATTTTTCTGTTGCAAATCACATGATTAAACTTTCAGTTGAAATTCAAATAGCACTCTCCACCTACAAAATTTTGCAAGAAAATTGGGATAAGACGTTGGCTCTTATTCTCAAGGTACATTCTGAGTTTATCTCTCATTTTGGTGTTTCTATGTAAATATATATTGTTTATTTTGGCATTATTGTCAAAAAGGGGGAGATAGAGTACCAAAGAAGAGATAGAGAGAAGAGATGGATATATATGTAAATAAGGAAGCCTTGTGTAAAGATAGAAATATTTTTAAATATTCTGTGCATATTGTATCGGGGAGATATATGTAAATCAGTACGTCAAATTTTGCACATAAGTTTTGGCTCATAAGTGTTTTTGTCACTAATGCCAAAGGGGGAGATTGTTGGAATCATGATATATTTTTCATTAGTGCAAACACTTATTCAATTCTAAATGCTTATCTAGCTTATCATGTATAACAAGCATTCAATAGTTACCTTATAAGTTCAGCAGTGTTCACTGAGCAAAGCAAGGGAAATGAAGAACTCGGTGTTCACCCAGAAAAGCAAGGTAAATGAAGAACTCAGTGTTCACCGAGCAAAGCAAGGTAAATAAAGAACTCAGTGTTCACCTAGCAAAGCAAGGTAAATGAAGAACTCAGTACTCACCAAGCAAAGCAAGGTAAATGAAGAAATCAGTGTTCACCAAGCAAAGCAAGGTAAATGAAGAACTCATTGTTCACCGAGCAAAGCCAAGTAAACAAAGAAGTTAGTTTCTACCGAGTGACACTATATCTACCCAGTCACCAATGGTTACCGAGTTCCAAGCAGTGTTGTGTGGCTAGTATGAACCGAGCCTCTACTTCTACTGAGTGCATGATGATGCCGAGTAATGCAGTGGATGCCGAGTATCAGAAGTTCACTGAGTCAGCTTGAGGAACCCAAGTTTTCTACTATCTAGCTGACTCAGTAATGTTTTGTTCACTTATGTTTTCGCCAACCTTGCAGTTGTAAATAATGGAATGGTATATATGTAATGTATGATATCATTTGTAGTATAATATATGGTGTGTTTGAAAAAGATATAAAGGAAGAGATTGATGTTCACATGTAAAGAGGATATTGAAAATCAGCAGCAAAGTAAAAGGGATACAGCAAGGTCAACATAGGAGCAGAAAAGTTATATCTATCACATGAGGTGATCAATGCAAAGAGGATCTTATCAAAAAATAGTTCATCCTAATAGGTGAATCAGTTTATAAATCCTTTAACAGGGTAGACTTAACAGTCTTTTTGTAAATCTCCTAACAGAGTGCATACTTCACTATATGTTTGGAAATCCTCTAACAAGGTGGATCTAGTAGTCCTACTTTCTCCTAACAGGGTAGATCACTAGAACTGATCATTGTAAGCCTTAACAGGACAACTTTATACTATAATATTGAATTTTTGTGGGCATCATCCCCACCCCAGTTTTACTTTCTATTTGGAAGGTTTCTGGGTCACCAAATCTCTGTGTACATGTGCAATGAATGTTTGTTCTTTTAGTTATGTAGTAGATTAGATGAATGAATGGTGAAAGGTTAAAATACTAAATTGTATAAAAGTTTTATAAGTTACTGATTCACCCCTCCCCTCTCACTAACCTATCTTATCCTGAATATTTCCAACAGTGAACATCCACTATCAATTATCCAATATGATTTCTTCTCAACTTGGGTAACTAGAGCTCTCTCTTCTCTAATTTATCTATCGATATTATCTTCCTTAATAGCCAAAAATCATAATTCATCATCACTTTCATTTTGATCATTTTCATCAGATTCTTCATCCTCATTAGCATATAAATAATTTATATCCTTATCTCTTCTAGGCTTAAATTTTCCTCTAAACTTTTTCTCTCTTTTAGGACATTTAGATGCATAATGACCATATTCATCATAAGTCCAACACTTATAGATTTTCTTACCATCTTTCTCTCTTCTTACTAGAAGCGTTATTCATTCTTCAATCTTCTTATCTTCTTTAGATCTACTACTACTAGCAAAGTCTCCTCTTGCACTTTTACTTCTTGACAGATTAGGTCCAATGTTCATAGCACTGAAAGTTGTCTCAACTCTGGCTAATTCTCCAGACTGTCTCATTTCTACTTCTATAGATTTTTATCTTCCAAGCAATGTTTACTTTGTGAAATCTTTGCTGCAAGGCATTACTAGTTGAATCATCTAAGTTATTTTCTTGAATGGTGGTAATAAACTTTCAAGATCTTCCATACAACCTCATCACCTTGTTTAGCTCCACCAAGAGATCAAATACCTTCAACAATTTCTAATATTATACCAACATAATTTCTTATGGATTCATCTTCCATCATCTTAGCACCTTGAAATGCGCAAGTCCAATTTTGCAATTTCATCCTTTTTGCATGATCATCACCTTCAAAAGTAACTTCTAATGCTTTCCAAATTTCATGAGAAGTTTTAAATGTCTTTACTTGATTATATTCACTTTCTACGAGAGTTGACAGTGGGGCTTCTCTAGCTCTCATGTTACACATGAACAAATCTCTTTCTCTCTCACTACATTCCTCTAGCTTTGATTCTTCAACAATTACCTTCTTAACTTTCATCAAAAGCCAATATCCTAGACCCATGCATAGTATATGAGTCTTCATCTTTTCTTTCCAACTATCATATTTGGCCCCATTGAATCTTGGACTATCCTTCTTGAACATGTTTGTCATTGATCTCCCAAAGCTATTAAGCCTTATCTTCAAGGACCTGATGCTTTGATACCAATTGTCAGAATATATTAGTCCACTGATAGACCTAGGGGGTGAATCAATTATACAACTATTATCACAATCATTTACTTTAAAAAATCTTAACCATATGAGTAATGTTAACTAAAACTATAACAAGATACTCATACACAATTAACACCAGATATGTTAACTAGGGAAACCCTTGATCAGAGGGAAAACCCTGGTGGGGATGGTACCCACAAGATGATGTACTAATATAAATATTCCTTGTTAGAGGATGGACCCTATTAGGAGTCTATTACAACATTTAGTACATATGAGTTGCTATTAGGAGACTTTGAATCCCTGTTAGGAGATTCCAATCTTGTTAGAAGTTGTGCTAACCCTATTAGGAGTTGTGGAAGATAGCTGGACCCACTGCCCAAAAAACTTCAAGGCTAAGATCAAAGAATCCACTATCCAAATGATCTTTTTATTATCCCTTGTAGAATAATAGAAATAAAATCTACTTCTTCCTCTATCTCTATCCTATCAACTGGACTTCTGCTCCTATAGATCTTGTAACCAGATCTTATATTGCACATCCAATGATCCCTTGGATCACTTACATGCATTTAGTAAGCATTTTTCTCCTTCTCACACTACACACTAATACTTTGAATTCTACTTGATCCTCTCAATCAAGACTCTCTTTGAAAACAAGGAAAAAAACTTTCCTTTATACCGTATCTTCATAATAATTCCTTGAGTTAGCCTTGTGGCTTTCCCAATTAATTAAAATAAGATAATTAATTAATTCACAATTACAATAGCATTTTTGGATCACAATCTATATAAAACTTTACACATGTGAAACCATGTCTTGCACACACGCTGATATAATCACCTAATTGTCTTTTGTCTCTAGTTGACTAAGCATCACCTCATTATATCTTGACTAAAAGATATAATACAAATATTAGAAACTACTAAATAGATGCTCTGTTTCTACACTACTTCCAATAAATCAAGTGTAACTTTTGTACACCATTGAATCAGACTTAGTCCTTTTAACTATGTCATCAAAACAACCTTAGCAACATGTCCTCCACTATGCATCATCTAAAACTTCCTTAATGCATACTAATATTACTAACTGCTATTCTTCCAATCTTAATAGAATTACTGCTATATTGACATCAATGACAAATATAGTCATGAATGCAACATATCAATACTCTACAATGCTTAGGATACTCCCCCAATGTAGTATCATTAGAATTCATGCTAACAGGAAACAATATACCTCTTAGAGCTCCTACTCTATCACCACCTAGAAAATCATAATCACATTACTAAAGTGAGAATAATGACGAGGTCACTAGCAAAGATCTTAGGAGATTTCAACAAGATGAGGTTGCCCAAAGGATAATGTTAAAAGCCTTAGAATAAAATGGGGACCAATATTTTCAATACATGATAACTAAGAGATGAAAACTCCCTCATGATTTTGAGGTCCAAAGAATCATCCAAAGATGAGAACCTACTAAAGTTAAGATCTTGAGAGGGGAAATTTGAGAACTCAAAAATTAACTCGTAGAATTAAAAGTTTCCAAGGAACAACCCAAGACCTCTTTTGTTGAATCAATATGTTTTCTTCCTTTCGATAGGAGTCTTTACATAGTGTCATTTCCTAGGGATATAAAGGTTCCTAAATATGATATATATGATGGAAATAAGGATCCCCATGATCATGTAGGACACTTCTATGCCCTTCGCATGGAATTTATGCATGAGGACACTTACCTTGTGAGTTTGTTTCCTAGGAGCTTGAGGGTCCAAGTTATGGAATGGTTCATGAAACTATTGCCTCCTCTCAAGATATTTGATGAGCTTTTATAACACTTCATCCAAAAATACTCTTATAACATTCAACACCTTATCACCATGATGGACTTGTGCAACATTAAATAGAAACAAGGTGAACCCTTTGCTACATACCTCCAGCGATGGAGATCTTTACACTCTAGGTACCATCAATAGATTCTTGAGATTGAGAAGATTGACATTTTGGTCAATACACTTGTACATGAACTCTACTATAATTTTAGGAAACAATTGTTTGCATTCATTAATGTTATGGTTGAAACTACATACCGCATTGAGGATGTTGCTATTAGAAAAGGTGACATTGTGTTGAATAAAGATAAAAATAAACCTTGGAATAGTAAAAAATATTTTTTCAATGATGGAGTACTAGATGCTCCCTAGACCAAGGACTCAACTTTTAGCCTTTCTAACATCATTTATGTTGCAAAACAACAAGAGATTTCAAAGTCTCAAACATTTGATAAAACCAAAAAGTCCTCTAAGCCAAAGCATGTTTACACACCTATGGTAGAATCTTATGAGGTAGTCCTAAAGATCTAACTCACAAATAAGCTCATCACACTTCCAGAAAACTCTCGGCCCTATGACCCACCCATTAAACTTGATTGGTGGAGAGATGATCATTTATACAACTATCATAGGAGCAAGGGTCGTAACATAGAAAATTTCTTCAAACTCCAAGATGTTATCCAATACCTCATTGATGGAGGAAAAGTCATAATAGATGGCTTAGTAAAAAAAGTATGATCACAAAGCCTTCAAGAAACCTCTACCTAAATATGAAAAAAAGGAATCATCTCATGCTAACAAGAAAAATCATGGTGCAAATATCAACTATACCTACACTGATGCACAAAATGGCATAGACATGCTCAAACCTATTGAACACATTTATATGATGGGCCTTAAGTTTGATAAGGAGCCCAAATATGAAACTAATGATGAAACCCTGAAGGTAGTCCTAAAATCATGTAATGCTCAATAGTATCATAGGGACACTAGGCCTAAGGTAGTTCTTAGAGTGGTGGAACCTTCCTCCTCACATGGTGAGACACTTCATGTTGTCACTAGGGGAAAATCCAAAGTTTTCCTTAAAGTTACAAATGATTCTAAGAATGCCTCATTGTCCAAACAAGAAGCTACCCTAGCTATATCTAACTAGGATCTTATTAGTCAATTATAAATAATCCCAATGCAAATTTCAATCTTGTTAGTCAATTATAAATAACCCCAATGCAAATTTCAATCTTTGAGTTGCTAGAACTATCTCCTTTGCATAAGGAGATTATCAAAAAAGCCTTATGCACAGCCAACGTCCCCATGGATATTAACGCTAAGTGGTTCCAAGCTATGGTGAACCATATCTCCTCACCATATTACCTCACATTCTCTAATGTATATGATAATTCACATAGCCATCTCCATAAGCTAGCTCTATACATAGAAGTCCAATTTTTTTGTACTAATGTTCACCGAGTCTTGATAGATAAATTCATTGGGTTAAGCATCATCTCCTTTAATGGTATTCAATAGCTAGGCATGTCTAAATTTTCTATCAACCTTAGGCAAAAAATTACCATCAAAGCCTTAATGAGGTTGAAGGGTCTTCTAAAGGTATTATTATGATGTCGATCCATGTAGGTCTTATTGAAAAAGATGTTGTCTTTCAAGTCCTATACATCCCACAAGCATATAATCTATTGCTAGGAATACCTTGGATCCATGACATGCAAGTGATTTCATCAATGTACCATCAATGTTCAATTTCTCTTTCAATGGTATCGAGATAGTTATTCTAAGGGATAATTTAATGTCTATCAACATGTTATTTGTTGCTGAAATGTTAGTCCCCCACAATCTCTCTTCTCATGATCTCAAATTATCTCTCAAACAGTGTGAACAAAAATTGAAAATGATGAGCCTTGGTATGGGTGAATACACTCTAGACTCTATTGCTTCCTTTTTGGTTTCTCCTAGATCTTACAGGAAACCTTCTAAAAAATTGAGGCCTCTAGCTTGTGCTATGACCATTTTTGGGACCTTTGTTTATTCCTCTACTCCCTTAGAAGTAGGAAAAGAAGATTAAGCTATAAGAGAATGAATTCATAGGGAAGAGGAAGATGTTAAGGAAGTTACTATCACTACTCCTATGTTCTCGAAGCACTATGGAAAAGGCTATGAATTTTTGAAAAACATGGGATATCATGGCCCAGGATTCCTAACTGGTGATAAGAAAGCTCTTATAAAACCCTTAATTCATATTGAGGGATGTAAAAAATAGAGATACTATTGGACTTGGCTTTGGCCTCAAACATGAATTACCAAGGATCGATAGAAGAGCTCCTATGACTAGTGACTCAGAGGATGATGATCCACCCTTTGTTGCTATCACTCTATAAGAAGAGGATTTCATGCCTCCTACTTCTCTACTTTTGGGAGAAGAATAAATTGTCACCCACAATGATGTTGAGGCTTCCACCTCTAGACACCATGAACTTGATGAGTCTAACCATGAAGATCCTAATAGAAGAAGGTTAAGTGAAAACATTTCTTGCTTGATACCATAGAACCAAGATACATATTCTAGTGAATATGAAAGGGAATCTCTCTCAAGTGGATCTTTTGAGTTAGAAGTGGACATTATTCATTCCTATTATACCCAACTAAACATAGTAGACAATTATAGTCTAAGGTCTAACGAGTTTGGTTCACAACAATCTTCTCTAGTGGATCACGTTGGTCCCTCTAGGTCTATTCCTGATTTGGATTCTTTCATAACTTTCCCTATGGGTTTGGCCTCTCATGTCACCAGAGATGACTCCTTTCACATCAAAAACCTAGAATCCTCCAATTCCATCTCATTACTATACCCTGATTTCATAGACTGGTCTTGAAAACACCAAAGACTAGAACTACCATCTTTTCAAAATGACTAAGAGGTTGCTTGCTACCTCAATGTCATTAAACCTATGATATCTTCCACTAGTAAACCCACGGTTAACATGATAGAAATAGATATCAAGTAAATTATTCAAAAAATCAAAAGAAAAGGAAAAAATAAGCGTTCAGATTGAAAAAACCACCTCGTGGCAGTGTTTGAACCCCAAAAAAGTTTTTTTAAAAAAAGACATATCTAAGAGTGAAAACCTCTTTGATGCACCGGAGGATGAGGTACTTAGTAGTTTTCCAAGCTATTTTTAGGATAAATCTTCATTTCTTATTGAGCCTTATTGAGCCTACATAGCCTATTAATCTTGGTATAGAAGAGTTTCACAAAATCATTCATGTTACTCAATCTTTACCAACTAAGGAAAAGGAGAACTTCACTAAGTTCCTTCAAGAAAAGAAAATCAACTTTGCATGGACCTATTTAGATATGTATGGCCTTAACACAAATCTAATCATGCATTATTTATCTATCTCTCCTAGTGTCAAACCCATCAAGAAAAAGTTGAGAAAAATATATCCACATGCAGTGTCTCTCCCATTTGACTTCTACAAGCCATCCTGATGGATGCAACCTTGTTGATCTTTTGTTGTAATGGATCATGATTGTGACCATGAGTGGTCTACACAATTGAGGTGATTGGATTTATGTTTTTGTATTAGTTGCTTTGGTTATGCTTATGGTTGATTTATGAGATTATGATTTGATTTATGGTTCACTAAGGTTTGTGCTAGTGGTTATCAGGATCCATATGGTATCATGATGTGGTTTTGTGATTACCCTGAGATGTGTGCAAAGATTGTACTATGTACTATTATTGTACTACATTGGACTAGGCTCTTGTAGTAGTGGTTAGTCATGTTTATGACTGTGTTCAATTATGTGTTTTAAGTTCCCTTTTCATGTTGTTTAAACTACCTTTATTAAATGCTTAAATAATTAGAAATGGATTGTCCATGTTGGATTCTTTGGTTTTGTGTTGAGGATATTTACCTTGTTATGTTTTGATCTAAGAGATACCTATTACTCATGTTGTGTTTTACATTTGAGATGACCTGAGGGTTAAATATTATACTTTGGTTTTAGTATCATAGATGTTAGACTACTATGTTGTTTAGTTGATCATATTACATGATGATGCCATTTTGAGATGATAGTGTGTTTTATGATGATATCTGTTTATCCGATATTTGGACATATCTTTATTTATGTTATGTGATGGACTTAATGCTATGGCTATTTACTTCATTCTTGCATTGTTATGCTTAATGCGAATGTGAGTGATGTAAATAGATTATTTTAATATAATTAAATAAATGGTTAAATGAGGTGATATAATGCATTTATTGATTCGGCTATGTTATTATATGCAATTGCACTTGATCATGTTGATTAGTATGCAGGATTTATATCCTTGGTAGTGGCACATGGAGTTAGTGATTCATCCATTCATATTTTACCAATGCCATCCCTGTGTGGTCAACATATCTTTATTTTAATTGATAAATTAATCCTTTTGGTGATTATTAAATCTAAACTCATTTTCATTATGTGATTAGACCAGTGAGCATGTCTGTGCATTTTAAATGTTCACATTGTCACGAAAGTTGTTAAGAAAATTTATGTGTTTTTAGATTTTTGGGCTTTTTAATTTATTTATTTTAATTTCTAGCATCTTTTCCATAGATTAATTCCTATTTATAGAAATAGCCTATTTTCATTTGGGTCGATTCAAGGTTTAACTAGGTTGGCTAGTTATTTCCCTAATCGATTATTCGCTCAAAAAATGAATAAGTATCCAAAAAAAAGAATTTAATTCCTCACTTCTCACTTTTGAATTAGAAAGTTGGAGAGTAAAACCCAAAATCCTATTCATGAGGATTTACCATTTTGTTCGTTGTGGGAGCTATGGGCATGGGATTGTCACGAGGTTGATCTCGCTAGATCCAACTTAGGGAGGCCTCAGATTGTCGCAATTTTTAGCCACTTCTGTGGGCATTTTATTTTCTAGTCCATATTCTCGTTTTGCCCTTTTGGATATGAAGTAAGTCTCTCCCATTTTATTGTTTCTACTTCTATTTTTGGGTAGTCATTTGGTTGGAGGTTGAGAACTAATATTCCCCTCTGTTTTTGTTTGTTGGTTCTACCTGGTTTTTGGGTATGAGCATTTCCATATTTTTCAGAATGAAGGTTTGGGGTTTTGTATCATTATGCTGGCCATTTTTGCATATGGTGTCTGAACTTATTAATTTTTGGATTTTTGGTGTTTTTGTACCCAATGGCTAGATGGGTTTTAATTTTGAAGTTTTCCAAAATTTTGGAGTTTTTACCTTGTTTTGTGTGCCACCTTATTATCTCGAGTTTTCTTGGCACGAGTTGGGTCGTGGACCTGGATTATTCATTTGGGTATCAATCAGACCATTGTTGCACCTTTATGTTTTCATTGGAATGCATGTCTCATCTATACTCCCAACTTTGTGTTTGGTTGAGTGATTTTATACCTGTTGTTATGGTTTCTTTTGGACCTTTGTTCTTGTTTTGTGGACACTAGGATTTGTGTAGAATCCATTCTCCCAGATTGAGGCCGGTTGAGTGAGTTCATGATGTTTGGTCTTGTTACATCATTGGGATTTGTGTAAAATCCATACTCCCAAATTGAGGTCGGTTGAGTGATTTCATGATGTATGGTTTTATTGGCTTTTTGATTCATGTAGAATTTGTCCTCCTAAGTTGTTTTCGGTTGGGTGATATTTTTGCATAGTGTTCTCATCCAGTCAGTGTGCCACACACGAGTATATGCACATACATTTTTTGAGTGACTTGCGAGTCCTGACTTTCCATGGTATTTTTGGAAGCTATGATCATTGGGGTTGGGTTGGGAATATGCATGCCCATGGGCACTTGTCATAGGATGAGTAGCACATGGAAGGGCTTCTATCTCGTAGCCTGGTGACTATTTCCTAGTTGGTAGAGGAAGTTTTATATAAGTGATAAGTAAATTAAAAATGTGTGAATGGTAATAAAACTTAAAATAATTAAAATTTTGGGATTGTGCATCTTCTGTTGGCAAGAGTTGTTGCTTGAAGTGTGTGTTTTCCCGTTGGGGAGTTTAGCTGAATACTGGCTTGGGCTTGTCAATGCCAAGTGACCCTCCATGATGTTAGCCCCTAATTAGTAGCCTTTTGATTGTCTAACTAGGACTTGTACTACTTCCATTGTCTTAGGTTCTTGGTTATAGCCATCATACTACCTGGCGTGAGTGTCAGCCATGGATGTTTTCTTTGTGTGTGTTTGTGGTTGGATCATTATCTCTATCAGCATGATGGGAGTGGGCCTATGACTTCCATGTGGTTGGGAGGCCTAGCTACCTATACCACTACTAGAGACTGGTGTACAAAGATGGTCTTTTATCCTAGTGCAACCATTGTTGGATGTTTTCACTTGATACTTCAAGTTCTAGAGTATGCTTTCTTTTGATTTATTCTTTCAATGGAATGTTTGGATATCACGTTTATATGATGATTAGTTTATTTGATGCATTCCCATAAATTGATTTTTAGCATATGACTAGATGATATGAATTGTTGTATTGGATTATCTATTGCTTATTAGAGTTCCTATTCATATGATGTTAGCATATGATAGATGATGTGGTTGATTTATTGGATTATCTAATGCTTTACTTTTAGCATGTTAGATTTCTTTATTCTTATGTTGTAGCATGTTTAGTAGTGACATCCCTATTACGATAGTACTAATGATCTTATCGGTGACATGGAATGTTATGCACAAATGATGGCTATGGTCCACGATGGTCTTATGATGCCATTGATGGTTGGCAGGAACCACATACTTAGTTTGGTTCTTTAGTTATTGTGATGTTATTTATGTACATTGTGATGTTACTTCTATATACTGTGATGTTTCTTTCAGTACGTTAATTTACTGCTTTGGTTTAGATGGATAGATGCTCCTCTTTCTTGTTTCATGGCATCTTGTTGTTTATGCACTTGAGTGATCGTTCCTCAATTTATGTGGATCCGATACTCCTTGGTGTGGAGGAAATTTATTTCCTATATTTTTCCCTTTATGTTTTCTAGTTTAGTGATTTGTATCCCCACACCAAATTGTACTTTCTCACACAAGAGTGCAATTGTTTACGTGGTGTGCTAGGATTCTTTGCATAGCTTGGTGAATCCTTACATGAAACCCCACACTAGTTTAGGTGTTTTAGTTGTTGGGCCAAGCATTTCCTTACACTAGATGGCATTTCCTCATGTGTCTTAGTGTACTTTCTCCTGTGAAGAGGTGCTTCCTCGCATAGATTGTCTATTTTTATTCTCTCACATGAAAAATAGGGGGCCTCTCCGTTGTTCTTTGGGGAATACAACTTGCACTTTTGAGTACCCTTTAGGATTGCTTGTGGTTCCATGCTTTGATAGTTTAGAGATTTTTTTTCTGATGTCATCTTTGGTTTTCATTCTTGAGTTTGTGTGTGTTAGTTCAGTAGCAACATTTAGAGATTCATTGGTTGCTCAAATTGTTGGTGAAGTCTTCTATTGTGATCTTTGTGATCCCTATATGATGTTTTCATGTGCATTCATACTTGTAAAAAATATATATCTTGGCTTGAATTGAATCCTTGTTCCAAGGATCTCCAAGCGGGGCATTACACCACATGTGGCTCACCTAGTTAAAGTAGAACTAGAAAAGCTCTCAAGTGAAAACTTCATCAAAGACATTGACTATGCAAAGTGGATCTCCAACATTATACATGTGTCCAAACATAATAAGTCCATTTAAGTGTGCATTGATTTTAGAGACTTGAACAAAGAATGCCCTAAGGATGAATTGCTGCTTCCTAACATAGACATGATAGAGAGCATTTAATTCAAGGGAGACCATGTTTGAGTGTTCCTATGCAAGAATTCAAGGTAAAGTTTGGAGAAGTTACTAGAAGATAAAAGAAGAGAAAAAATGATGGAAGGATTTGATGAATTTTACCAAACCCTAAGATCTATGGTGGTATTTAAGTGAAAAAAGATTAGAATGACCTATTTAAGGAGGTATAAGGGCTAACCTAGAGAGGTTGGAGTAGTTGTTGATGTTACTGATTGGAAAAATTGAGCAAAAGGATGAGAAGAATTGTGAAGAGTTGAAGTATAATTTCTTAAAGGAGTTCCAAGAAGATCAAAGATTGAGATGAGAATGAAAGCCAGTCAGTGGATCAACATGTGAACCAAACTCTAATCTATATTTGTAAAGTGATTTGTATTTGTCAGATCAAACCTGCTATTACTTTCTAACAATTGTATCAGTACTAAAATCCTTTAATCAAGGTTGACCTAACAACTATATATAAATCCTTTAATCAAGGTGGAATTCTAATGGAATATTCTAAAATTCTCTAATAAGGCTACTCCTAACATGTTGATTAAATCATCTATAAGGCCACTCCTAACAAGGTCATTAAATCCTCTAACAAGGTCACATTTAATAGTATATTTTGTAACTTTTAACATTTTTGGCTCCTAACATAGCTCACTTCATAAGAATGAAAAATTTGTGACATGTTACTTGTAGTTTTCCCCAAATTAGTTTTCTACATTAATTCCTAGTGTCATACTTGTGTGGATGTCATTTGAGATGTTTTACATTTTGCAAGTTTGATAAATATTAGGACAATTAACTACAAGTTGATGTTATTGATTTTTTACAATAGAGACTAAGTTATGGAATGTTTAGATGTAAAGTATTTGGAGTGATTGAACGTTCAATTAGTACATTAGAACCTTGGATAACTGATTCACCCCCACCCCCTCTTAGTTATTCTAAATTATTCTAACAATTGGTATCAGGGCATTGGTTCTTGTAGAGGAAAGTTTGAAGGTACTTGGAGCTAAATATCAAGATGTACAAAAAGGAGGTGCCAAAGTTAAACAAAGACAACTTCCATGCATGGAAGACTTTGATGAAGTTGCATCTACTAGGAATTGGAGATGGTGCAATAAACTATACAAAAAAAGCATATGTACCAATAATGATAGTTCCTTTGACAACTCAATAGATGAAATAGAAGAAAGAACACAAGTACAAGTGTTGGAGCTTTCTTTCTAGGAAAGAGACTAATCCCATGGACAAGAAAGAAAGAAAATTGTATTTCAAAATCTACATTTGAAGCTCAATATGTGGAAGTAGTAGTAAATTATTTAAATATTGTATTGAATAAATTGTTGAAAGGTACAAAGGAAAAGATCACTGATCCAGTTGTTATCTATTGTGACAACACAAGTACTATAAATATATAAAAGAACCTTGTAATGCCCATAAATACCAAACATATTTGTATCAAGTATCATTACTTGAGAGAGCTAGTTCAAGACAAAGAAGTGAGATTGGAGTATGTAAACACTAAGAAGAAAATAGTTGATATTTTCACTAAGGCTTTACCTAGGGATGCTCATGAGTATCTAAGAGGTAAATTAGGGGTGATTCTCTTGTTTAAGTTTGCTTAAGATGATATAGAGCTCTACACCAAATGAATTAATAAAAATATCTTACAAGTTGATGCAGAAAGTCATACTTTAGGATTTGCCTAAAGTACTAAAGGAAGAAGAACAAGATTTTGTATAAATCATAAGACCAGATGAAAGATAGTGAATGATATTCAAATTTAATGACATAAAGATATCTACATGATGAGGATGTATGAAAAATATGAAAGATCTTTGGAATTATTGTCAAAGAGGGAGAGCATGTCAATTATCATGGAAGGAGAGTATGTGAATTACCATGGCATGATAAGAAAGAGGGATAATGTTTGTAAGGTGTTTCCAATAATAAAGAGGAAATTGATTGATTTCATGATCTGATATGATATAGGGAGCTTATGTGTTTCATATCAGAGTTGCATGGATGAGAATAAGAATGAAAATGAAAATGAGAGATTATTGGAAGCATAGATGAGAATAATACTGAAACTAAGGATATGAATGAATATATGCTATATAGAGGGAGATGCTCACAATAATAAATGTTTTGGATTGTATGGTAACCATAGGTGTTTCCATCAATTCCAAAGAGGAAGATTATTGGAAACTATAATTGAGACAATTATTATGTTGTCAACGATGTCAAAACTTATTGGTAAAACAATGCTATCTAATTTGAGTGCCATATTAAGATGACTAAGGAAGAAGATTTGAGAAGATGGACATAAAAAAAGGACCTAGAGGAAAGGTTGGGTCATTAAAGGAACTATAATGGGTACTTGATTAGTTATACTATGACAAGATAAAGTGATTGTTTAATCATAACACAAGTGAAGAAGATAAGTGTACTGAAGCCTAGAAGAAGTGATCAAAAAATGACCAAATGCATAGTCTTCACGAAGCAAAAGTGTAGAAGATTAAAGAACTTGAAGGTTATGTTGAGTGATGCTAGTGTTGACTGAGTACCACTATAAGATAAGAAAAATATATTATCAACCGAGCATCAGTATTGACCGAGTGACAATATATGTGTAAAACTAAAATGTTAGTAGTGACTAAATGTAAGAACAAAATGTTGGTTAGGGGATAACATTTGATAGAATAAGAGGAAATCATTATTTCCAGCTAACACAGATGATTTCTTGGAATATGTAAAATGTGTCAAAGATAAGTTTGGATGACTTGGAGCATTTAATTCAAGGGAAACCATGTTTGAGCATTCTTATGCAATAATTCAAGGTAAAGTCTAAAGAAGTTTCTAGAAGAGAAAAGATGAGACAAAATTATGGAGGGATTTGATGAATCTGAACAAACCCTAAGATCTATAGTATTTTTTTAAGTGACAAAAGATTAGAATTACCTATCTAAGGAGGTACAAAGTCTAACCTAGATAGGTGAGAGTAGTTGTTGATGTTATTGATTAGCAAACTTGAGCATTAGGCTAAGAAGAGTTGTGAAGAGTTGAAGTGTGATTTCTTGAAGGAGTGTCAAGCATATCAAAGACTTAGATGAAAATAAAAGCCAGTTAGTGGATCAACATGTGAACCATTGTATTGTATTTTTCAGATCAAACCTATTGTTACTTTTTAACCATTGCATCATTATTGAAATCCTTTAATCAAGGTTTACCTAACAATCACATATAAATCCTTTAATCAAGGTTGCATTTTAATGGAATGTTCTAAAGTCCTCAATCAAGACCACTCCTAATAGGGTGATTACATCCTCTAACAAGGTCACATTCAATAGTGTGTTATGTAACCTTTATTAGGGTTGGCTCCTAAAAGATCTCACTTTAGAAGAGTGAAAATATGGTGACAAGTTATTGGTGGTTTTACCCAAATTGGGTTTCCACATTAAATATTGGTGTCATTATTGTCTAGATGTCATTTGAGATGTTTTACTATTAATATTTTACATTCTACAAGTTTGATAAATATTAGGATAGTGGACTGCAAGTTTAGGTTACTAATTATTTACTATAGAGACAAAGCTATTGAATATTCAGATCTAAAGTATTTAAAGTGATTAAAATTTCAATTGGTACATCAGAAACTTGGATAACTGATTCACCCTCCCCCCTTAGTTATTCTAAATCATTCTAAGAGGATGAAATTGAATAAAATGCAAAGATTAAATGGGCCTATCAAGGTTTAAAGGTTGACACAATTGTAAACCCTGAGCTGAAATTTGCAATTTATGTTGTGGCTTATAAAATTTACCAATCAAGAATGCCCAATAGTGTACGTTGCATGGCACTAGACATGGCTTACAAAATAGTGAATAAGGATCACAAGTATGACCTTTCCAAGTTGCAACTATGACAATTATTAGACAACATAAATACAATTTGGGTTGCTATACCAAACACATGTAATTTTTTATCATTGTTAGTTTGCATTTTCTTCTATTTCCAAAATTATTTCACAAGTATTGTTCTAGTAAACTAAAAGACAAATACCCCCATTATATACCAGATAAATGGATATGTTAAAAGTCTTGGTAATAATTTCAATAGTGTAATGATGGTGTTTGTTTTCTAGTTGATATTGATAATAGTTTTTTGAAAGTTGATAATCCTAGGGTTGCATGGCTTGCACCCATGGACTATGAAATCAACATTGATTAGGCCATCAGAGCCATAGAATCTTTTTTTAAAGAACTAGTCAAGGAAGGTTCCCCCAAGTTTGGTACATATGAAAGAACCAAGGAAAAGATCACTATGGACATTGTAATTCCTAAGACAAAGAGGAAAGCAAAGAAAATAATTAAGAAACTGGAAGGAGCACTCGGTGTGAGAAAGCATGGTCAACCCCTACAAATATATAAAGGTAAAGCTGAAGATGAAGAAAAGGGAAATCCCATAATTGTTGTTGATCCACAAGTGAACAAAGGGAAGAAGAGACCACTTGAAAACAACTACAAGCCCAAAGCACACCATATCAAGAACATATATTTCTCAAATAGAGAAACCTCCATTGAAGATAGGAATAGTTAGAGTCACCAAGCCCACTGGAGTATAGGTGAAAACATATGAGAAAAGGAAAGAGGCTTCTAATTCATCAAAAAAACTAGCTAGTAAACCCACTAAAAAGAGAAGAAAGTTGATTATAAAGGATGATGATGATGATGTTGAAGATAGAAAACGGATACATTTAGAAGAGGTAGATCATTTTTGTGTAGCTATAAATACTAAACCAAAGGTTGTAGATGACATGGCTAATTCATTGAGAGAACATAGAGGGATATTTTCTTTCCAACATATTAAGTATGATAAAATAAATGAAGATGACCAAAGGAAGATTGAATATTTTTTTATAGATATGATGGTTAAATTTAACTACACATCAATTGAGATTGGAAACATGTTTCCGAAAGATATGTAAAGAAAGATTGAAAATTTATGGCAATATGCTATGATCACTAAGAGACAAATGACGGAAAGATCATTAGTTGTGGTTATGCCCAACCTACACAAATCTAAAATAGGTGAATAATTTAAGAGTTATAATCAAATATTCATGCCTATATACAAATATTTGAAACTTTTAATTGGTGGAATGTAAAAAGTTTATGTAGAAAGAAAATCATTATGGAGACATAAAGTAAATGAACCTAGTGAAGCTATTACTATCAAAGAAATTGAGCACCAACAAGGTTAGAAATTGGTTAATCAAGAGGAAGACAATGGTCATAATATTTCTCTAGAAGTGTATAATATGGTAACAAGTGTTGCTGAAAAGCAAGACACGATAACAATAGTTGATACTCCTAAAGAGGACCCTATAGAAAGTTTGAAGAAAGATGAGGATTTTTTGGCAAAACCCAAAAAGATTGATGAACATCCTATATCTATTGAGCCCACATTTTCTCCTATACCTACACTAATTATAAAAAAAATCAAAACATACCTTGTAACTAAGACAAAGGAGGAAACACAAAAGATGGACATATCTATTGGTTCATTACAAACTCTACTTGAGAGTATACCCATGGTTACTTATGCAGAGTAAAAGGACACTGAAACTAAGCAATGCACAAAATTGTACAAGGGGATATCATGCACAACCAAGATATTAAAAAGAAAGTTTAAGTTGAACTTGATAGTAATGCACAAATGCAAGGATATTCTATCAAATCTCAAGTAGTAAAATTTACTACAAGTACAAAAGCGCCAACCCATGGACCTCTAAGTGAGGTAAATATTGGGCATGGACACATTGAAACTATAAAGGTAATAAAAATTGAAGATTTTTCATTATTTGCAGATACATCTAATTATGTGCACAATTACACATTTTTATACCCATTTTATGCATGAAAATTAGAAGAGAAGAAAAATATAGAAGAACATAACGTTACTCTACTGAGAAAGCCCTCATGCGACACCCATACAAACTATATCATATTTAAATAGAAGCACCTCCATCTTGATAGGTTTAGCCCCATCTTTTAGTGCATTTATCAAGATAGGCATGTATTTAGGATGCATTTGCACTCAATTTCTTCATTCTAGGTGAAATTAGGGTTAGGATCCTAAGGATTCTCCTTGATTTCCCTTCTCTATGAATTTATTTTCTAGGTAGGATCTAGGTGTAGTTCCTTCTATCCTTCATCATATTTCTCATAGGACTTTGTGCCCTTCTCTAGCACTCTGCCCTATTTTTTCATCATTCCAAGTCTTTGGGTATCCTCGAGACCTCCTATTTTCAACACTAGTTGGATCTAGATCCCTAGGTTAAGGTTGACTTTGACCTAGGTCAAATTTGAGGTCATCTTTAACCTTTTTTGAGATTTAATCCCCCTTTTCAAATTTTGGTCCTGAAGGACCCTGAAATCAATGTCGAGCTTCCAGATCCAAATGCGGTAGGGTTTTAATTTGAAATTCATTTAATTATTCTTCCTCCTTAGTTTGTTATTGTGATTGGATCATAGTTCAAGGTGAATTTTTGATTATGGTCCCTTACATTACCCAAGGAGCCTCACCTTGAAATATCTATATAAGAACTCTCTCTTGTCTTCATTTTTACATGACAAGCCCAAGTATCCATCAAGTGGAGACACAATTGATTCAAGAAAGAAAGAAATGGTGAAATGATGATGAAAGTTAGAAAGAGAATGATATAGAGGATAAATTTCTTATTAATAATTAAGTATTTTTGGATAAACTATTGTGGACATCTCTTTGGAGCAAGAAAGATATCTTTATTTCTTGATCTTTTATTTTCAACATTTAAGCATTTAAAGATAAAATCATGGGGTGGAAACTACGGATTATGAGTTTTGTAAAATTACTGTATATTTGGGGGCTTGGTATGCTTTCTTTACCATATTCAAATCTATGCATTTCTCTCTCATATCAATTCATGCTATAATTTTTAATCTAGAGGATTAGATCTTGCATTACACATTCAATACACACACATTTTATTATATATGGCTATTTGTGGAGGTGGAGATCACCAAAATGGGAGTTTGAATAAGGAAAAACCCTATATAGCCACCTCGAAACACCATATATCTATAGTCATTGTTTCAAGAGTTGCAAAGCAAATTTGAGTACTCTTTTGGCCAAACTTTCAGGATCTACGAACAAAATTTTCGTCAAACTAGTGTAGGTCAAGGTCAAAAAGAAAGGGGTAAGATCTTACCCTGGCTTTGGTTGAAGGTTTGAAATAAAGGGGTGAGATATTACCCTAGCTTTGGGTCAAGGTTGACCTTCTTCAGAAACACAAAAGATTTCTAGGTTTTCTCTATTTTGGAGTTTTTAGGCTAGATCGGGTTGCAAAATTTCCCAAAACTGAACACAAGCACCAAAAAATAGGTATTTCTAGATCATATTTATAATAGGGTAATTGTTTAATCTTGTTTAATTTTAAGAATTTCCATATTCACTTTATTTACTTTATCAATTTGTATGTATTATGTAAAATATGGACTTTGGATCTTCATTAGGTGCTTTGTTAAATAAAAACCCTACCTATAACCATATATTATATCTCACATTTTGGTAAACCCATTTATGAAAAATATTTCTTTTTTTGTGTTAGATTTTTATCTTGTGTTAGATCTTGCATGTTTATATAACTAGATTTCTTTTATGTTCTTTCCTTTATAATTGAAAAATACAAATAAAAAATTGCAAAATTCCTTTAAAAATACAAAAAAAAAATTACATCTTTCATGCTTGTAGAGTTACTTTGTGTTCAACATGCATGATTCTTGTTTTTAATACTTTTATGAAGATTTTATCATACAAGAGGATAGATCCCTTAATAAGGTACATAGAGGTGAGGCTGAAAATTGTTCGAATGAGATTTCTATTGATCCTATTCCTCTTTCACTCTCCTCCACAACCTTTTCAATTGACCTTTACCATAGGGTGTGTGCATGGTTGCCTTCATGTTCCACTATTTACAATATTGATAAAGCTAAAATGATATTTTTTAAACCCTTGTTGATAGTAAAAAGATGTCCTCAAATTAAAATTAAGGGTAAACCTAGAGATCCTTTGGATTTCTTTGATAATACAAACTCTATTTCACATGCTTATTGCACACAAAATAATCCTCAACCTACTATTCTAGTTTCTTTATCGCCTTCTCAACATGTGCTTCCTTAAGCTCCTAGGTTTCCTTCTTCCTTTAAGGAGTATGATTTAGTTGACCAATTATGTACTACTCCTGCTAAGATATCTTTATGGAAATTACTTCAAACTTCCTTGACATATCAGTAGGCGTTGCAAGAAGCTTTATCAACTCTTCCTAATTTGCCTCCTAATCAAGATAACATTCATTCTATTTTGGAATGCATGCATACTATGTCTTATGTACCTCCTATTGTGTTTACTGATGATGATCTACCTTCTCTTGAGGTGAATAATCAATATGATGCTCTTATGGTTGTTGTTTCTATTAATCAAAGTATCATTTCTAGAATGTTAATTGACAATGGATCTGGGATTGATGTTTGTAGCATGGATATTCTTAAGGAAATTAAATTTGATCTTACAACTATTCAAACTAATAATGTCCCTATATGTGGATTTGACAATATTGCAAAAAGAACTTTGGGCATTATTACCTTAGCTATTAAAGTGGGTCCAGTTATTTTAAATACACCTATTCATGTTATGTCTAGACCTCTTAATTATAAACTTATTTTAGGAAGACCTTAGTTACATACTATTCATGTAGTTCCTTCTACTCTTCATCACAAGGTTAGTTTCATTCATAACAACTTGATGTATACATTACATTCACATGATGCACCGAATCCTTTCTTGAATGTAGAATATGTTAAAACCTTTGAGCCTCTTCAACGAAACAAAGAGATTGAAAAACAACCTAAGATAAAATAATATGAAGCTCCATCTTCTTCTTTGACTGAGGATGATTGGGGAACATTGGAATTTAATCCTACTTTTATTGGAGAATATAAGGTCTCTTATTTGGAATTTATGAAACAACAAAGTGAATTTGAAAAACAAGTTTTTACTCCTTCCCCACTTTCTTATTGGTTGAAAAGTAACTTTTTTGCTGCCTTTATGGAAGAAATTATTGAAACAATAAAACCTTATTGTTAATTGTGGCATATGCCACTCCTTGGACTCCATCTGGGATGGCTAATGGATATGGTTCTAGTTATCATTTCCTCAAAAGTTAGGATCTAATGGGAAAGGATATGGTAAATATGAGCAAGATATACAAGTTCCTTTGGATAATAAAAGTTATGTTCATACATATAGACTAGGATTCAATCCTTATAGATAACCATCAATTTTTCCTCTCAATGTTAATCATTTATGTGGTGGACATTTGAAGTTGGTTAACCCATTTCTCCTTGACAATCATCAAAAATCTACTTTGGATATTTTTCTTGAAGATGAAGCCTTAGTGGATTTTTGAGAGGTTTATGAGGACTTATCTATGTTTCATCACAAATGGTAGAATCCTTATTGATTAATTATCATTGCTTATTTTGGAGAATATGATGAACCAAATATCTCTTCTTTACCAAAAAATTCTCTGATACAAAGTGATTTGATAATAACTAAGACTTTTGATATTCAAATGGATGAAACTAACTCTAAAAAGGTTATAAAAATTGGGAAATGTTTGAATGAAGAAGATTGTGATCAGTCTGTTTCCCTTTTACTTGAATTTAAGGATATTTTTGCTTGGACATATTCGGATATGTTGGGTATTAATTCTAAGATCATTACTCATAATTGTTGGAAATACAATAGGGAAAGTAAACTCTAAGAGGGAGGTGGTGGGAGTGAAACAGTCCTTCAAAAATTTAACCATAAAATCATTCACCACACATCCATCTAAAAAATGTCATATAAACTGAAATAGCTAGCTAAACATATTCATCCATAGTATGAAAGCAAATAACATTCAAAACAGATATGAAACAAGGTATTTGGTTACCCAAAAATGATCCAATGAGAAGATAAAATAGGGGTGGGGATGACACCCACAAATCTTTACTACTACAATTGTAAAGTGTATCCAATGAAGGTTACAATGTTTGATCATAAACTATGATCTACCTTGTGAAAGGTATGCCCTATTAAAGGCTTACAAGATTGTTAGATCTTAACCTGTTAAAGGATTTCAACACCCTATTACAAATGTGTCTGATTAAAGGACTTAAAACTTACAATGAAGTAAGTACCATGTTAAAAGATTAAAAATAACTTGTTAGGACTACTCTATTAAGAGATTTAACTGATTCATTTGCTAAAATGTCTCAGCAATGATCCTATGGTTAGCACTCTTCTCCTAGATAATAGATCAACTCTTTACATGCATCATTGATCCTCTTTGATCAGATGTATCTCTTCTATCCTCTAACTCCTTTCCTCTATTCTCCTCTAATTGATTATGTGATGTATAACTTGATTCACAACTCCTTAGCCACCATGAATGTTTTTTTTTCACATGAAAACTTCTCTCTCTACACATATAATGTTTAGGGTTTATCTTCCTTAAGAAAAATATAGGTGACTTAGGGTTGGTTATGAATCAAGAATTTTGATTCACCCATTTTTCCACTTAATCCAGTCCCTTTACTATTTGGTTGCATTTACTACATAGGGATCCTCAATATAGATTTTTCCTTATCATCTAGAATCACAAAAAAAATCCTAAAGTTGGCTCAAAAATGGTTTACATAGAAGTTTGTGCCATTACAAATAACTATGTCCAAAACTAATTTACTCAGCACTCGAAGTCTCTGATGCTTGACACTCACTATATCTTCAATGTTGTAACTCAACCTCTGAATGACTTGGCATCCATTGATCACTCGGCATCAACTATCTACTTAGAACTTGAGTGACTTGACACTTACTAGTTTCTTGGCACATATTGTATATCTCGCTTGGCATATACTTTCTGACAACTTATGACTTAAGTGTATTTCTCATATGTCAAAACCAATCTAAGATTAACAATCTCCCCATTTACATGAGTGGAAAAAACACTTGGTTATGCATAAATAACCTTAACTTATGAGCATAACTTAGATAATCTCCATTTAGTACTTGGCTTACATACAAAATTTCAAAACTTCAAAAGTTTGCAAAACTTCTGACTTATCAGTCATACCTCAAAATTTAAAACTCCCCTTGAGTTTATTGTGCATTTTTGAATCTAAATACTTCTACTAAGTAAATGTAATGCCCCACCAAGGGATCCAAAAGAATTAAACTAGAATTTTACTAAGTTTGCCAAACAATTTTTTTTCAATCATGAAAGATAAACCATTCACATCAAACACCTAGTAGTAGAAGTAATAACACACATACAACTAAAAACATACATAACAAGTTACATTCCTTAAGGATCCCAAGATGTTGAGTCACATTTAATCTAATTAATATTAAGTCTAACCACTACCACATCCACATGAGAGAATAAATAGAAAGTCCAATGTCCATATTACACATTTGTTCTGAATGCCTCTTGGAAATTAAATTCAGAAAGCTCAATCATCCACTATACATGTCACAGGGTATGAAAGGCTTAAAAGAATATACATATGTAAAAATAAAGATACATCATCCTCATCGAATCCATGATACTAGTGCAATAAAGTAAATGAAACCAATAACATACATGATACATCCACCCATCAATAATGATATAACAACCATCATAAAACATAACCATAAATCATAACACATAATTATCTAAGTGCACGGTTCCTCCCAACTGTCAATAGCATCGTTAGACCATCGTGGGCCCTAGCCATCTCCCGTGCGTAACATCCCATGTCATCGAAGAGATCATCGGTATTATCATAGTAGGAATGTCACACCTAAAACATACTACAACATATGCATAAAGAAATCTAACATGCAAGAATAAAGCATAAGATGATCTACAAAGCAGATAACATCATCTATCACATGCTAATCATCAATATAAAGAAATATATCAGTAACTAACATCCATCATAAGATCCAAGAATTGAATGAAGATAAATACCAACAAAGAATGCTCCAGCCACAGTGTCTACGGATGGATCTCAAATGGTAAGAGTGAAAAAGCACTACCACCTGACCACATGGAACCTAAATGGCCCACTCCCACCACACTGAGGAGATAGTCTCAAGTCCCAAATAGGATATCAAATCACATAACACAAGATAACAAATCACATAACATAATTACTCTCCAGGAATCCTAAAAGTATGCTAACTCAAAGGTTCCAACACAGAACAGCATCTAATTCCTAGAGGCACAACAATGACATGTAGGAAACCTACTATGTAAGCAGGAAAGTGTCATCGCACAGATCATGCTAGAGTTACCCTGGTAGTCTCTCAATAGACCCCAGCCCCCTAGTGATCCCTATGCGGCCACTAGTATCCTCTCTTACTGACGAGGCATACTACAGAATGAAAGGTCACAACCAAGCGTTCTCTCTACTCCCATCCTAATCTGTACTTGCACTCAAGGCATGGGCGAGAACAAAAAATTATCTTATTAGGTTCATTTTAATCCCCATTTAGTGTAAATGTTTTCACTTATTAATAAAACTTACAATGAGTTACCCTAGGAGCCACTTAGGGAACCATCCCCCATTGCAAGCCACTTCCCGAAACTAAAAGTAGATAACCTACCCTAGGCTCAATAAAAGCACAAATCCATAATCATATAAATCACCTCAGTGTTGTACAAGAAACTGGAAAAATACCAAAAGATAATTCACAATAAGAACATCAAATCTCCATGAGCAAACTTAAAAGCATCCATTGATAAGCATAACCACAACAGCTCTTTATTGCCAACTAAAGGCATCAATGATAATCACAATATCCATTGGTTCTCAACAAGCAACCAAAAAGGCATCTCAAAGCAAATAATACTAATCGAAGACTCTAAAATGGTCAAGTCAAAACATGTCGTAACATGACAACATCAAGAAATAAATCAACACTTTAGTCCCATCATGGTGACTAGAAAGTAGTCCAAGGATAACTGATCGATGACTCAAAAATGGTTAAGTCAAGTGTCTCAAATACATACACCTCAGCTTCACATAAGAAGACTGGAAAGAAAAAACAATCAGTAAATACAAACATCTCATAGAGCATGCCATCACAATACCATGGTTGGGTTTTAAAAAGATCGAGACCAAATAATGCCATCACATTCGCATAACTCCCAAGCCTCTGGTAAACATCCTATCTGGTCAACAATCTAGGACCACCCAAACCCCAAACATGGATAGCATAAAGAACAAGATATAAACACATATTTTAGTTTTCTTTCGCAATCACATGGTTAAGCCAAATATTAGGTTTCAGTTTTCATTTTCAAGTACATTTCAAGTGTGTAAGATTCTTCATTTAATCTCCAAGTCAACTCATTTATCTTTTCGAATAAAACATAGAATTATCCCCCCATTATTTTAAAACAATTTCCTAAAATAATCATAAGATAATTATTTACTTATTTAAATCATTGAACTAGTTCTCATTGACTTTTAGATAAAATCATTCACATTATTCAAAACATTAGAATAATACTTATCAACTTTCAAATAATTAGTTTACAATTTCCTTTAAACACTTCAAAGACAATCATTTATTTAAAATAATCCTCATTGATTTTAAGTAAAATCAATCTCATTAATAATTCAATTATTTAATTCCACTTATTAATATCTCTTTTCTTTTAATTTTCCCTCATTAAAAAATCTATTTACTTAAATTGACTAATAATTAATTACACTTCTTCTACTATTAACTGGTGCAGGAGTACCAAGGCTAAGGACAAAAGGCTTAGAGAAACTAGGGTCACTAAATAGATCCTAGGGGGATCAAAGGATGAACATTACCTTGAAGGTTCATTTGATTGTAGTAAGTCCACAATGGTCACTTAATAATATTTTGTTTATATTTTAAATGTTTTGATTGATCACTTTGTAAAAGGATCAATGATGTAGCCTTAATGGCATTTCGGGAGTTAGTGTACCTAGGGTTCACTTCGGGATTCTAAGGTAGATGAGTTATTTAAAGACCTTCAAAGGTCCAATTGATTTTAATATGGAAAATAGAGCCATTATATGGTGTCAAATGCACTTGAAGTGCCTAAAAATATAAATTGCCAAAAATTGGCGAAATGAAGCCTAAAAGGCTCGTAGAGGGTTTATGGGATTTAAGAGTGGTTTGAGGATTTAAAGTTGTGATAAAAATATTGAAAATACTTTGGGAATATTAATAAAATGCATAATGATTTAAGGCTATCAAAGTTTCATACAATACCAAATTAAATTCTCTGCAAAGTCTTAGCTTGCTGCCGTAAGGGCACAGTCTACTTTTTGTATTGAAAAGGCTTCTCATTTGGATAAAATCTTGAGTATAAATGTGTTAGATATATGTTGTTTTAGTTTTTTAATTCATTCCATGCTTTGATATATTATTCTTGTGAAGTTTAAGCACAAAGAACTCCTAGTTATGGAAAATGGAGGAATGATTGTCATTGAATAAGACAGTCCCAGTACAGGGGCCATATCTCTCTAATGAACCTTTGGATTGAGCTGAATTTGAAATATGTTGGAGAGGGCCAAGTTGTGCCAAATTTGATTGGAGTTATTGAATAAATTTGGTCTAGATATTAATTTATGAATTTCTGAGTTTGGGTCTATGTAAGGGACAGCAATAGGGCAGTTTGTGATGAATTTCCTTCATAAGTAAAACTAGGGTTTCCTAATGTTTTCTTTGCAACCAAATAAAAATTAACATACATATCTAGATTCAAATTTCAAGATTGAAGATTCATTCATGGAGTATATTTAGACACATATAACAGACATGATGAAGACAGGAAGAGAAACAGTGCAAATGGAATATGCAAAAATCACAAGTGCACCTGGATACTGATGCTAATTTACTATGTCTCAGAAGTCCATAGAAAAATCCCTTCCTTCTCCAAAATTTTCCATTCCTCCAAGAATCAAACCAACTAAAACTCCCAAGTGACTAAAAGTGCTTGTAGAAGCATATGAGCATGTAGAAGCATATGAGCTTCTCAAATGCATGTAAGCTTGTCCATACACATTAGGAGGGCCTCTATATAAAGGCCTCTAAGATGCATCTAGAATGTGTCTAGAAAGAACTAGGAGATAAGCATGACAACTATGCACATAACTTCCACGACAAGAAGATAGACATGATGAGGTGTCTAGAATGTTGTAGACACCATGTACTCAAATAATATGCTAACTCCCAAGTGTAGACAACATCTGCATAATTAGAGTGCAAACTCCTGTGTTGTCAACATGACAACCCCCAAGAGCTCACATACTCCTATGTGAATAAATATTAAAATAATACACATTAATTTATTTAATATTCACTTGGCTCTTTTTAAATTAATTTATTAATTTTAAATCTCATGCACTCACTTTATTAAATCCACTTGTTTTATCTTAATATATTTTAATCACATGCATGCATCATGCGATCTAGAATCTTTTAATAATTTTAATATCTTTTCCACTTTTAAATTTATTTTTGAAACTTAATTGATAAAATATTTACTAACTTAAATAATAATAATATTATTTAACATTTATTTAAAAATGAACTCTAAATATATTATTATTAAATTAAATAACTATTATCATGTTCCAACTTTAAACTCGTAACTTTTATCTCCAAACTAATTATTTTTATTTAATTAATTAAATAAAAATAAATATTAAAATATCATATTAATTTTCCATTTAATTACATCATTAATTAAATCTATTAACTAGACTTAATTAATAGAAAATACACCAAGAACTCATAAAGTAAAATACAAAAACCCATCATAGCAAAACACATACAAAATCAAACCAAAAGGGTTAATATCATGAATTACATCATTCGACATATTCAAAGGGTACTCAACTGAGATACTTGTCCTAATTTTCAATTAGGACAAATGGCTTAAAGGGTTGGGACTTGGACTTGAGAGTTTATCTCCCCTCTCTTACCATTGAGATAATGTGATAGGGTATGCTCATCCTGACAATTCAGGGAAGTTGATACCCGATACCTGCAACTTGCATAAAATCCATGCATGTACAAGCACAATATACACTAAGCCAAATAGGCAATGGCAAAAAGTGGTGCATTGCGTAGATCTCGACTAGCAGGTGACTACGACTCCCTTTAACCACATCAGAAACACCATACAGAAAGGAAACAAATACGCACACCATACACATGCAAGTATGGGGTAAGTATCCATAAGAAAACACATATGATAATAAATCATCTAACTAATTATCATCAACAACTGAAAACACTAAAATAATCATCATACATACATGAACTATAAAGTACCAAGTAATCTCATCATATAATAAACTTAATCTGAAACAATATCTGATAATCTCAAAATAATGTTTCTAATAATCATCAACATAAAACTAGCCCTAAAAGAGTTCGACAATGATAACAAAAATGTGAACTAGGGGCAGGCACTACAGTAAATCTACAATACTAATATGCTAGCTCTATTTATGTACTAACTCCCCATTAGTTTGGACTCCCCCAAAACTTATGCATTCTCCCCTTGTGTCTTATTGTGTCTTATTCAAAATTTATTCTCCCTCTTTTTGACACTTATGTCATGGGTGGTACACAAATAGTTTATTTATCTAAAAATTATTTATGAACATCCATTATGATTTTTAATGTTGCATCCCATTTGTCGCACACTACCTCTAGAGATTTAATTTGAATAGCTATCTTGGCAACAAGGTTGACTAGGCCTTCATGAGTAGAAATATGGGGATCTTTCTTCATTAATGTTTCTACAAAGGCTATTTCCTTATGTAACACCTCCATGTGAGGGGTCAACATCAACTGGATGTTGATCAATGTAGCCTAGATGTTGGCATCTTGAGTGTGCAATGCTGCTAATTGACCTTATGATGGTAGAAATTTTTTGAAATGTGACTAACTTTGACCAGGGGATTATTGTAGAATTTTACCTATTGACTTCAAATCTCCCTCCAAGTGGTCAATCTGTCTCTACACTTCTTGTGTGAATAAAGGTACATCACACAACTTTGTGTAAAGAGAGAAAATGTTCTCCAATACTTTCTTCACACCATAAATTTTGGTTGCTAACTCAACCTGACTAAGTGCAATCACACTTGATATCTTTTTAGTTACCTTAGCATGAAATTTCTTCTCAAACTATTCTAACAATTTGACATTTGTGTCTAGTTCTTCATCAGTTACCTTCTCCACAATATTTTCCAAATGCTCAATGATTGACTTTGTTTCATCAAGTGTAGGTAGGCTGAATGCATCAAGAAATATGTCCTTGATGTCATGAAGTGCTCATTTCTACCTATTCTCCCTTCTAAGAAATTCTTGGTGTTTCTTTCTAGCTAGAGCATCCTACAATATGCCCATTTTCTCTATGGTGATTGATGTAAGATCAAACTTTGGTAGTTCAATCACCTTACCATAAGATGTAACTTCATCAACCTTAGATGTGCAAGAACTAGGCCTTGATGATTGCAAATATGTGGCTTCTACACTTGGCCTATGAAGTGCTTGACTAAGAATAGGTGTAGTAGTATCTAGTAGGATAACTAGTGTCAAAATTTCTATCACTTCCTTCGGTTTCATAGTCAATATTAAATCTTCAGTCTTATCCTTCTCCTTTTATGTGATCTATGTATCACCTTGAGCTTGTGTTTTAGGTGTAGGACTAGATTCCTAGCCTATTTGGAATGGTGTCCCCTTTTTCTCAACTATGGAAACTACATCTACTAAAACATTTGACACCAATGTACTAACATGTGATGACATTGTGTCCTTCCTTTGATATATTACCATGGGCATGGTAGATTTCTCTTATGTAGATTGAGGAGGAGCAATGGATAGTTCTTGAGTTTTCTCCCCTGTAGATGCCAATTCTACTTTCTCAATCTCATCCACACTCACCAATACAAGATGGTTGCATAGTGTTTCCTTAGTGATGGTATCAATCAATACCTTCTTCATATCCTCTTCTATTAGGGATTTGATGTTCTCAGTAAAGTTTTTAGAGACATCCTTTGTCTTTACTATTTCTTCTAATTGATCTACTTTATCCACATGAGGGGGACTGGCACTCGGCATATTTATGTTTGTTACATTATGTTCTTGATTTTTCTCTTCCTTAGCTATAGCCTCTATATCTAATTCTTTTACTATTCCTTCATCATGTTCTTCCCTTGCAGATTCATCATTTGTTATCTCAAAAACCTTTTGTTTTACTTTGTCTTCACCTACTTCCATAGGTGTATGTTTGATTAACTCACTTTTTTTCAACCCATATATCACTTTCCTTAGTTTGGTGGTCTTTTGGACAACATCCTCAATAGTGTTATGCAAAATTTTAAATCCTCTATATTCTGGAAAAAAAAAATCCTTTATGCTTATTAATTGTCTGTGCCATATAGACTTGTCAAAGTTTGGCATCACTCTTTCTAGAGTAGTCTCTCTAATATTCCTTTTAGTTGGGAGACTATATTTCCACCTTTTTCTCAACTTTATCATATAGACTTTTGGGTAAAGAGTTGGCAATCTCAATTATAGTGGTCTTAAAAGTTTCCATCATGGCATACACAAATTCTTCTACTTTATTCATCTCTATCTTCCCAAGTTTATCAAATTTAACATATGTGAACCCTGATAAATTGGCATTGTTCTTGATATTATCACACAAGTTGTCCAAATTAGAAGAGGGACTATGACTTGCTATTTTTAATTAGTTTTTATCATATGACTTGGTCCTCTCCTCATCTAATTCAACTGGACTTATATATTTTCTCATTTTCTTCTGCTTAGGTTCATCTTCCTTTGTAGTTGTTCTAGCTCTCTTGCCTTTAAGATTCTCAACTTCCTAAGTCTTCTTAGAAGTATCTCTCATGCTATCTTTGGTGATAGGAACTGTAGGCTTTTATTATGAAGGTTGCACAACTTTCTTGGGTTTTCTTGTTGTTGGTTTCTTTATTTTTTTCTACTTTTTTGTAGCAATAGGTGCTTCATTGGATTCTTCTCCCTCGAAACCTTCATCAATTTTTTCTTCTACTTCTCCTTGGTCCTCACCATTACCCTATGTAAGAGCAAGTGGTACTTTCATAGGTGTATCTTCATGATCTTCATTATCATCTTCCTCTTCATCTCCTTCTGCCTCTTCATCAAATTTTTCCTTAAGTTTTTTCACAATTTTGTTCTTTTTCCTCATCATAGAAGTTGTCTTCAATTCCATTGTGATTTTAGACTTGGCTACATCATAGTTTCCAAATGCAATAGCCTTCTTATCTACTTCCTCAATTAGTAAAGAAGTGATGGCTATAGATGCCTCATCTACATCAACTTCATAAGGCAATGGCCTAAGCCATATAACCCTTAGAATAGTAGCTTGAACATAAGTGAAATCAACATTGACTTGAAAACAAACATCATTGAAATATTTCTCTACTAGTGATACTGGTATTCTTAGTCATTGTTTCATTGACTTCTTGAAGTCTTCAAAATAACTTGTCATTACAGTCTCAAAATTATCACCAAATTGCTCTATGTATTCTCCAATCTGCACTGCAATAGACTTGTTGGTCTTCCAAGAAATGTTTCCAAATGAGGGAAAAATGTTCTGCACATAGAAAATTATACAAACAATAATTGAACCAAATTTTCATTATGCACTTTTTGTCTTTCTTATGGCTCCCAATTTTTTTGATAATTGTTGGAGTTGTAACTTAGCAAGGTCATAAGAATGGTCCTTCTTTACTATCTCATAGGCTAAATCCATAGCTATACATGGTACATTGTTCAATCTTCTAGATTGAAATAACTTATTTTTAATGACTCTTACTACAAATTTAATGAGGGGATCAATGATTGTGTAACGGTCATCCCTCTCTTGTTCCATACTACCCCTATATTCTTTTGAATTGCCTCTTTTGTATCACTCCTCGTAGTGTACTAACTATCTTATTCTGTCTTAAGATTTCTAACCTCTTCAGTTAGGGAACCATTCTTTTCCATCGGATCTACAACTATTGCATCAAATTTCACTTGTGTTTCCATTTGTAAACAATTTGGTAGTATTTTCCTCTTGGTAATGTGTGTCATTCTCCTCAATGGTTATCTCTTTCCTTCTCTTCAATGAGAAATTTAAATCATCTCTTGCTTCATTCAGTTGATGTAGAGCAAGCTAGATTTCAATATTTTGATTCTCAATAGTCTTTTTGAACTTGTAGATTTCCATCTTCAAGATATTTCCTTAAAACTGCAAAGCTTTCCTTTCTAGAGAACTATGCTATGATACCAATTGGTGGAAATACAATAGGGAAAGTAAACTCTAAGAGGGGGGATGAATTAATCCTTCAAAAATTTAACCAAAAAATCATTCACCACACATCCATCTCACAATTTTGCATGTAAATTGAAATAGCTAGCTAAACATATTCATCCATAGCATGAAAGCAAATAACATTCAACACATATATGACACAAGATATTTGGTTACCCAAAAACCATCCAATGAGAATGTAAAACTGGGGTGGGGATGACACCTACAAATCTTCACTACTATAAATGAAAAGTGTATCTAATGAAGGTCACAATATTTGATCATAAACTATGATCTACCCTATGAAAGGTATGCCCCGTTAAAGGCTTACAAGATTGTTACATCTTGTCATGTTAAAGGATTTCAGCACTCTTTAATAAGTGTGCCTAATTAAAGGACTGGAAACTTACAATTAAGTAAGAACCCTATTAAATGATTTACAATAGCTTATTAGGACTACTCTATTAAGAGATTTAATTGATTCACCTACTAAAATCCTATGGTTAGCACTCTGTTGCTAGATAACAGATCACCTCTTTGCATGTATCCTTGATCCTCTTAATGAGATATATCTCTTCTACCCTCTAACTCCTTTCCTTTATTCTCCTCTAACTGATTTTGTAATTTATAACTTGATTCACAACTCCTTAGCCACCATGAATTTTTTGTTTGTGCATGCAAAATTCTCTCTCCACACATACAATGTTTAGGGTTTGTCTTCCTAAAGAATACCTAGGTGACTTAGGGTTAGGTATGAATCAATGATTTTGATTCACCCATTTTTCCACTTAATCTATCCCATTTACTAATTGGTTACATGTACTACATAGGGATCCTCAGTATAGATTTATCCTTATCATCTATAATCGTAAAAAACAATCCTTAAGTTGTCTCAAAAATGGTTTACATAGAATTTTTTGTCTTTACAAATAATTATATTCAAAATTTTTTTACTCTACACTTGAATTATCTGATGCTCAACACTCACTATATCTTCAATGTTGTAACTTGGCCATGAAGTCTCTGATGTTCAACACTCACTATATCTTCAATGTTGTAAATTTTCCTCTAAATGACTTAACATCCATTGATCACTCAGCATCTAAATCACTCAGCATCAATTGTTTGCTTGGCACTTGAGTGACTTGGCACTTACTATTTACTTGGCACATACTATATATCTCGCTTGGCATATATTATCTAACAACTTATGTTTGGCATACATTACTTGTTCGGCATGAACTAAGTTCTATCTTGTAAATGACTAAAGTGTATTGTCACTCATATGTCAAAACCAATCTGAGATTAACAATAATATTGTTGTAAAACCAAATTTGAAACCTATGAAGTGGAAAATTTGAAAGATGAATCCACAAATTTTTTTAGTAGTTAAGGCTGAAATTGAAAAATTATTGGATTTGGGATTTATCCATTCTATCAGTTATTTAGATTAGATTTCAAACATTGTGCCTATTTCAAAAGGAGAAAACAAGATAAGGATGTGTACTAACTTTAGAGACTTAAACAAAGCATCCTTACAAGATTTTTTGTTACTTAATATTGATATGATTGTGGATTCAACAATGGGCCATGCTTTATTATCTTTTATGGATGGTTTTTTCTAGCTATAATCAAATTTTTATTCCTCCTAAAGATCAATTTAAAACTACATTTGTAACACCTTAGGGAACATTTTTTGGGGTCAAGATGCCTTTTGGATTTAAAAATATGGGAGCAACTTATCAATGAGCTATGACCTTGATTTTTCATGATCTCATTCACAAGATTCTTGAGAATTATGTGGATGACATCTTGGAAAAATCTATACAAAGAGAAGATCATGTTACTATTTTACGACAGATATTTGAATGGATTAGAAGTTACAACATGAGGTTGAATCCTAAGAAATGTGTTTTTGGAGTTAATTTTGGAAAATTATTAAGATTTATAATCTCTAAATGAGGCATAGAAGTAGATACTGAAAAATATTGAAGCTATTGTCAGTATGCCTCCTAACAATCTTTCTCAATTACAAATATTACAAGGAAAAATTCAAGTTATTCATCACTTTGTTTCCAACTTAACTAATAGAACAATTCCTTTTACTTCCTTTCTTAGAAAAGATACCACTTTCTCTTGGAATGATGAATGTAAACAATATTTTGAGAAATTTAAGGAGTATCTCACCAATCCTCCTATTTTGCAACTGGCTAAATTTTATAAACCCTTTCATTTTTATACTTCAGCAACTGTGAAAGTGGTCAGTGCATTGTTAGCTCAGTATGATAGTGAAGGTAAAGAAAGATTTGTGTATTACATTAGTCAAACTTTACTTGATTATGAAACAAGATGCACATATTTGAAAAGACAATTCTTAGCTATAGTTTGTGCTTGCCAAACGCTAGGGCATTATCTACTCAATTCCAAAATCAATGTGATTTTTAAATTTGATCCTTTGAAACATATTTTCTCAAAAATTGATATCTCTGGCCATTTGGAAAAGTGGGTGATATTAATTACGAAATTTGATCTAAATATCATTTCTCAGAAGTCAATTAAGGGACAAGCTTTAATAGATTTTTTGGTTGAATCTCCTTGTCATTATTCTGATACATGCTCTACTTCAATAGAATTCCCTGATGAAAACATTCTAGTTATTCAACAAGATGATTTTTGGGAATTATATTTTGATGGGTCTATATGTAAGAAAGGTTCTAGTGTCAATATTATCTTGACCCCTCCTACAAAGAAGTTTATCCCTTTGTCATGCAAAATAACCTTTCCTTGTGCTAATAACATTGCAAAGTATAAAGCTCTTATAGCTGGCCTACAAGTAGCTTCATCCCTTAACATAAAATACTTGCAAATATATGGAGATTCAAAATGGATTGTTAAAAAAATTAAAGGAGGTTATCAAACTAAGAATGATAAAATGATATAATATAGAGATTTCACTATGTTGAAAATTATTACAAAGCTCATGAATAAAGAGTAATGGAACTAGTAAAGAATGTTCTCAATCATTGTTTTGTCATTGATGTCAAACTTGCTACTTGTAGGAATGAAAATTGCTTTAGTGATCCAAATACTATAATATGGTTGATTGACAAGGAGGTGGCAATCAATAAGATGTAACTAGAGTACCTAGAGAAAGGTTGAAGTTATGATGTTGAAATGAAGTATAAGGATCAGCTAAGCCATTGATGAAATAGTGTATTGATGACATACTCTAAGGCACAGAGGATAGACACATCAAGATATATTAAAGATCAAGAACCGAGCAAGCTAGTTAGTGCCAAACAAATTTTCAGTTGAAGTTAAGCAAAGTTCAACTTAGTGTATGCCAAGTGGTCTTCAGATGCCAAGTAGCAAAAAAGATATAAGTTTTGAGCAAGATATAAGTTCCAAGAAAAATATAAGTGCCGAGCAAGATATAAGTGTCGAGTGATATTGAAGTGCTGAGTAAATTTCAAGAGCCGAGTTTCACAAAATTTCTTCAGGTGCCAAGCATCAGTAAATCAATAATGTCGAGTTGTTGCATTATTTTGAAAATTGAAGATTCACAAGATCTGAGCCGACATGGTAGTTATCTAGAATTATGTGAATCAAATAGAAGATAAGTATGATGAGCTGGTGGCATAGAACACTTTGTAAACCATTTTTGGCAAATACAATTGGATTCTAGATGAAGTTTCTAGATAAGAGCAAGATGTAGGATAGGTACATTGTATCTTACCTAACCTATTGAAACCCTAAAGTTGGAGAGGGAGAATCGAGTGGGAAAGGTATTCTAGATTTCTATTTAAGGAGTCATAAGGTCATAAAGCAAAGTGTGGTAGGCAAGCATGAAATTATGAAGTGTTGAAGAAGGTGCTAAGGTGGAAGAGAGCACAGATACTCTGCTTTGATAGGTGACCATAGATATGATTGCATTGGTATGATGAGTAAGAAGACTCAAGATGACAAGCTTTCAGAGTTGCAGTGATTAAAGCCAAGCAAAGGATTGAACCAAAGTATGATCTGTAATCTGCAAGATATGTTGTAAGTTGTATCAGATCAAAAGCCATTGTTGTTACTCTCTAGCAATTGTAGTAGTTAAGATAAATTGTATGGACTTAGGTTGGTTTAATAGCCATGTTGTAAATCCTTTAACAGGGTGACATTCCAAGTGAATGTTCCAAAGTCCTTTAACCAGGCCCATTCCTAATAGTATGTTGAAATCCTCTAACAAGGTCACATTTAACAATGTGTTGTAGCATTTAACAGGGCAGGCTTTTAACAAGGCAGACCATCAGAAGTGGTTAAAATCAATTGTGTAGTTATTTTGTGGTTATCATCCCCACTCCAGTTTTACCTTCTTATTCCTGGAGGGTTTCTGGGTTATCAAATTCTTAGTGTTATGGTGTGATGCATGTTTACTTTTCATGATTGCTTAATGTTCAAAGTGCATGCATGATAAGTTTAGTTATGTGCCATTAAGGATTTTTAGAAAAGTTTTATTAGGACATTTGGACCTTGAAAAATTGATTCACCCCCCCTCTCAGTTATTCTAAAGAATTATAACACACTATTTAGGTGCTTTCACAGTTATCTTCTTATATGATTCAAACTTTACCTAGGAAAGATAATCGGCATGTGGGCACCATGGTCAGTGTAGCTTCTTTGGTTTGTCTTGAAAATAATGCTGAACTTTTTCAATTTAATATACAAACTCTTAAAAACCCTATAATTTCTAAGGTTACTTCTAACTATTTTAATTTGCATTTGGATGAATGGTAGTCTCATATCTTTCATTTTTTGAAAGATAGTACTTTTCCTAAATTAGCAACAAGGAACATGTGTAATCGTATTAGGAATCTTGCAACACATTACATCATCTTAGGAGACATGCTTTAAAAATGTTCTTATGAGGGTTTACTATTGAGATGTCTTAATAGAATCAAGATTCTGGTAGCTTTAGCAGAAGCTCATTCTGGTTCTTGTGGGGGAGATTTTGGGGGAAAATATCTAGTCAATAAATTGCTTAGAATGAGATATTATTGGAAAAAATAGAACAAGATTCTTTCATGTTTGCTAAGAAGTGTCCTCAATGTCAACAAAAAATAAATTTAATTTATGCTCCTACTCATGAGCTTTTTAATCAAGTTTCTCCATGCACTTTTAGTATTTGGGGTTTTGACCTTATTGGAAAAATCTCACCGCCTTCTTCTCAAGGACATACGTACATTTTAACTGCAACAGATTATTTTACAAAGTGGGTAGAAGCTATTCATCTTTGTTTAAAAACCATAGATGTTATTTTTTATTTCATCCTTAACAATATTATAACACAATTTGGTATCCCTTTGACGATAGTTTTGGATAATGGTACCTCTTTTAAGAACAAAGAAGTCACAAAATTCTTGGATAAATATCAAATTCAACATATATTTTCAACTCCTTATTATCCTCAATCTAATGGTCAAGCTAAAGCATTGAATAAAATCATTGAACAAATTTTGAGAAAAATAATTAACAAGCATACGAAAGATTGGCATACCCAATTGACATATTCTTTATGGGCTTATAGGACTAGTGTTTGTGTTGCTATGGGTACTTGTCCTTAAAATATTGTTTATGTTACTAATTTTATTATGTCATTGGAATTAGAGATACCTTCTTTACATGTTTCATTTCATGGCATAATTGACAAGGATACATTTTAAGAACAATGCTTACAAGAATTGGAAATGTTGGATGAACAATGAATACATGCTATAGAACATATAAAAGCTTATCATAAATCTCTTTAGAAATAATATAATCATAAGGTTATTGGATGATCATTTTCAATAGTGATTTAGTATTATATGAGAATCAACAAAATGTGAATGCTTTACTTGGTAAAAAAGGAAAGTTTAGCCCTAATTGGCTTGGACATTTTTTTGTGATTGAAGACTTTGGTTCAGGTGCTTATAAACTTGTTGATATGTTTCTCTTAAGGAACCTATCAATCTTATGCATCTTAAACATTAATACCCTTAACTTCTTTCTTTCTTCCATGTGTATTTATGTATTCCTTATAAAATAATAATTATGTTTGTTTTATAGGTTATGTGGTCCTAGAAAAAATATATTTGAATACATTTATGCACCTTCTTTCTTTATATTATATTATATATTGATGCAACTATAGTAATCAAACATAGAACTAATTAGTAGAGAAAGTTTTTAATTTATAAAATCCTTTCAGTTTGATACATATGTGGCCCATGGCCCTATCTATCACTTTACCTCTCTCTATGCTCTAATGGTTGATGATTCTCTAATCTCTTTGACCTATGATGAGCAGTAGTAGATCTATGACCAGTAGTCCATGAATGGCTCCTCAATATGCTCATCTCACACATGCACTCCTGGGCCCTCTTTAGCTTGTCCATCAGATTATGTTCTCTTTATTTGCACAATCTTAGCTCTTGTTGGACACATGCAAAGATATCAACATGCCTTTTTGGATCTCTATGACCAACGGAAGACCCCCACTTATTGGTTGGTAGTTGGTAGGATATACATGTATCCTTCAGAACCTTGGATACAAAAATCCTCCACTCTGCCACACTAGTTGCAAGATGAAAACATATCTATCAATTTAATTCTCTTTATTTATAAAGTAACTTACACTTTCATTCAAATTTTGTATTTTATACATGGATCTCCCTCCTAGGTTTCATTAAAGGATCTAGATGGTGGGGGCATGGAATGACTACTATCTCCATGCTTTCTTTTTCTAGGTCTTGGTGGTGGTGTCTCTATATGGGTGCATGGAGGTCATTATGATTTTAGTGGTGATGCATCTCCTTTGTTCTCTTCTCCTTCATGGGGTCTCCCTTGGAGATGTGCTCCTCATCTCTGAGATCCTCATTCTCCTTTTTTGTACCACTATCCCAGTGTGTCCTCTCAAAAAAACTTGGATCACTTGTAGGATAATCCTCAAGAAAGATGGGTGGCTTCCCTTTAGACTCTAGTACCTAATGTAGTCTTGGATCATGCCTTAATAGGATACATCTAGGGGTACCTCTATATCTTATGTCTCATCTACATCACTTTCTACTATGTCTACTCTTGATGGTTGATGTATGGCATCGAGTCTCTGATAGTATCTTGTCGAATGTGCATAATGAGGTACCACTCCAGGGACTCCCTATAGAAGGCCAAACTATCTCATCACTCAATCATAGTAGTATGGCATCACTGTATGAATCTAATGTCCCTCTAGTAGCTTACACTTCTATAAGTGTCACATCTAGTATCTTCTATAAGGTCACTCTATCATCCAGCAGTATGGTTTCTATATCACATCTGTATTTGGAATTTAGTCTAGATGTACCCTCTAATAGAGGCTATCTCCAAACTACTAGACATCTTTTAGAGGATAAGAAAAGCCTCTCAGTATACTAGCATCTACCATCACTAGAACATACTATGGTTGTGTACATGCAAAATGCTCAAATAGCCAAATCTACAAAACTATGCATACCAAAAGACTCTCTCTCTAATATTTCACTAGCTAACATATCTCATGGTATAGGTAGGCTAACATGTTTTGACCCCACAAGAATACAATCCTATCACTCTCCATCCTCTGTATAATATGGGTGAAAAGTGTAGAAAAGATAGTACCCTTTATTTTGGGTACCACAACCAAGGGCAATATATATAAAATCACTCCCTGTATCAAAGGTGTGGGGCCTGCTAGTATGGATGATAGAGTGATATGATCTTCCTAGGTTGTATTTATGGAACCTGTATCAAAGTTGTAAGTTCTACTAGTATGAATGATAAAGTGATCTGATCTACTTGGGTTTGTATCTATGGAAACCATCCCAAATAATACTCTACATCTACCAGGATATGATTAGGACCTTGTTGTGCTCTAGGTCTAATAGGCTTGCCTCAAGCTAGAAGCCACAAGATTTAGTAGACATCCTCTAGTGTCATAGTGATCTCACACTAGGGAAGATGAAAGGAGCATGAATCCTCATCCCACCTCTCTATCAGAGCCAATAAAATAGCTTGGTGAAGTCTGACCTATGGTAGGACTACTACCTAGTACAACCCTATATCTCTTAGCAACTAAATCTCATCCCTACTCAACTTAGATAATTTCTCTCCGATAACCCCTAGTAACCATCCAAAGGGATTCTCTCAAAGACAAACTAGGTCCTGTAAGCACAAACAAGCATCATATCAGCATTCTGCAACATCAAATTCATAAATACAACTTAACTAGGTCAAGGTCAACCTCAACTAGCAAAATGTCAACTTTCTTGGGTCAAGGTCAACTTTACTAGGTCAAAATTGACCTTTTTGGGTCAAGGTCAACATAACTAGGTCAGGGTTCACTTTTAAGTGTCATGATTGACCTTGCCTACAAAAATCAAGAATTTGTGAAATATAGAAACCAATAACAACAAACTCACCTTGGGAAGTAGTCATTCAGTAGCTAAGCACTATCTCAAGAGCTTCGTGTGTGTCGCTCGAAGTTCTTCTCTCTTTGGCATCTTGCTTTCTCTCTTTGAATTTGCAAATGGTAAGAAAGAGTAAGTATGAGTTCTTTTTCCTTATTTATAGTCAAAATTATGGTTTTGTTAGGGTTTACTCATGCTAAATTTGAATTTCCCTTTATATGAATTAAGATAGGCATTTACTCTTTTCATCATATCTTGAGTTTGATAACTCTATTTTTAGTGTCATTAGTGGAATTAGAATCATGATTTAGATACTAAGCTCCTTGAATTAGTTTACAAAGGATAGGAATTCTTCTGACTAGTTTAGAAAAGGACATTTCAAAAAACTACATATCTAGTGTATAAGGTTATCTTTATCACCCTATTTCACCCCTCAGAAGTAGAAAGCCAAAACAAGGGGGGCATAAGGGGCTTTATGAACTTCTAAGTTTTCATTTAGTAAGTTCTAGGTGATTTATGGATTTTCATTAACCTTGTGTGTTGCAGGTTCTAACAGTTTTCTGTAGGATCTCTACATTGAGGACTTGGCTATATCGTTTTTATTTACTATGATGTTTTCTTACTTTAGCTTGCATATTCATTTAATGTCATATCTAAGATAAAGTGGGGGATAAATTTATCATATTAAAATGGAAGCACTTCCATCTTGATAGGTTTGGCACCTTCTTTTAGTGCATTTATCATGATAGACCTGCATTTAGGATGCATTTGCACTCAATTTCTTCATTATAGGTGAAATTAGGGTTAGGGTCCCAAGAATGCTCCTTGATTTCCCTTATGTGTGACTTTATTTTCTAGGTAGGATCTATGCACAAGTCCTAGAATTCATCATATTCATCATAGGACTTTTTTCCCTTCTATAGCACTCAACCCTATTTTCCAATCATTTCCAAGTCTTTGGGCACCCCTAGGACCTCCTATTTTCAACATCGATTGGATCTAGACCCTAGGTCAAGGTTGAGGTTGAATTTGATCTAGGTCACAGTTGAGATTGACTTTGACCTAGGTCAAAGTTGAGATCATCCTTGACCTCTATTGGTATTTGATCCCCCTTTTTGAATTTTGGTACCAGAGGACCTCGAAATCAATATCAGGCTTCCAGATCTGCATGTAGGAGGGTTTTAATTTTAAATTCATTTAATTATTTTCCCTCCTTAGTTGGTTATTGTGATTGGATCATAATTCAAGGTGAAATTTGAATTATGGGCCCTTACATTTCTTGTGCAGCCTCACCTTGAAATCTCTATATAAAGACTCTCTCTTGCCTTTGTTTTCACATGACAAGCCCAAGTATCCATCAAATGGAAATGGTAAAATTATGATGCAAGGTTGTAAGAGAATGATATAGTTCATATCAAGTTCTTGTTAATATCAAGCATTTTTGGACGTCTCTTTGGAGCAAGAACTATATCTTTCTTCCTTGATCTGCCATTTTCAACATTCAAGTATTCAATGATATAATCATGGGGTAGAAATTATCGATTATGAGTTTGGTAAAAGTACTTTATCCTTGGGGGCTTGGTATTCTTTCTTTACCATATTCAAATATATGCATTTCTCTCTCGTATCAATTTATGCTAGGGTGTTCAATCTAGAGGATTAGATCTTCGCATTACACATTCAATACACACACACACACACACACACACACACACACACACACACACACACATTTTATTATATTTGACTATTCATGGAGGTGAGGATCACCAAAAAATGGGTTCGACTAAGACAAAACCCTATATGTCCACCCTAAAAAACTATTTATAGATATCTACAGTTGTTTCAGGAGTTGCAAAGCATATTTGAGTACCCTTTTGGCCAAACTTTCAAGATCTAAAAACAAAAAAAAAAATCAAAGTAGTACAGGTCAAGGTAAGAAATAAAGGGGTAAGATCTTACCCTAGCTTTGGTTCAAGGTCAACCTTCTTCAAAAAGACAAAATATTTATGGCTTTTCTTTGTTTTGGAGTTTTCAGGCCAAATCCAGTTGCAAAATT